>JAXQQM020070953.1:0-84557 GCA_034641835.2 Pinus albicaulis
TTTGTTGAAATTTGGTACCGGAGGACAGGTGGTTCCCTAAGGCTTTGATCTTTGGCCTAGGGAAAAGTGTCCAAAAGAATTTAATTTTTCTCCTAAAGTGACTTTATAATTTTTATAAAGTCAAATCTAATTTTAAAGTGACTTTAAGTGATAAAGTTTCTAAGTCTAATTCAAAAGTGACTTTAATAAAGTCAATATAAAATTAGAAGAAAAGGAAAAAAGTGACTTTGGAAATAAAAGACTAAGTGGGTCTTTATTAAAGTGGGGTGAATTAAAAAATAGAAAGTGAGATTTAAATGAGCATTTAATCTCGACCCTAGATCTCAATCTATCTGAAACCATTGGTTAGGGATTTAAAAGTCACTTAGGGTTAGGTTAAAGGAGGAAAAGGAGGAAAAGGTCATTCATTCTTTCATGCGCAGATTGGGAGAAGGAGAGCAAGAGAGCAAGGGAGATTTCTGGGCAGTGAGGAGAAGGAGACAGCAGCTTGGCACACATTCCAAGGCAGCGGTTTAGCAAGTCCATACAGTAGAGTTTGGCACACATTCCAAGGCATATTTTGGCACGATTTTCTAGAAGGCCGTACAGTAGTCTTTTGGCACGATTTCCAAGAGGCCGTACAGCAGGATTAGCACAGATTTCGAGGCAGCAAAGGGGCTGTTTTATTTGGCACGAATTTCTAGGCAGGTCGTATAGCAAGTGGCTGTACCTTTGCATGGAAATCGAGGCAGATTCCGTACAAGAAGTTTTTGTTGTCTTTTGGCATGAATTTCGAGGTCCGTACAACAACATTTATTGATGTTTTGGCACAGATTTCGAGGTGGCCGTACAGCTGCATTTATTGCAGATTTTTGGGCACGGAAAACGAGGAAATCCGTACAGCATTTATTGCTGTTCCTGTTTTGCTGTTTACACATTTTCCGAGGCGGTGGTTAAGCACGGAAAACGAGATAAGTTGTAAAGTCTGTTTGCTGATTTTTTTTGCTGAATATTTCTCTCACTGTAAAAAGCATTTTCCAGAAATAAGGAGGAGCTTTCGAACTGGTTTTCCCCAAGAGTTGTAGGGGTTTTTCCAGGGTCATGTTGACCAAAAATATATGTGTCAAAATGTGTGAATGACTGTTTTATGTGTGCTGATATTTATTTCTGCATTTTCCAGCATTCTGTAATTTTTCCAGAATTTGTGTTTTCAGCAAAATTTATTTTCCAGCTTGTTAAATGTATGGATATGGGAAAGGGCATTTAACTATTTTGGAATAATAAGGTGAAAACTGAAAACCGGGGTGGGAAACTATAAATTTCTACATGGTATCAGAGGTTGAGTGCTAAAGAGCAGTTTGGGACAGCAAGGAGGAAAATTACAGCCTGGTGATTTTTCACTCAGAAAATTCCAGCAAGCTGATTTTTCACAAACAGCAGTTTTACCTTTACTACAGCAGTTCTATTTTTCAGTTTTAGGACAGCAGGATGTCTTTGGGACTGAGGGTGGAGGATAGATTGGATGGGCATTCCAATTACAGCATTTGGAAGGAGAGAATGCAGAGTATCTTTGAGGAGGCAGAAGTCTGGGACATTATGGTGAATACCACACAGAACCCTGTAAATGTGCCTACTGATGCTACTCAGTTGGCAGCATATAATAAAAAGAACAACAAGGGTAAGAGATTGATTCTAGACGGAATCAAAGACCATTGCATTCCTCATGTGAGAGGGAAGAGAAATGCTCATGAGATGTGGACAGCATTGTCCAATCTCTACCACAGTACCAATGAGAACCGGAAAATGGTCCTGAAGGAGAAGCTGAAGACCATTAAGATGGGTAATGATAGTGCAGCTGGATATCTCACAAAGATTACTAATGTGAGAGATGAGTTGGCAACGATTGGAGAGGCCATTCCACCCACTGAGTTGGTGCGGAGTGCAGTGAATGGCCTCCCCCGCTCATGGATGAACTTTGCTGATGGAGTTTGTGCACGTGAGACCCTTCCCACATGGGAGAGGTTTTGGGATGATTGCATTCAGACAGAGATCAGGAAAGGTCAGCTTGGGGCAGCCAAGCCAGTTGAGCAGGATGAGGATGTAGCACTGTTGGCAGTACGCAAGAAAGGCAAAGGGAAGAAGCAGGCTTCCACAAGCAATGGTGGGGGCAAAGGCAAAGGTAAAGGTAAACAGGATAACACACAGAAGGACTATTCCAAAGTGAAGTGTTGGAATTGTCATAAGATGGGACACTATGCAGTTGTGTGTCCGGAGAAGAAGAAGAAGAAGGGGAAGAACCAGAGCATGGCAGCTTCAGCAGAGGTTGAGGACTTTGCAGATCGTTTTGACCGGGAGTTTGGGTTCACTGCGTGTGAGTCCTCTAGTGCGGGATTATTTGCCATAGAGGTTCAGAGGGAGCATGCATTTCCCTCGATTAGCGGAGCATCTTCGGGTATCTGGTATGTGGACAGTGGGGCTTCACGTCACATGACAAGAGTCCGTGAGTACTTCTCAGAGCTTTCAGAGAGTGGCACTGATGTAGAAGTAGTACTCGGTGATGACAGAGTTGTTAGAGCAGTCGGTGTGGGAACATTGACATTTCAGAGGGAGTCCAAACCTCCCTTGAAGGTGTCAGATGTTCTTTATGTGCCAGGGATGAGGAAGAACCTCATATCCGTCTCAGCTTTGGAGGACAGAGGATATGAGATATTGTTCAGGGGAGGACAGGTGTTGATGTATCCCAGGGGCACTCCAGCTGATTCAGCTAGAGTGATAGGTGTACGCCATGCAAAGGTGTACAAGTTTGCATTTCAGTCCCTTTTGGCATTGAGCAGTAGTACCGACAGCAAAGCTAGCAGTTCCGAGTTGTGTGAGATTTGGCACCGCAGGATGGGGCACATGCATCATGGAGCCTTGAGGACTTTGCGGGAGATCACTACAGGTGTGCCAGATTTCAGTACTGATCACTTTGATACTTGCAGAGGATGTGCGATGGGCAAGTTTGCCAAATCCCCTTATCCCAGCAGTGACAACAGAGCGACTGGGATACTTGATTTGATTCATTCCGATGTGAGCGGTCGGATGTCTCATGTTTCCTTGAGTGGATATGAGTACTATGTGTTATTCATTGATGATCACTCCAGGAGGACCCGGATTTATTTCTTGAAGACCAAGAGTGAGGTCTTCAAGCGGTTTCAGGAGTTCAGAGCTCTTGTGGAGACACAGACAGGTCGGAAGATCAAGTCCCTGAGGTCCGACAATGGGGGAGAGTACACCCTTGGAGAGTTTGTTGACTATTGTGCGGAGGCAGGCATTAGGAGGGAGTTCACTGTTCCTTACAACCCCCAGCAGAACGGGGTTGCGGAGAGGAAGAACAGATCCATCGAAGGGGCTGCCAAAGCCATGTTGCATGATCAGGGGTTGCCATTGTTTTTGTGGGCAGAGGCCTGCAACACAGTTGTTTATTTGCAGAACAGGAGTCCGCATCGTGCCTTGGGGCACATGACCCTGGAGGAGGTGGCTTTTCCTGAAGAAGCTCGATATCGTCATCTTCGTATCTTTGGGTGCATCACATACTCCTACATACCCAAGGAGAAGAGGACCAAACTACAGCCCACCGCAGAGAAGGGTATCTTTGTGGGCTACAGTGAGACATCAAAGGCCTTTCGGATTTATATTCCCTCACAGAGGAGAGTTGTTGTCAAGCGGGATGTAAAGTTTGAGGAGGATAGGGCCTTTAGGAGGTCACGAGAGTTAGAGTATCTAGATCAGCCAGACCATCAGCAGCAGCTGAGTCAGTCACAGGGATCCAGTGGGCAGGGATCAGGAGGATCCGGAGGTACATCTATGACGATGTCAGCCGCGTTGGGGAGTGGCTCGGCAGAGTCGAGGGGTGGTGCTATGGGCGACACGCAGAGCAATCCACCAGAGCAGCCTTCACTCGGGGAGTCCATCGATGGACAAGCTCACACGGTGACTCAAAGATCTGCTGTGTTCAAAAAAGTGTGCAGAGGGACAAACAGGCGTATTTAAATAAGAGTTCGTGCCCCCGCTGTTGAGGAGGAGGAGCTTTATTCTCCTAGGCTGGAGAAGGTGTCTGGGGAAGAGGAAGCCCAGGTGGCTTCAGACACCTTGAGGAGAGCCACATCTCGTCGCCGAGCCTAAGAGGCCTGGCCGCAGAGAGCAGACCACCCGAGAGGCGGTAGCCAGGCAATGCATACTTGCCAAGATCCTTGACTCCGAGCCTTCTAGCTATGAGGAGGCAGCTAGCCAGCAGGTCTGGAGAGAGGCCATGCAGGAGGAGTATTCTTCTATCATGAAGAATGATGTTTGGGAGGTGGTGCCGAGGCCTGAGGGCAAATCCGTGGTTACTTCCAGATGGCTTTACAAGGTAAAGCATGCTGCAGATGGCAGCATGGAGAAATTCAAAGCGAGGTTTGTGGCTAGAGGGTTCTCCCAGGTAGAGGGAGTTGATTATGAGGAGACCTTCGCTCCCGTGGCTCGATATACTTCGATCCGCTCCATTATATCGATAGCAGCAGAGATGGGTTCGAAGATCCACCAGATGGATGTGAAGACTACATTTCTCAATGGCTTCATACAAGAGGAGGTGTACATTGAGCAGCCACAGGGCTTTGAGGTGCATGGGAAGGAGTCCCATGTGTGCAGACTGAAGAAGGCCCTTTATGGCCTGAAGCAAGCTCCCAGAGCTTGGTACTCCAGGATAGATACTTACTTGCGGAAGATGGGTTTCACAAAGAGTGAGGCAGATCCGAACCTTTACTATATTGTGATAGGTGAGGAGCCTCTCATTCTGGTGCTGTATGTGGATGACTTAGTCATTACAGGTGCAGAGAGACTCATAGAGCACCGCAAGAGAGATCTTGCGGCGGAGTTTGAGATGAAGGACATCAGCTTGATGCATTACTTTTTGGGTTTGGAGGTGTGGCAGGAGGAGGGGCATTTCTTCCTGGGACAGGGGAAGTATATTGTGGACATCCTTGGCAGATTCCACATGGAGGATTGTAGACCCATGTCGACATCGATGATCACCAACTGGAAGAAGCTTCATGCTTCGGATTCCGAGTTGGTGGATCCCACATTGTACAGACAACTGATTGGTTCCTTGATGTATTTGGTCAACACTAGACCAGATATCTGTTTTGCAGTCAACACGATGAGTCAGTTTATGTGTGAACCTAGGAAGGTTCACTGGGTGGTTGCAAAACACATTTTGCGGTACTTGCAGGGGACAGTGGATTATGGTCTGGACTACAGGCAGGGGGATGGAGTGAGATTGGCAGGTTACACTGATTCTGATTGCGCAGGTTGTGCTTCTGATAGGAAGAGCACTTCAGGGTGTTGTTTTGGGTTGGGTTCGGCAGTGGTGTCATGGTTCAGCCGGAAGCAGCAGTCAGTAGCATTGAGTTCAGCGGAAGCAGAGTATATGGCAGCCAGTCTAGCTAGTTGTGCGGCCATCTGGCTTCGCAAGATGTTGTTTGGCTTATTTGGTCAGCCGTTGAGACCTTCAGTGATTTACTGTGATAATCAGAGTTGCATTAAACTCACGGAGAATCCAGTATTTCATGACAGGTCAAAGCATATCGGGATCAAATATCACTTCATCAGAGACTATGTTCAGAAAGGAGCCGTGAAGCTTGAGTATATTCCCACTGATGAGCAGGTTGCAGATATTCTTACCAAAGCCTTACCACGGGGCAAGCATGTCTACTTCAGAGACAAGATGGGGGTGGTGAGGAACACCTTCCTCGGTAAGAGGGAGTGTTGAAATTTGGTACCGGAGGACAGGTGGTTCCCTAAGGCTTTGATCTTTGGCCTAGGGAAAAGTGTCCAAAAGAATTTAATTTTTCTCCGAAAGTGACTTTATAATTTTTATAAAGTCAAATCTAATTTTAAAGTGACTTTAAGTGATAAAGTTACTAAAGTGACTTTATAAAGTTATAAAGTCAAATTTAATTTAAAAGTGACTTTAAGTGATAAAGTTACTAAAGTCTAATTTTAAAGTGACTTTAATAAAGTCAATGTGAAATTAGAAAGGAAAAGTGACTTTGGAAATAAATGACTAAGTGGGTCTTTATTAAAGTGGGGTGAATTAAAAATAGAAAGTGAGATTTAAATGAGCATTTAATCTCAGCCCTAGATCTCAATCTATTTCAGCCATTGGATTTAGGGATTCCCCAAAAGTCACTTAGGGTTAGGTTAAAGGAGGAAAAGGAGAAAAAGATCATTCATTCTTTCATGAGCAGATTGGGAGAAGGAGAGCAAGAGAGCAAGGGAGATTTCTGGGCAGTGAGGAGAAGGAGACAGCAGCTTGGCACACATTCCAAGGCAGCAGTTCAGCAAGTCCGTACAGCAGAGTTTGGCACACATTCCAAGGCAAATTTTGGCACGATTTTCTAGAAGGCCGTATGCCACTTTGGCACGACGCAAGAGGCCGTATGTTAGCCAAGATGATTTCGAGGCAAGAAGGGGCTTTTTTTATTTTGTACGAATTTCTAGGCGTGCCGTACAAGCAAGTGGAAATACCTTTGCACGGAAATCGAGTGCATTCCGTACAAAGAAGTTTTATTGTCTTTTAAGTACGAATTTTTAGGTCCGCATGCCAAAGATTTATTGCCGCTAAGTACGCATTCAAAGGGCCGTATTTATGCATTTTAAGTGCATTTTTTGGGCACGAAACAGGAAACTGCACACAACATTTATTGCCGTCCCTGTTTTGCTGTTTGCACATTTTCCGAGGCGGTGGTTAAGCACGGAAAACGAGATAAGTTGTAAAAGTTTACTTGCTGATTTTTTTGCTGAATATTTCTCTCACTGTAAAAAGCATTTTTCCAGAAATAAGAAGGACCTTTCGAACTGTTTTTCCCCAAGAGTTGTAGGGGGTTTTTCCAGGATCACCTTGACCAAAAATTACTGTGTTATGATGTGTTGAATGGCTGTTTGTTACTGCTGTTTTTTTATTTCTGCATTTTCAGCATTCTGAAAAATTTCCAGAATTTGTGTTTTCAGTAAAATTTATTTTTCCAGTTGTTGAATGTATGGTTATGGGAAAGCGCATTTAACTATTTTGGAGTAATAAGGTGAAAACTGAAAACCGGGGTGGGAAACTATAAATTTCTACAATGTTGGAAGTACATAAGGGCATCTTCAAGCTGGTGTTAACAACAAAATATTGTGTTAATCCCTAACATATTTTTTAAGGTTTAATATTTTAGACGGTCAAAGTTTTAGGGATTGATGAAATAGAATATGGATGTGACATTAGGGCAGAGGGTAGGACATGACATTAATTTATTAGAACATGTATTTATTTATGCTTTTAGGTCAATATGAGAATTATGTTAAGGTATAGATCTAGGGTTAAGGTTTCATCATGCTTATATCTTTAGGGCTAATGCCTAGGGTTTTCATCCTTAATAAGCAAAGATAGGGATAGGGTTTCTTTATTAAGTAAGGAACAAGGACTTGTGTTTCAATAGGACAAGGGGTTATCTAACATAGACCTAGGGCTGGCCAATGTAAGGGCTCCTAGAGTTTGCATTAACTAGGACAAGGGTTTCTCCATAGGTCAAAGCTAGGGTTTCCATCCTGAACAGTGTCATATTGACATCAATGACAACCTTGACCAAAAGGAAATGCTTCTCTTTTTATATATGTTGATCAGTGGTTGTATTGATGTCAACCCAAGCAGCACCGGGGGCTACCCGGATCTTGCATGGGAATTTTGACTTGACAACTTACTCTAATCTGAGTCAAAGATATTTTGGATGGTTTCTATTTGTCGAGATGTTTTCGTTGATATATGGCACGCCACGTAATTCTTCACAGTTTGAAAGATATTCGTGTTTGAAGTTAGTAACCCCAGTTAGTGGGCTAAAACCCCATGGGGTTGTGGCATGACACTAATCATTGGTTGTGGTCACTGAATAGTCAATAATTAATAATTTTTTAAACTCCTAAAATCCCTCCAACGTTCATATGTTGAAAACTCTATCAACCTAAGCATTTATATAAATTGTGACCCTCATATCCTCTTGATGCAAGGATTTTGCTTCTTAAAACGGGTCATCGTGGCATTATCGCTATAGCTCTTTTTCTGCGAAGCTTCAGATGCTGAAAAAAAAACCCATTTGAGCTGAAATCCTGATGAAGCGCGTGACCGAATTTCAAATATTGGTTCGCTATATTTTCGGAGATATGATCTGAGGAAGTTAGGGTTTTTGCAGGCTCCCGAATTTCATGACAAACAGCATACCTTGGGAAAATCATCATAACTTTCTCTCTAAGCATTGGATTCAAATTTCGTAAGAAGTGACAGAAAGAGGATGGACCGTAGTTTGTTGGATATCGTTTACAGTACTGAAGGTTGAAATAGTGACACATGGCACTTCGTACAAGTTCGCTCTACTGAACCAGTCTATAATCAAGTCATCGTAGGAGATTGGGAATAACTATTGCTTGAAGAAACCAATATTGATCAAACCTGCGGGGTTGGAAAGGGGACTCAAAGGGCTACAACAAGGCGCAATATCAGACCTTGGAGATCTGAAATTACATAGATACAACAAATTCAATATCGAGCTTCTAGAAGGCAAGAAAAAATATGCATTCAAGGATCACTACAATAAGGACAACAAATCAACAGTCAAGGGTAAGTCTGCTACAACAAGGTATGTATGATTAGTTTTTGAAACAAAGGAATGACCTGTTCAGAGTTTTTTTTTTTAGTAACCGAACGTTTCAGACTTCAAAAGTGAGTTCAAAAGTGAGTCCATAATCAGGGGTGAACGCCAAATGATCTTTGGGAAGATTTGAGAGAAATTAGGGCAAATAAATAAAGATGTGTATAGTGATTAATGAGAGATTTTAAAGGTCGGTCGGAGGAAATATAAAATTTAATTTATTTATCTTATTTTATTTTTTTTAATCAAAAATTGATGTGATTGTTAATAATCCTAAGGTTTTTAACCATTAAGAAAAAATGATAAGAGATTTTTTATTTTTTTTATTTTTTTTTTATTTTTTTTTATTTTTATTTTTTTTAAATAATGAATAAATGATGAGAGGATTGTTTTAAAAACATTTTGTTATACCCAAGATTTTTAAAAACAATATGACAAATTATTAAGGGAATTTTATTTTAATTACATAATGATTTATTTAATTTAATATTTCATTATTTAATAAGATACGAGAATTAAGATAAGAGAAAGTGACAAAATAAACATTTGAAATTATTTATTTAATTTTATTTTAGTGTTGAGAGAGGTAAGGTTTATTAAGGGTTTCTAAGTATTGCTAATGATAAGGCCATCGTCACGATTTATATTATTTTTTCTTTTTTTGATTTCTATGGCCTCTTTGACTTTTCTTTTTAGGTAGTGATCTTCTTTGAAGATTAGTTTGGCATCTTCCATTCGGATGTAGTGAGAGGACGAGAAAGCATGTTCTGCCAAAGTTGATTTTGAAGTTCTGTTTCTAGCTATGTCAGCAGCATGTTCTTTAAGTCTGATGTTGAGGGATCTGCCAGTTTCTCCAATGTATTCTTTTCCACAAGAACACAGTATACTATAAACTCCTTTTTGCAACCTAGGGTTTATAGGGTCCTTAGCGGAGTCTATAATATTTCTAATCGTATTAGGGGGAGTGAAAGCAATCTTAATGTTGTGTTTGTTGAGGATTCTGGAATATTTATCAGTTGTTCCTTTTATGTAAGGTAAAGAGATTTTTGGAATGTCGAAATTTTTCTTTACGTTATTTTTATCAAGGGTTTGGTGCATGGTTTTGTTGATGTTATTTTTATTATAACCATTAAATTGAAAGACTTGGCGAAGGTGGTTTAGTTTATGTTCTAGGTGGTGGGAGTCAGAAATTCTGGAAGCCCTAGTAGTTAGGGTTTTAATAATGCCATATTTTTGTTGGGGATGGTGATGCGAGTTAGCGTGAAGGTATCTTTCAGTGTGAGTTTTCTTCCTGTAAACTTTGGTGCTAAGTTTTCCATCTTTTTTGGTTAAAAGGATATCTAGGAAAGGTAATTGGTTATCTTTTTCAATTTCAATGGTAAATTTAATGTGACTAGAGAGTGTTAATGTGAGTTAAAAAATCATTTAGTTTAAATTTACCATGAGTCCATTAAGCAAAAATATCATCTACGTATCGTTTCCATTCTTCTGGGATGAAGGGATTTGAGGACTTTTTGTTCAAAATGCTCCATGTATATGTTAGCAATTATAGGAGATAGAGGGGAGCCCATGGCTACTCCATGAGTTTGTTCATAAATTATTCCTTTGAAAGTGAAGAAAGAAGATTTTAAACACAATTTTAGGAGGTCTACAGTCTCACTATCGGTGATAGATTTCATAACCTCGATTGCCTCATCTATAGGTATCATGGTGTACAGGGAGACAATGTCGAAACTTACCATGAGATCTTTGTCTTTCATATCAAGGTTTTTGGTCCAATCAACGAAAGATGCAGAGTCTTTGATAAACAACGAAGTGTTTCCTACAAGGGGGCATAATTTTTTGGCAAGGTATTGAGCAAGGAGGTAGGTGGGTGAGCCTATGGTATTGACTATGGGTCTTAACGGGATGCCATCTTTGTGAACTTTGGGTGCTCCATATATTCTGGGTGTCATAGAACTAGAAGGGATGATTCTCTTTTTTAAGTTGGCGTCAAGGGATGAATTTTTTATTATCTTGGTTACTTCTTTAAGAATTTTAGCACCGGGGTCTTTATTTAAGATTTTATAGCAACCACTATTATTTAGGTGGTCTTCAATTTTTCTATCATATTCAGACCTGTCCATTATTATAGTAGCATTACCCTTATCTGCTTTTAAGATGATTATATTTTTATTCCTTTTTAGATTAGTTATTGCAAGTTTTTCTTCCTTGGATATGTTACTTTTAGGAGGTTTGGCATCTTTAAGAATTCTCACTATGTCTTGTCTTATTTCTTCAGCTTTGATTAGGTTAAGATCTTTTATAGCTATCTCTTTATTACTTATTATGTTATCGAAAGGGATTTTATTGGGAGTAATGGCGAAGATTAGACCTTTATGAAGAATGGAAATAGAGGCTTGGTCTAGGTTAACGTTAGAAAGGTTTATGACAGAGGGTTTGTTGAATCCCTCGTAGTGCGGGTTGGGCATGCCATGATTCAGGGATGGGTGAGCGAGGGTATGGACGTCAATATGAGATAGATCAGTTGGTCGCGGTCTGTGATTGGGAGGGGAAGATCCACTGCCAATGAGAGGAAGAACGGGGGCGTTGGGGACATCGACTTCATGCGTAGAGATATATAAGTTATGGACAGTGGAAATGCGTAAGGCAGAGCTGGTTAGTCGGCTTGAATCAGTGTCCGCAAATGCATTATCAGATAGCTGAGATGCTCGATCTGTTGGACTGTCATCTCTGTTCTTCTCGGCAAAAGGTATGATTTGAACTACGTCTCGACCGATATCATTTTTCGATTTCATGTGACCAGATTCTTCCGAATTCTGCATAACCTGGTTAATATGAGAGAGTAGACTACAATTATCGAACGAACCAGTGTGATACTGGTTTGACAAATCATCATTCGAATTCGTGAGAAGAGGGTCAGATTCTTCCGAATTCTGCGTGTTAACCTGCCGAATGCCGGAGAGTTGATTACACATATCGACCGAAACCGTGCGATCTAACCAGATTGTTTTGTTAACAGATTTGCGGTAGGGA
Source organism: Pinus albicaulis (assembly GCA_034641835.2). NCBI lineage: Eukaryota > Viridiplantae > Streptophyta > Pinopsida > Pinales > Pinaceae > Pinus > Pinus albicaulis. The sequence goes on from JAXQQM020070953.1 coordinate 11,718, forward strand.
AAGGAAGGAAGCCTGGGCTACAGCGAGGAAGATAAAGAACCGATTTTTTTGTCTTTTTTTAACGCATCATTGTGCTGTCATCGATCATCCTTTTTGAAGGTGAGGGCATCTAAGGTTCTCCAAAGGTCATATATGATTAGTGTTTGAATTTTAATTTGAATATCATCTTTGACGTGTGTTTTTGCAGGACAATGTAAGTATTTTGTATGTATGTTTGATTGGGTTTTGTTCATAAATGTTGAACGTATTTACATTTGAATTTTGAATATTTCTCTGACATATGGTTTGCAGGACAGTGTAAGTATTTTGTTTGGTTTGGATCTTGTTCATTAATGCATGTGCAAGAAAGAGGACACAATAGGACAACTCAGACACATACTAGAAGGACAATGCAACGCCAAAGTACCATTATTTGAAGCAAGCACAACAATACCTCAGCAGCTGCGAATGTTCAAAGAAGCAGTGTCAAGTCAAGTATCAGGTTGTGTCAAAAGTTAGTATTGTAAAAATCATCATTATAAAATTGTAAAAGAGTCAATCTGCCTAGAGTTGGAGAGGCATTGTTGGGAGGTATAAGTGTCATTGTTGGATAATGTTATGGTTGGGTTGCAGGTCATAGTGTGATTGGGTGATTGGTCTAGTTCAAGAAAATCATTGTGAATCATATTGTATCGTGGATCATTATCCCTGGTACAGGAGTCCACACTCTTGTCTTATTTGTGATCATTATAGGGTGGCAAGGAGGTGCTAGGTTGGTGCATGAACTCACCTACAGGTTGGAGCCTGTGAACACTTCAGGGTGGTAGGTCGGTCTAGGATGTTGGGGCACTGTGAACACTTCAGGGTGGTAGGTTGGTCTAGGATGTCAGGGCACTGTGAACACTTCAGGGTGGTAGGTCGGTCTAGGATGTCAGGGCATCCATTCAGTTGACTACTGAAGAAACCAGGGCGTTGGGGAGTCCTTCTAGTGGGAGCTGGAGAAGAATGTTTTTCTAGTATTATAGGAAGTTGTACTTTTCATTTCAGTTGGGACTGAAGATTAAAGAATTTATTAGAAAAGCGTTTGGTGGTTTTTGACCCGAAGGGGGTTTTCCACCTAAAATCCGTCTGCCTATTGTGTTCTATTGTTTATTGTTGTTACTGGATAGACATCATGAATAATTGAAGATTAACTAATATGCTATGAAAAGATTTAAAGTGCTAATTGATAAGAAATATTGATTCACCCCCCTCCCCCCTCTCAGTGTTTCCAACAATAGAATCTTCTTACAAAGAGACTTCCAAGACCCAAAGACCAAAGCCAGCAAACCCTCGAAGCCCCAAGTAAGTGCCTAGCAAGATCTCCTTCAAGGCAGCTTCCGAAACGTCGATGCTGCAACTTTGCTACTACAACTTGTTACTTTTTGTAGCATCGAATGGTGTTCTAGTCTCGAGAATTTTTGGAGAGGCTAAAACACAAGAGTTCTCCATAACCCAAAAATCGTTTCTGGAAATTCCACCTAGAAGAGTCTCAAATAGATTATTAGCCTACTTTTAAATATTTCCTAAGTCTAAATTTAGGAAAAGGGGTTCATTAATCAGTATTAATTGAGAAGGTGTGAATCATCTAGAAACTCACACATATCGACAAGGAAATAATCTCAGCCCTTGATTAAGTTTCAATCCTGGTCGTTGGAGTCCCAATAGGATATTATAACAAGTCATCGATGGGTAACTGGAAAAACACACTTGTGGCACAAGAGATCGATTTCCTTGGGCAGTTCGATTCCCCTAAGAGCAAAAGCAGTTGTCGGAAGTGTCTGGGCCAGGGAAGGGAAGCAAAGACAGAGAGGGGCAGAGACAGTGAGTCTGGAGGAAGTTTTCCAGCTCCAGAGAGTCAGAAAGAGGAGACCGAGATTTTCTCTAGGAGGCTTCATAGAGGCAGCACAAAGCCTCAACAGGGCAATTTGATCCAGCTAAAGAGGAAGACATTTTCATCTCCAGAGTCGGGAAAGTTTTCCAGAGGCCCGGAGAAGCATTTTCCTATTCAGCAGCAAGCAGGACAACTATATTGGTAGTTGATTCAAGCAGAGTGTTTAAAGGACTGCGCTAGTGTGATGCAAGGCCTACACATAGTTGGTTGGACAGCTAGCGTTATAGTGTCAATCAAGTGTCGGGATTGCTTGAAGTGAGGGTAAATTCCCTTAAAGAATTTTTGCTAGTATTTCTCTCCAACAAATTCGCCAATTTGGTGATATTTATTGTACTCGAAATTTCTCATTGTTGCTTAGTGATAAAAACCCTCAGTTGTTGCACCGGTATTATCTCAGTTTCTAGTTTATCTTTCGCATTATTTTTACTTGTGAATATTGCAGTGTGATTAATTCGTAGTTGTCGTAGCAATAAACAACTAAATTGATTTTACAATTAGAAGAATTAATCCCAGTTGTTGCAATAGAATCTCAGTCATGAAATTTTCACAACTTCGGCCCCTGCAACTATTTCACAGGATTTTGGCCCTGCAAATTCGGCCTCCTGCAACTGGAAACTTCAGAAACCCTAATAGAAAGACAAGAAAAGACAAACTTCAAAATTCAACTCCTCTTTGTTGTCTTCCCAGCTTTTCTTCTTCTCCTTCGCTATTGCAGATCGAACCTGTGCCTATTGTGTGTCTAAATGAGTCAAGCTCCTCTCCTTTATTGAGGGTCGAATTCCCTCCCTTAAGGTCAACTTGATATGTTCCTTGGGCCAACTTGGTCTTGCGTTTATAAGTGGTTTTTTCTTGATAGAATAGATATTTTTCTTTATTACAATGAGCCTAAATGGGACTATGACACATGACCAATATTATTCTTTATCCTAGAAATACCTAGAAAGACCTAGAAAAACTAAAAGCATGAAGAACATGTTTTTGACTCAAACTTGAGTATGAAACCTATAATCCAAAATAAAATATAATTTCTCTTTCTTTATTTTTCTTTCTTTATAAAAATCGATAAACATCTAGATAGCATCCCGATTTTATCTCGAAATCGCGATTTTTTGGCCTAGCCGATGTTTGCAGATTTTTACCGATACTTTCCCAATTTTTGCGATTTTTTGGTTTTCCGGACCCTTGCCGATTTTATCCCAAAGTTGATGTTCGCAACATTGGAATATACAATGTCATCATTACAATTAGGTCATGATCAAGACCGAACCTAGTTACAGTTTTCAACAAATCTAGGGCTTGCAGCAAAATTTTAGGGAGGCAACCTTTTGGTGATTTGAGAGCTTTAATATCAAGCTTAGGGTCTAGGCTGCCTATTCTCCAAGTTTGGTAGGAATCCACATAAATTTCATCCATAAAATATCTTGCCCCGAGTGTTGCTCCAAGAGGGAAACCCTAGTTCTTTTTCCCTCAACTTGACGACTTCCTTGAAGGTTGCATGAGTTTACTACTTGTTGAAGTATATCAAAAGAAGCCTTTTCTCCCATGCCTTGACCTTGTTAATACCTATCACCATCGAAAATATCAAAACCCTAAGTATTGAGCCTCTTTTCTTAAGCTTTTCTTTGAGAGCATTTTGCTTCTTTGAAGCCTTCTACCATTATTGAGCCTCTCTCTTTAATGAGCTCTAGCTTGATCACTTTGTGCCACATACCTAGCCTATCTATTTTGAGTAATCTCCTTCCAACTAGGACTCCTCCCATCGATGAAAGTTCATAACGAGCAGGGGACTATGGCTATGGTGACAGTGGGCCATTGTCCCATTGTTAGCACCTAGGCTATCTCTTTGTCTTGTAGGGTTTCCCACTCCAAGGCCTGCTAGATTTTGTGGTAACATAACTCAAATGTGGAAACTACCTTCAAATCCTCCATAAACTCTAATTGTTAGACCCTCTTGACTAGTTAGAAATAGAAGTAGAACCCTTAAGAGGCTCTTGACTTGATTTCACTAGGCCATTAAATCCCAAAGATCCACTAGGGAAGCCTACTTTGTGTTGAATTGTATCAATCACTAAAACAATATTAGTAGTTTCTAAGGTGATATTGGTGACTCTCATATGTTACTCATTATCTTAGTCATTTAGTGAGCCTTTGCACTAAGGTGCGAGATTTTGTTGTAATAATCACCACCCACTTAGTCGTAAAAACCATTTTCCCCTTCCTGGCGTAAATTTATGGTTAGTTTAACTTCAGTTATAAAACTTCGTATCATAATGTACCAATGTACCTAGTTATAAAGTGGGTTGTTAAGTCATAAAAGGATTAGGAAGAGATGCCATTACAAAGACCTAGTTGGGGATACCAAATTAGTTGAGGTTTTTGTTCTCAAAAACTATCATTTGTGTGATCCTCTATGCGTGCAAACATTGAAAGAGGCCTTGTTTCTTGATTTTGGTTATCATCGCAAGCTAAAGCATTCTTGTTGCTTAGTATATGTCAACTCTATCTCTATTAATCACATTTAATTATTTTAAAGACATTAGTTGGAAAAGACCTTTCATGATAATTCCACGGTGCTATGAAACTATGAATGATGTGATTGTTCCTCTTTCATCTTATTTAGTTTGGTCATGTGCACTGAAGCGAACAAAGTTCCTTCTCAAGCTTAAATACTCTAGATCACTTGGAATACAAGGATATCCATGAGGATACAAATATTATATTATAAAAGATATGGGATAGATGATTGAATGTTACAAATGAGGTTTGCTTATATACCTACGCAGGTGCCTCTCACAAAAGGTCATCTCTTATTAGACATGGCCTTTCAACCTAATTACTAATTAACTACTTAATCACTATTTACATTATTTTATTCATTACATTGCCTTCCCCTCAAAAAGCTTTGTCCTCAAAGCTTGTCGATGAGAGGCCTCGATTTCTTTTCCTGCTACGAACATCTTCTCGTCTCGGGGCAGTTATCCTTGTCGATACAAGTTGATATGATCCTCTAAGTGACAAACAAAACTGTCGCACTGAGAATGGATCGGACCATCCTAAATCAATCTTCTGTGGAACCTTACGATGACTGGCAAATTGTGATGATTCGTTAGTATTCGTCGGAATATTAGCTTGATTCTGTTCTGAATACATAGCTTGGTTGAGTTGTTTGCTCCCGTGATTTGGTTGAGTTGTTCTGAATACATAGCTTGGTTGAGTTGTTTGCTCCCGTGAATAGTTGGTTGAGTTGTTTGAGTTGTTTGACTTTGATTTTCTTTTGGAGAGAATGTTATTGAGTAGGTTACAAAACCTTCACTTAGAATGTTCCTCGTTTGTCTGGCATCTAAGTGTGTTTCTTCTGCAACTTGCTTGTCGTCCTCTTCAGCTGAGACATTTACCTAATCAACGTTCGATTTTTCTTCAACTTGAACTTCTATATTTGAAGATTTCGATGCTTCATTTTCAACAAGTTGTTGCACCTTGTTTTCCAACGACTTCTTATCATTCTTTAGTTTCTTAATTTGCGTGAGCAATTTTTCGTTGTGGTCCTTAAGGAGAGCAACTTCTTCATTCTTGTTAGTTGTGATTTTGTCAATTTCCTTTTGCATATTTTGAATCACCTTTTTACTTTCTTGAGAAATTACTTTTGAAATTTCTTGAATGTCTTCAGGTGTCACTAAATTTGGCTTTAAGTTGACGTCCTATAGCATTATTTTCTTTTTTTTGTAGGAGAATGTTAAAAACTTCCTTTTTGTATTAAGGACGAATGACCTTAGTGATTCCATCCAGAGCGAACTCAGAATTATATCACTATTGTTACAAAATAAGGTTTTAACGGTAAATTGGGAGACAAGGGAATAGTCCCCAATACTTAGGTAGAAATTCCCTATGTCGTATTGTTTTTCATTTTCGCGAAATGAATTTGTTTCAGTTATATTTGATTTGGGGATCACTAATTGGTTAGCACATTCAGTACTAACATAATTATTCTCTTGATTAAGATCAATAGATATGAGAACTTCATTTCCCGCAAGTGACCCTTTGATTCTAATTAGCGCACAGACAAACATACTATAATTTTCAGGAAATCTTCCCTCTTTCCTCTCTGAATTAGATTCAATTTCCTTTTCATCAATGATTGATTCCATTTTGTCTGTTGAATTGGGTGTTTAGGGTTTTTAAGGTAACCCTTCCTAACTTTCTCTTCTTCTTTTTAATGAAGTTATTATTCCTTCAAATTTTTTTATTTTTTTATTTTTAATAATAATTTAATTAATTAAATTTATATATATATATATATATATATATATATATATATATATATATATTCTTTTAACAATTGATTTTTTTTTAACTCTTTTTTTCGTTGAAAGGTGACAACCCTAGTGAAACGTGGCTATTCACATATATTCACCTATAAAATATATGTCCACTTATGTGTATTTGACTCGGTTAATGTTCTCCACGTAAAAGTAAACTTACCATTCACACAGAGATTTTTTCTTCCTTTAATTCTTATTTTAGCTTGCAAATACCATGGGCAATTACCATGGGCTTCCAAAACCACGAGCTTGTAAACCACTAAAAGAATAATCAAAATAACCTTACCTACTCTTCCTTATTTCTTTTTCCTTTTTAATTTTAAATTGTCTTGGTATGTACGTATATGTACTTCTTTATATATATCTCTTTTTTTCTTTTGGAACTATTTTCTTTTAAATCTTTTTTTTTTCCTTTTAATTTATTTCCCCCTTTATGTTAACTTTCCTTCTCTCTTTTATTTTTTTTATTAATATATATATATATTTCTCCCTTTCTTTTTTCAATTTTTTAATATGGCCAAAGGCCTGAATAAACTTAGCAATGGAGAAACTCAAAAATTCTAGAAGCACAGCCTACTACTACAAAATAAGGTTGACGATTTTTAAAATAACACTGGATCAAGAGCGTGGCTCAGAAAGGCTTAAGCGAGCATATTGCAAAACTCATTTCGATACCAAATGAAGCGAACAAAGTTCCTTCTCAAGCTTAAATACTCCAGAACACTTGGAATACAAATATATCCATGAGGATACAAATATTATATTATAGAATATATGAGATAGATGATTGAATGTTACAAATGGGGCCTGCTTATATACCTACGCAGTTGCCTCTTCACGAAAGGTCATGTCTTATCAGACATGGCCTTTCAACCTAATTACTAATTAACTAATTAATCAATTTATTGAGCATATTTTTTTCTATTACATGCACACAACACACATAATAAATTATCGATTAATTATGTGGCATGTCTCATCATATTTGTAAATACATCTGTGAGAACTGATTTACCTGAGAAGATTTTATAGGCGTTTGTTGACTTTGATAGCGTAAATAGCTTCTAATTATAAAATACACGGGGTATTTATAATAATAATATTTTATTGATAAGATATAACATGATTGAAAGTTTACAATGAGGTCCCGCTTTTATACCCATGCAGGCACCTTTTCACGAAAGGGCATGTCTTTTAGACATGCCTTTTCATTAACCTAATCACTACTAAACATAATCCTAACTTATTATTTAATAATTACATTTATTTCTATTTATTCTATTAATGACTATATTTAACACTTAAGTTATGAATTAGATTCATAACATTGCCTCCTTCTTCGAAAAGCTTTGTCCTCAAAGCTTAACTTTCGACAACTTTCTTCACTGGAATTATCTGCTAAGCACGTCTTTAATCACTGGTACCTTCTTTTTCTTTTCTTTTTTCCCATTAATTTAATTAATTAAATAGTGATTTTAATTAATTAAATTAATATATATATATATATTTTTAATAATAATAACTTTATTATTGAATAAAGTTAAATTATAATATATAATTTATATTTTATATATATATATATATATATATATATATATATTATAACTTTTTAATTGTAATAATTTAACCAACATTTTTTTTATATATATTTTCACCCATATTGAATCGAAATGGTCAAATACTCTTCGAAATTATTCCCGTAATAATTTCCGTTCGAATAATGCTCATGGAATTACCGGTTTGACCCATTATGGAAATTATTATTTTAATTCGAATGCTGCTAGCAATTTATCTGCTAGAGCCACGTAAGAAACGATGCTATGACTGGGCACGATGCCAGGACTGGGCACGATGTTTCCCTTCAAAATATTAAAGATTTCCCTCCAAAAATATATTTCCACCACTTTAAATGTAAACCGCATATACCAACATTGCTCCTGAACAGAAATAGATGCGGCAATGGGCATAAGTATGAACATTATAGTTCGGGTATTTCGTATCGGCAACAATCGATGCATTCTGTATTCGACCCATCTTATGGGGAAATACTATGGCATCCACGGAAGGCCCATTTGGTGCTGCAATTGAAATTCTTGTTCTCTCCGTGTTGACCACTGCTCTGTGCTCCACGCTCTTGTATCTCCCGTTGCTTACAATATCCAGATGGTCACCGACGTTCACAATGCAATGTGTTGGGAGAGCGCTGAACGGCTACCCAATGCCCCTCGTGCCGCACTTGCAGACCGCCCACGTCATTTTGCAGCAAAATAGTGAGACCCCCGCATCGAATGCCGTAGCAACTAAGCCGGAGACTTGTATGCTTGTTGACTTTGATAGCATAAATAGCTTTAATTATAAAAATACACAAGAGGTATTTATAATAATAATATTTTATTGATAAGATATGACATGATTGAATGATTACAATGAGGTCCCGCTTTTATACCCATGCAGGCACCTTTTCACGAATGGGCATGTCTTTTAGACATGCCTTTTCATTAACCTAATGATTATTTAACCTAATCCTAATTGATTAGCTAGTAATTACATTTATTTCTATTTATTCTATTAATGACTATATTTATTACTTTAGTTATGAATTAGGTTCATAACATTATTCCAAAGTATCAATATCAATGAATTGCACACTTTAAGGCTATCTAGATAATCTTATCCAATGGTGTAAACTCATAATAAATGGGTGGGAGTGGGACATATGCAAATTATGCAATGCTCCAGTCTTAATTCTAGTTAACAAAATAAACTAAGACCTAACTTATAACTTCATCATAACTTATTACATATAGTAATATTACAGAAAAACTACACCAAGTACAAGCAAAACTATAATATATGAGCATGATAGATATTTACTTTAACACTCTTGACATAAAAAAGTTGTTCTTCAAACACACACTTGTCTTACTCAACAAGAAAACCCATTATTAAAAACAGTAGCACCATAATTTCCATGAGTGAAAATACCAAAACAACAATTATAAAGCAAGAACTACTATTGGATTAATGGAACAAAAAGTATGGGTTTTAAACAACAATCATGGAATGCAAGGAATCACACACAGTCGGAGATTTAAAATCTGGGGACACATCTTATTGCTTTAAGATGCTATACAAATTGGCAATGAATTAAAATAAAATTATATCCACAAATTAATCCAGGAAATCTAAACCTTTAATGGATATCACTAGTTTGCACTATGCTTGAAAATTCTCTGTAAGAACAAAATAGGACAATTTATAGATTGCATGAGCCACTCACACTAGAAGGATCTTCACTCATGAATATATTAACAGAAAAGCAACTTGTCCCTATATGCCTTTCATTCTCCATAATTTGATTAAAAGCCACACTATTCTAACAATTGTTGATTTCACAAAATAACTCATGCTCTTGCTAGTGTTATAACCAGATACACTTACAGGGAACAGATTTTGAAAATAAATCTGGTGGAAATGCTGGAACTTTTGTAAACTCCAGAGTATTCTTTCCTGAAATACAATATTGAGGAAACAAGTTGAAAAAATTCAATCAAATTAAACCCATATTTTATTAAAGCTTAACAAGCATATACACTAAAAATAAAATTAAAAAAAGTATTTATAAGATACAAAAACCAAACAGTTATATGCTAAAAATGAGTGAACACATATATGTATAAGGTTGTCTGAGTATATTTTTTCCTTCTCTTAAAAGCTTCATATATTACTTAGGGAACAGACAAGTACATCATGTGTCAAGGTGGTTGCAGCAAGTAGACAACAGGTGCCAGGGAAGTCTCAATCTACAAATGCTAAAAAGGCCAGCATATGAGCCTGGATGCCACCACAAGAGACTCAACATCACTACCCGTCAAGCAAGGAGGTGAAGAACCTCATTGCAGGTAACTTTACAACAATCTTTTCCACAGAAACCCATACCTATCATGGATTGAACAGACAAAACCCAGTGGGTTCAAGTTTCAAAACAAAGCGATATCAGGCATACACTCAGAAAGTGGCAACATGGCAGTTCTGATTACGGATAGTCCCAAAACAGACCCGAATTTCAAATTGCAAGAATTAATAAACTAACTGGATCATATTCAACTCATATTTTATGAAGTCCATGTCCTCTCTAACAGCATTTCAAAGGAGTTTGAAAACCTCATCCTCAAAAACCAGTCAATGAGAGCATAAGTAAAGAACCACCCCCCTCTAAGTGACTCCATGCTGAAAACCTGGGTCCCAAAAAAAAAAAAACAGAAAGATATCAAATCTTCTTTGGCACTGTTTGAATAGGCATCCAAAATCCAACATAATTCTTGGGTCAGATAAGTTTGTGGGAGACACTAGGCCCAAATTGGAAAACGTCAAGGAAATCGTGCAGGCTATGCTCAATAAGGAGCATTCCAAGCAGACATGATAAATTAATCTAAAGTTGCAGGGGCCTATTTTCTCCATGAGACCCTAAAAATAAAGCCACGCCCTTTAAGTTTTGACCTTAAATAATATTATATTTAAATTGTACTGTTATGTAATTAATATCATTACATAATGAAGATGAACACAAAATACCAAAATGGTACACACAAGAAAACAGAACACTCCAACTATATGGAATCCTTAAAATTTCCAACCATGGATTAAAGATCGGAGCCAGTTTGTAATCAGGATACATTAAATCATGAATATGCACCTGTCCAAGAAAAAGATACTAACCATGTGCAAGAAAAAGATACTAACCATCTTTCGAGTGAAAAGATATCAGTGGGCCTGCATACACAGATTTATGGACAATGGCCTTTTTCTTAACTTCCTCCTCACGTGCCAGCATTCTCTCCAAATTTCGCAAGTTCATGATCTCTGGAGAGTTATCAGTGTTATTCAGTTCTCCAATGGAAAAAACAAGACATTTTGGCGATGTGACACAGAAAAGAAGGGCATTGGGAAGGTCCGCTTCAATCATAATATATGAAACAACGATCATAATCACATTTTGAAACTTCTAGCCATACACATTTCTTTTGGAGGTTTCTTTTAGAGGCTGACACATCTTCTAAAACTAATTATTGTTCAAGACCATTTAAACATAGAAGCATTCATATATGGGTCAAAAAAATCAAATAATTTAGAACAATTATTAATGGCCAAAATAGACCAATGGAACAAGAAATCATCACCAAGCGATAACAGCCTTAGGAGCACCAAAAGGTAACTCCTGTCTACCAAATAACATAATGGAAAATTCAATCATGGAAGATAAGTACAACGTGATGTCAAAGACATACCTCAACTCCGAGGAATAATTTACTCAAACACGAAATTCAAGACTAGTATAAACATATACCTTGAATTAAAGATTCTGAAACATGGAATTCAGATATGGATAATTTAAAATTTTTCCACTACAAGCAATTTAACACGTCCAAAAATAAGGCCAGTGAAAGCCAACTCTGCAGTTAAAGATGAATTGAATAAGGTGAGATTTCTACACGAAAGCAAAAATTATTACAATCTGCATGCAACCAAATGATTAATCATAAGAACATCAATTTGAATTGAGTGACCAATAGATCTTACATTCCATGAAGCCTATGCCCCAGAATAGAGATTTTGGCCCCCCCTCTAGCAATGGCCCAATTCTTTCTTTATCAGTAACCAATGCCTGTGAGATTCTAAAGCATATATAGATCAGTAACATGAGCTGCCTTTCCAGTGGTTGATGTTGATTTTTCTTTGGTACTTCAGAATCAGGTTTGTCTCTAAGACACGATCACAAACACACCAAAATTCCACAACACAAGCTCTTGTACAACGGAACACGTACAGCAGTGAATAGATATAGTACATGACAATTATTCAACCCAAAACTTGTTATATTAGAACTTTAATACAACAAACATAGGGCTCCCATACCAGGGATCACTGTGAAAATTTCTGAATATGCTCAAACAGGAAACCCTACTGTTAAATTTCTGATTTACTTATCCTACTTACATTAAGTTATTAATCTGAAATCTTCAGCATTAACATCGAAGTAAATACATTAACAGCCTACACATACAGATCTAAACTGAATAACATGCACAATGACAAAGTGACACACAAGGATTTTATGGACAATTGTCCCCGGAAAAACCCAATGTGGGAAAGCCGGTCTTTTGGCTGTTGGAGGGTTTTTATTATTAAGCAGAATCTAAGTACAACAGATTTAGGCACCAAACTGGTTAACCCGACAGAGAAATAAAAGACTGCAGTGATACCTTTATTCTGGAAACATAAAACTAACTAATTCACCCCCTCAAACGAGATTTACAAAACTCAGCCTTTTTCGGTCTTTAGAAACCCCAGCGTTGCTCTGAAGCTCTCTGCGTCAGCGCTTGCGCTGCTCAGGAAGGGCCTGCGTCACCCCAGACTGGGTTACGCTGCCCCTACGCTGCCCTGGCTGGCCAGCGTCAGTGCTCTTGGGACTGCGTCAGCCCTCCTGGCCTCCTGCTGCCCCTGCTAGGCTATGGCTGCTCTGCGTAGTTGTTGCTTCCTCTACGCTGCTCTGGTTCGTTGCTTCTCTACCTTCGTTGCACTCTTGGACTGGGACTACACCATCCCCCTCGCTGCAGCTGAAGCACTTCTGAAATTCTTAGCAAACCATGCCCAAGAATTCTAGCTTAATTTCAGTCCTCTACCACTGTGTGTGTTCTCCAACTGACCCCAAGCCCTCTTCTTCTACTTTTCGAGTTGAAACATCAACAGTCGTGATCTAATCTTGAATCGACGGCTAAGATTAGAAGATGTTTGATCCAAGTGACTTAAGTCATTTTCATCACATGTTTAATTTAATTAACTTTAATCTTTTAATTTTCCTAAGATAGACTTAGGGTCCTTAATTAAAAATATTAATTAATTAAATATCTCTTAAACAGGATGGAAATTCTTAAATCACTTTTTGGGTCTTGGAGATCTCATGTACTCTAGTCCCTCCACAAATTTTGGGAGCTAGAGCACATCCGATGCTACCCCAACACCCCAAAATCTCAACAACCATGACCCTTACAATTAGCCCTAATACAAGAACAACTAGGGCTTGAGATCAACAACTTATGATCATCAAACTGCCCTTTAACAAAGTACACTTGACTTCCCCAATAGGAAGGTAGTTTATAACATAGCGAATGATCTGCATAGAGAAAATGGTTCTCTTGAAGAGAAACCCTCTAAGGTCCATGCTATGTTTAGTTTTCATTTTCAAAGTATGTTTTCCCCATATGCTCTAACAAATCAAGTGTTGGCTATTACAAATTCTTGTTGTAGGGTTCTCCCCCTCAAGGTTTCTAGTGGTGAGCAGGGTAAGTTGGATAGAGATTTTTCAAGGGAGGAGCTTTATGTTGCACCAACCTGCAACTTGTGGTATGGATAGCCTTCCTCATGACTTTTACAAGAACACGTGGAGCACCATTAGTAATGATTTTGGTTGTATGGATACTATCATACTTAAGTATTCACCTCAGAACAACCAAAGTTTCTCAATTAAGGCATAATAAGCAAATTCACAAGAACATAGCTAGATATTGAATTAAGGGTTGGCAACCTATTACTTTGTTCTATGTTGTATATAAAATTATGGCCAATGCATTAGCCCTAAGGATCCACTCATTGCACAAAAAGTGCTTTGCCAAGAGCATAATAGTTTTGTTTAAGGGCGATTCATTCTTGACACCATGATTTCAACATGGAAGACCTTGGAGTGGGCTTAAAGGACTAGTCAAAAATCTCTTTTCCCAAAAATTGGCTTTCACAAAACATAACATCAGGTTCACTATCCTTTTATTTCAAATATGCTAACTTGTTTGATTTTAGGTCGTGGTGTGTCTCTATGTTAAACACTCTCTTCACTAATACATCAAGATTTGACTCAATCAATAAACCCTTGTCATTAAGGATTTCCGTGCATCAACCCATCCATCACAAGTGCCCTCTTACTCCTTATTTGTATCTGCTAACAACGGATGCTCCAAGCTACTTGTTAGAGAGTGTTCATATTGCGAGGCATGTATGAGGCATTCTACTCCAAAATTGTTCAAAGAATCAAAACCATTTTGCAAACGATTTTCTCCTTTCTGTGGGTGTTGAGTGGGGTTCAATTAATGGCGCCCACGCATGCTTACATACATTTTTCTTGCTTTTGGCACTGTGATCAATGATCACAAGACAAATTTTTGTTTGGTTGTGATGGATTCACCGCTAGCTTTGAATTTTGCAACATGAGCATATATTCAACCTAAGGTCATTCTACGGTATTTGGGCATTCCTTTTGACGCGTAGTTGTTACTAGTATCTATGCGGAATCAATGCCATTAGAGGTTAAAGAGTAAACTTCACATTTGGTATGCTAAGTACTTCCCATTTGCTAGGAACCTAACTACTATTAATTGTGTTCTTTAAACTTTACATGTGTATTATGTCTCTTGCTAGTTCCCTCGCTGTTGAAATTCTATGAGAAGGGCAGTAGAATACAATTTTCTACTAGGTAATTACTCCTCATGATTCCAGCCAGTATTTTATGCCACTGCTATCATTGAATAATTACACTTTAGAAGATCTCAACAGTAAATGCAGCGGAAACCGTAAAGATCACAACAAGACAGCCATGCACAAAAGAGAATATTTTTACCCTAGGAAACCCAACCTTGGAAGAAAACACAACAAATTTTCTTAGAAGAAATTATTTTTCAGTAAATGCAGCGAAAACCGTAAAGATCACAAAAGGACAGCCATGCACAAAAGAGAATATTTTTACCCTAGCAACCCAACCTTGGAAGAAAACACAAAAAATTTCTTAGGAGAAATTATTCTTCAGCAATACAAATCAGCAATTTGTCTAGAAGTTTGTGCCAATATCCAAGCCAAAATACTAGTTAAATCTGGTCAAAATAGTAGCAAGTCAACATTGCTCAACTATCCAAAATAACCAAAAGTAAACATTGGTCAAGCAGCCAACTCTGCAGTCAACTGGGCCTAGTCAACTTTAGCCCTGCGGTCAATAGTCTACATGTGCAGCCTGCAGCTACTCAAACTGCATTCAAATACGCTCGTGCAGCCTTCAAAATTAGTCAAAAACTCGGTCAACTTTAGTCAATGCGACCTGCACAAATTTGTCTTCCTTCTTCACATGTTCAGTTGTTCAAGAGAGATAAAATGATGAAGAGAAGAAAGGATAGACTCCAAAGTTAGACTTCTCTTTTTTTCTCAAACTTGCTCTTGCTTGGTGATCAAATGAGACGTCACATCATCTATTTATACTAGTCAAATGGGGTGTGACAACCCAAGGGACACGTCCCTTCACTCCCTGGCTAACTTGACTTGTCCTCGGCTGACTTGACTCTTTCAAAATAATAAATTGCATAATGCAACTAGGGTCGACTTGACGACCCTTAGCCATGATAAAATACCTCTCGATGCTACACAAAGTCAACACTCCCTCTTAACGAGGAATGTATTCTCCTTAGCTGAAAACAAATTTCACCTTAGCTCTCCTCCACAAGAAAAGCTCATAAGCTTGCTATATTGATGTAATGCCTTCTCACATGCATGTCTATAGGTATACATCACTCCATTCTATAGCAGGCAATGTGAGTATCCTAGGCCATTTACCCCTAGCCAAATTAGAATGGCTCCATGGGTAAATGTATTAGTCTCCCTTGGTTAAATCAACATGACCTAGCCAAATTAGCATGGCTTCTTAGGAGAATGTATGCCCTTGTGCCATTCACCCCTAGCCAAATCAACATGGCTCCATGGGTGAATGTATCATTCTCCCTGTTTGAAATACTGAGAAGGTGGGTCAATTAGTATTTCTTAGCAATTAGCACTTTATTAATCTTTTTCAGAGCATTAGTTAATCTTCAGTTATTATTATTGTTCTTCTTCAGATAATCATAGAAAACAATCAACAGTAGACAACATCATACAACAATGCAGAAAGACAAAGACAGTAGACACAATATTTTTAGGTGTAAAACCCGCTCCAAGTCAAAAACCATCGAACGCTTCTTAGTAATTATCTTCTCCTTTTTAAAAGAAAAGCAATTAAATCAAATTTTCAACTACAACTGAAGGAGGATCCAACCCCCTAATTCACAGGCTACAACCTGTAGGATACTACTAAACCCTGCTATAATGGGAAGGACGCCCTAACACCCTGTAAGTTAGGCCACAACCTAACGAGTGCCAGGACACTTTGTTTACCAGTTGTTGTCGGAAGAATGCTTCGTCGCCCTGTAATTTATTAGCCCCAACTGAAAGGACACCCCAACAACCTGTGCAGGCTACAACCTACCCTAGCACCACCCTGCTACCCTTGAGTGTTCTTAGTCCAAAACTTGCAGGTAACTCCAATCGCCTGCCTTACACCACCCTACCACCCTAAAGAGCCAGTGGACCATGTTTCACAATTTTCAAACTGAATCCCCATATGCCCTGAATCAGTATATGAAGATAGTAAATAAGACAATGTTGTTGTTATGTAAAAATTAATTATTTCTGTACTTATCAGTTAAATTAGGCAAATGGCATGATCAAAGATCATGCCCATTCACCAAGAGGCAGCCTTTCAGCCAAGGGCATCCCACAATTGTATCCATCATTCAAGTGTTAATAATATATATATATATATATATATCTTTTGTCAATATTGAAGCTTGTATGCTCCAGGTGGTATCAGAGCATACGATCCTCGGCCTGCAATCCCTCGTTGTTCTACTGCTCCTCGACCTGCAATCCATCGATGTTTCGCTGCCCCTCGTTGTTCCGTTGTCCCTCGACTTGCAATCTTTCGTTGTTCCGCTGCCCCTTGCCGTCACCAATTCCAAAGTCGTTTTTTCTTTGTTGTTTTGGTGCCCTCGCCTATTGAAATTTGATGACTAAAAAGTTTCCTGCAATCCCAACCCGGTTTTAATTTCACCTTATCACTCCCATTTAGTTAAATTCCCTTTCCCATAAACATACATTCAACATATAGAATTCTGGAAATGAAATTTTCAAATTAAAACACATGGGACTATCAACACATGCTGAAAATAAATATGAACATAAACAAACCAGCAACACATAAAAATACACAGATTTTTGGTCAACATAGACCTTGGCAAAACCCCTTCAATCTTCTCCGGGGAAAACCTGTTAGAGAGCTCTTCAAATTTATTTATCTTTCAAGTTCATACATTTGCAGACAAAACAAAACAGCAAAATACAACTTATCTCTACAACCCAAAACTCCTTGAAAACCATGCCCACTTTGCCCAAAAATCACTCCATCAACTTGCTGCAACAAATTTCTCCTTCAGAACTTTTCTTCAGCCCTCAACCTCCTTTCTCCAATCTGCTCATGAAAAATGAATGAATGTAGTCTCTCTTTTCATTTCCCCCTTTTGTTTTCCTAAATGACTTTTGGGCAACCCTAAGATCTAATGGCTTAGATTCATTTAGATCAAGGGATGAGAATAAATGTGCATTTAATTCTCACTTTCTATTTTCTAACTCACCCACTAAATAAAGTATCCACATCGTACTTTATGTCTAAAGTCACTTTTCACTTTATAATTTAACATTGACTTTACCACTTATAAAGTCACTTTCACTTTATAATTTAACATTGACTTTACCACTTATAAGTCACATTTACGAAAAGAATTATTTTGGACACTTTTCCCTAAGTAGAGACTAACCCATGGGAAACCACTTGTCCAAGGTACATTAAAAATCAACACTCCCTCTTACTGGGGAAAATGTTTCTCACCACACCCATCTTGTCCCTGAAATGGACATGCTTGCCTCTTGGCAAGGACTTCGTGAGAACATCGGCCACCTACTCATATGTCAATATATACTCCAGCTTCATTGCTCCCTTTTGAAAATAGTCCCTGATGAAATGATATCTGATGTCAATGTGTTTTCACCTTTCATGAAACACTGGATTCTCTGTGAGTTTAATGAAACTCTGATTATCACAGTGAATAATTGTCGGTCTCAACTCCTAATCAAATAGGCCATACAACAACTTGCAAAGCCAAATGACCTCAAAACTAGCCTAGCTAGCGGCCATATACTCAGCCTCAGAAGAGCTCAAAGCAACTGATTTTTGCTTTCGACTGAACCACGACACAATTGCCGAACCCAATCCGAAGCAACACCCTAAAGTGATTTTCCTGTCAGAAGCACATCTTGCCCAATCTGAATCTGTGTAACATGCCAACCTCACTCCATCTCCCCACCTATAGTCTAGACCATAATCAACAATCCCCTGCACTTAGCGAACAATGTGCTTTGCAGCTACCCAGTGCACACTCTTGGGCTCAACCATCAACAGGCTAAGTGTGTTCACTCAAAGCATATATCTGGCCTACTGTTGACCAGATACATCAAGGACCCAATAAGCTGCCTATACAATCTGGGATCCACCAAACCAGTATCTGAAGCATGAAGCTTCATCCAGTTGGTGATCATAGGTGTAGACATGGGTCTACAGTCTGCCATGTGAACTCTTCTCAACACATACCCCTGCCCCAGAAAGATATGCCCCTGAATGAGCTCTTTGCCTTTTTCCTCCTTTTTAGCCTCCTTAATGATGAGAAGCCCTATCCCTAGCATCAAGGACTTAGATTAAATCTCATCTCTCCTTGATCAAGGGTGGAGATCTAATCTCCCATTGACCCCCTCTTATGTCTCTCTAATGAATAAAATAATATAAATAATGATTAATTAGTTAATTAGTAATTAGGTTGAAAGGGCATGTCTAAATGAGACATGACCTTTCATGAAGAGGCACCTGTCTAGGTATATAAGCAGGCCTTATTTGTAACATTCAAATCAATTCTCATTCATACTATTTAATATAATATTTGAATCCTAAATGAAGATCTTTATATTCCAATTCTTCTGGAGTATTTAATGAGAAGGAGCATTGTTCACTTCATTTGGTATCAGAGTAGTTCGATCTTTTGGCTGCTCACTGCTGCATAGAGCCGGGCTCTTCGATCCAGGTCCTCGACCGTCAAAATGTCAACTTTGTTGCCGTTGAAGCGTTTCGCTAAACTTTTGTAGTTTCTTCGTTGCTGAGTTCTTCAGAGGCCCTTGATCATTAAAAAAATTAAAATTTAAATATATATATACATATAATATTAAAAAAAAATTGAAGAAGTTGCTCGCCTCAAGGACCAAAACAAAAATGAAGAAGTTGCTCGCCTCAAGGACCACAACGAAAAATTACTAACGCAAATTAAGAAGTTGAAGAAGGACAAGAAGTCATTAGAAAACAAGGTACAACAACTTGTCGAAAAGGAATTGTCGAAACCTTCAAATGTAGAAATTCAATTTGAAGAAAAAATGCACATCGATCCAGTATAAATATCACAACTCAAAAAGAAAATAAACTAGTTGAAGTAAATATGTACTCAGAAGTTGCAGCTCAGGCAACAAAAGATTCAAGTGAAGATCCAGTAGTTAGCTATTCAACGTCCATAGCTAAAGGAAATCGGGTACTTCAAATAAATCAAGGAGATGACATAAACAAGATAAGGGAAAATCAAATCAATAGAAATCCCATTCGACATCCAAATCACGAGAGTAGACAGCTCGATCAAACTACGTATTTAGAACATAAACAATAAAACAGATGTTTCGAAGAATATCGAAGTGCACACAACTCAGTCTAGTGATAACAGTTCATAACAAGGTTCGAGTAATCAAAAATGTCGACAGAAGATTAATCTAGGATGGTCTGATCCCTCATCCGCGCGACAATTTTATATATCACTTCAAGGATCATATCGTCTAGTATCAACGAAGATTTCGAGACAAGAAATAAGGCCTTTTATCAACAAGCTTTGAGGACAGCTTTTTGAGGAGGAAGACAATGTAATGAATAAAATAATATAAATAATAATTAATTAGTTAATTAGTAATTAGGTTGAAAAGGCATGTCTAAATGAGACATGACTTTTCGTGAAGAGCCACCTGTCTAGGTGTATAAGCAAGGCCTTATTTGTAACATTCAAATCAATTCTCATTCCTACTATTTAATATAATATTTGTATCCTAAATGAAGATCTTTATATTCCAAGTCTTTTGGAGTATTTAACGAGAAGGAACTTTGTTCACTTCAGTCTCCCCCTTCATTAATGAGCCTCCTTAGTCACTTTAATATCTTTTTCTACCTTGTACCTTTTTATCATAGTCACTTTAAAAACATAAAGTCGCTTTGATAATATAAAGTACCATGTACTTTTTGTACCTCATAAAGTGACTAAAAAGTCATACGACTTTAATGAACCGATAAGTCACACTAAAAAGGTGGGTTCAGTTTGTGTTCTTAGGCTTAGGCAAATAACACAAGGAAACACCTCCTTGGTACCTTTTTCAACAGTTATGTCTGGGTTTCTTATAAGAAAACTGTTTTTGTTTGCTTACTGATGTATCAAGGCATCCCATCCAAGGCCCAATTGACCAGAAGTTGGCTCTCCAAAGGCTTTTGTCTTCTCTCTTGTCACACAGAGAATATGAACCTCATTTTTCAGGAGTCTCGGTTTGCCAAAATCTACAGTAGATATTTAGAGAATCAATATTCAATACTACTTCAAGGCAAGGATCATTGGTGCACCATATTGTTTGGAGAATGTCATTCTCTATTTCAAGTCGCCTTTCTAGGACATGACAGTGCATGCAAATTTCGGATTTATTGTTTCTATTTAAGCTCAAATGTAAGCATGTTTTCCATCATGACATTAGCTCATTGTCTGCTTTTTGAACCATGTGGTGAGATGAGGTACACCATCAGCCCCTACCTAAGGGCATTCTGTTGATAAAAACCTGTAGATCCAATAGCTTAATGTAACTTTATTTCAATATCAGTAGCATTATGGAAGACATTACGACGTCAATTGCATATACCCTTCCACCTTTTTCTTAACTGTTTGAAAATATAATTTTTTGTAAATTAAGACATATTTTTCAATTAAAAATTCAGTTGTTAATTGCTCATTTATTGGGATTCAATATCAGTAGCATTATGGAAGACATTACGACGTCAATTGCATATACCCTTCCACCTTTTTCTTAACTGTTTGTAAATATAATTTTTTGTAAATTAAGACATATTTTTCAATTAAAAATTCAGTTGTTAGTTGCTCATTTATTGGGAATATTTTACTTCGATTAGGGTAAAAGTTAGTGTTTCATATGATTTGGGAACTACCCAAGAAAACAAACAATTTCCTACAAATGCATAATCTTCCATCCCATTTAGGGTTCACTTCAGCTTCATTTCAAAAAGATAATAAAGATCGAGATAGTTCTTTTCTACTATGTTGATTTTGAATGGTGTTTGAGGCTGGGGGATTCAAACCCTTGCTCCCTTCCAAGTAAGGGCACCAAAAGTGGAACCAATGGTAAAATCACCTTTATCAAGATGCAGTTTCTTCGTTTCTTTTGATTTCATCATTGTACATTCTTTATATACACATTCATTTCTGTAGCGATTAATCTGGGGGATCGTCCGAAGAAATTCAGTGAATTGTCCCACTATTGAAGCATAAATCTGTTTGCCTCTCTGATCTCATGTAGCCGTAGCATATAAATTTCCATCTTTCTTGTCTGATGTTAATGTGTTTCTTGAAATACTTATTTAGCTTAGTATTTCATTCTGTAAATTATTTCTTGCTAGATTTCTTTTCCACGGTTCGTTTCCTGTCAATGATTACTTTTGTTTGTTTATCTCTGCAATCGAGTAGTTTCCTGCAAGACTCAGGAGGTCAGAAAAAGAAAAACTTGTGGGCTGCTCCAGGCAGAGTCTGGCAAAGCAACCTACTGTAGGTTAATTTGTTTAAGTAGTGTAACAGTTGCTGCAAGACTCTGAAAGCCAAGAAGCATAGAACGTGTGAACTCCCCTGGAGAAAGTCTAGCCATGAAACATTAAGTTAGCTGTTGGGTTTTTTTTATCAGTTTCCTGATTCTTGCAAGATTGTACAGCAAGCCAAAGGAGCACAATGCAGGTGTGCTACCAGGACTACTATCTTCCACGGTTTAACGTGTCATTGAGCCATTAGACTAGTCACATTGCAAGACTGTTAACTCCACTCTCATTGATTGATTTAGCATTTCCGGGTCAGTGAATCACTGTGATTACATATACAATGCACGTGCTGAATGACAAATTTAAGAGTGTCCTTTTATGAATCCTAGGTGCATTAATCCCAAAGATCTCCAGAGGCCATCATAAAGAATATAAATTAAACAAATTATCTAGATGTTTCAAATTTGTAGCTCTTATGTATACAAAAAAATTAACCAGACAGTGCAAAGAATTTGGTAACCAATTCCCCTCAACTACATGGGCCAAAGCAATAATCATGCATTTTGAAACATGAAATATTTCCAAAATGTTCAACATCATGACAATGTGGTAATCCAAGTTTGCAAAAAAACCAAACAGTCAGACATAACTAGCAGTCTCTATTAGAATTTAAGCCTCAAAACACATACCATTTTTGCAGATATTTTCATGCAACAGTTCAGAAAATAAACAGATGTAACAAGTCAATATAAAATCCTGTCTACCTGTCTGTGCAGCTTCTAAAAGCATTTCCTCTTGAGTCATCCGCCGCTCCTCTCCCTCTCTTTTTCTTTTTATGGGCTGGAATATATTTTAAAACATAATTAGCTCAGAATTCATTATTTCATTCTCATATTTAATGCTTTGAGATTGTGGGTAAAAACTCCAGTAAATATGGTGACAAACACAATTTTCTTTAACTTGTTTAACAGGCCAACATCTGATTCAGAAACATGTAAGAAATGTCTATGTAAAACACCAACCTCAAGAAAACAACCTCAGACAATAACTTTCAAAACCTTACCCATACCTAGTACGCCCAAAAACCCCTAATTTCCATGAAAATAGTAGTTTTTGTTACCACTCAAACAAGCAGGGGACCTAAAGGGATTCCTAATAGGGCAACGGTGGAGGCTTAGCACACTATCACCACAGCTAAGATTCACTGCTCTTTATGGACTTTCACTGATGGGAGGAGTCCCAATTTTTTGCGAAGCCACTCATAAAGGATATGTCAATGGATAAGTATGAAGTGATCCTAGTAACCCTTTCCCAAGGAGGAGGTGAAGAAATGGTGCTTGCTTGCTCTCTAAGCAAGAGACTTGCCTTCCAAGGGAGAAGGGGTGATGATAAGGGAGAAGGATACAACATGAAGAGGTACTTCCTGATCCCTAAAATCCTATATGAACTTGGTTTCCCAAATAGCCCTTCATGATTAGTCTATGGTAGGAAACGGGACCACACGAGACCAAGTGGACCCAGCCCAAGTTCGGGGATGGAATATAGCAACCAATGATATTCCTATCCGGGACAAGCTGAGAGGAAAGGATTAGACAAGAAATTTTGCTTCAAAAAGTCAAATTGATCCTACTAGGGTCTAACCTTGGGGATGCCTAGGCAAAACTTGGTCCTAGAGCTAGTGCTTGAGATTCCTGGAGATTCCACCGTTGGAATTGCCTCAAATTCAGAGGAGAGGGAGGGGACCCACCAGCATAGTAGCCTCCTAAGTCACCTGATACGGGGATACGGGGATACCGGGATTCGAAGTATCGGATACGGGTACGGTGACCCCGGAACAGGATACTTCTGGGATACGTTACGTTATATATTATTTATTAAAAATATATATATTTTAAAAAAAATATATATATATTAATATATTAAAAATTAGATATTTTTTGCAAAAATTCATACAAAATTCATTGATTCAAACATAGATATTAGATACTCATGAGTCATACATCATCATTGATACTATAATACAAATTACAATGATACATTGATACACCATACATGATACAATCGTCAAATTTACTCAGAAAGACAAAATTGAAGATAGTAAGATACTGTAGTTTTTTCATTAAGTCATCAGAATCAAAATGTGTTACATAAGAACACTGCCAAATGGATTGGTGCTCTTGATTAAATACAAGTTCCATACCCTAATACATGACAAAATTCGATGGAAACATTGCAATAGCCCAATCCCGAAATCCTGAAAAACTGATAAGTCTGCTGGATTTTGAATGAGATCTAAAATTCTACTTTCTCCATATGAAATCCAATGAGGTTGGAACCACTCTCAAACATCCCGAGTCATTTCATGGTAATGTTAAAAATTTAAGTAAAAGGATGAAAATGAAGATTAAGGAGAATGTCACTTTTACTTTAAGAATTTAACATTACCATGAATCATATATAAATACTAGGGCCATAGGCTTGATGCCCTCTCCTGAAAAATCCTCCTCAATTGGTGAAAAACAATGAGCAAAAGCCCCCCTTTATAATAAAAAAACAACGCTTTTTTGAACCCGCGGGCGTATCCGACGGGGTACGGTCGGGATACGACGTGTCCCTTTTCGGATACGCCGTATCCCGACCGTACCCTGTACGGATACGCCGTGTCCTTCGAATTGGGGCCGAATCCGATACGTAGAGGTGTCCGACACGGGGATTCGGGGATACGAGGGCATTTTAGGAGTATCCGGTTACTTAGGTAGCCTCCAAGAGATCGAAGTTTTCTGGTGAATTCTCGGGAAATTGATGCTCTAGGTGACCTATCAGAGCTAGACTTGGGAAAAAAGAGAAAAAGGTGAAAAATAAGGGGAAAATGATCCCCCTTTTGAGGGATCAGTGCCTATTTCCCTTGGCGAAAAGGAGCCAAGGATGATAATGATTGAGACTTCGGTTTCTTGATTAAGGAGGCTCAAAAAGTCAACTTTGTCTAATTTTAAGGGAAAAAGAAGAAAAGTTACCTTCAAGCATTTATACTACATGTAAATAGTGCAAGTTTATTGAGACAAAACAATCTCTAGGACAATTCATTCATCTAACAATGGCCCATACATTAAATGAGCTAAATAGAAACGTAATTCCACATTTCAATCATGCAGCAACTAGCCCTAATTATAGTGAAGTTCAATAGTATGCAGCATAAAATATACCATCAAAATTCACTTACAATGTTAGAGAGTATATCCAACCAGCATCACATTTGCAAAAAAGGAAGCTCCAAGATAAAAATGGCCCAAATCCATACATCGAAATTCATTCATTTATCCAAAATAATCCTCCACGAAGAAAAGTGAAGTTCTCTAAAGATAGAGAGATCCCAAGTGAAGTGATCATAAAAATGAATATAGCTAACATCAATATATACCCCTCTTAGGAGTTCGAATTAGCCTAAGAGCCTACATTAGCCCCTACTAATAAAATAATGTGCAAATAAAACCCCCATTGGTGACAAGTCCACCAAACTAGCTCATAAATGGAAAAATAAGCCTCTAAGGGGGTCAAATAATAATATCTACATATCGTGGGGCCCTCCAAAGGCCTAATAATATCCCGAAGTGCCACAATGAAGAATAAACTCTTCAAAATATGATGGACAGGGGGTGGCCCCTTGTTCTCCAAGTAGTGGACCTATGGTGCTCCCAACGGGTGTGGGGGCACATAAATGACCCCATGGGTCTCCATATGAGTCGAAGATGCCTGTAGATCCTCTACAAGGGCTTGAGTGATGGAATGAACATTGCCATGAGATCGTACAAGTCCTTGGACACTTAACAAGAGTGTGGAGCTCCTGTGGGGCCTGTTGGGCATAGTGTACCAAGCACATCATCATCATCCCAAAAGTGGATCGCTAGTAGTCTCTGAACATCGATGGGGATCCATGGAGTGTTGTTTGTTGTTGTGCAGGTCCATGGCTCTCTATGCACACTCTATATGTGCCAATGCAAACTTCTGGGGATTAGGACCTCGTAAGGGAGACCAAACCCAAATGGAAACCACCTGCAATCTTGTATAAGATCCAATGCGTCCCCTAGGCTTCAAGTATAACCAGTGATTAGAATAATCGTGAGAAAGAGCTTACAAATCATGGGTAACAAAGTGGGCACTTCACAATGGCATGCCCTTCCGTAGTGGGTTTTTGCATGAGCTAGTGTCCCCATACTCCAAAGGGTGTTAGCCATGTACCTTATTAAGTGGTTTCAACCCTTAAAGGGGATAGTAGGTCCAAGGTACATCCTTTGAAAGGGGGTGGTAAGTGATAAATAGGTGAAACAGGGTATGGAATGAGAAGGGCAATCCTAGGCCACATATCGAGGCATAGGGGCAGGGAGACCAAACCCTAATAGAAACCACCTGCAATCTTGTATAAGATTCAATGTGTCCCCTAGGATTCAAGTACAACCAGTCATTAGAATAATCATGTGAAAGAGCTTACAAATCATGGATCACAAAGTGGGCACTTCACAATGGCATGCCCTTCCTTAGTGGGTTTTCGCATGAGCTAGTGTCCTTATACTCCAAAGGGTGTTAGCCATGTACCTTATTAAGTGGTTTCAACCCTTAAAGGGGATAGCAGGTCCAAGGTACATCCTTTGAATGGAGGTGGTAAGTGATAAATAGGTGAAATAGAGTATGGAATGAGAGGGGAAATCATGGGCCACATATCGGGGCATAGGGCGGCTAGATAAGGGGAAGTCCACACCAGGGTATATAATTTGTAGGAGGCAGCAATCGTGGTACATGAGGTGTCCCGGCCTTCATTTTTCCACTCTTCTTTATATGCCTTTTGTCTTTTATGAATTTTCTTTAATTAACTACTCGGGGCTCAAGGATAAGAGCATGATGTGTCAGATATACCATTGATTAACCCTTTAAGGTAGGGTGATTCATTGCCCTCTAGGGGTTGGGACAATCATGGGTTCATGTATGACAAAGGAGGCTCATCTAGGGCCTATAGAACCGAGGTGATGGCCATGGGTAAAGGGCAGAGCTCATGCATTGGCTTTTGCCCACGTGCTAATCATTTATGTCCCGACCATCTTTTGCATTTTGTGGTACAATTTCCTGTTAACCGTGACCAATTATGCTTTTTCCTTTTCTTTTAGCTGCTTCAACCACTGGGGCGTCATTCCAAGCCCGACCCAAGGTGGGAGCAAGGGGATAGGGAGGTTGACCCTATGTGGACCCATGGGGGGGTATGTGGACCCAGGTGGGAGAAATGATGAATGGAGATATAATGAGTGGAAGGGGAGTAATTTGTGCAGATAAAGGAGCGAGACCACGCACCCAAAGTCAGGGTTTCCCAAGTAGTACCACCCTAGAACCAAGCGCTCAATAAATGAGATCTCACGAGACTAAGATGCAAGGGTAACACCCAAAAGAGATCAAGGGGACAAGATCACAGACTAAGCCCACTCTTTCCGCCAAATCCCCCCATCAATCCAAGGTTACGTGGGAGCGAGCGCGGGAGCGACATTTTCAAAAGCTCCCAGTTCAGGAGCAAATTTTTATATAATATATATATATATATATATATATATATATATATATATATATATATTTATATTTTGATGCATATGTGTCAACAAAATCATGTAAAATGATGAATTAAATATAAAAAAGCATAAAAACAAAGATTGAACCATATAACATCAATCATCTAGAAGTTATAATCTTCATCAACCATGTCCACAAGTTAGTAGCATACAACATATTGAGTCTCATGATTCATCAATCTTAAAGTTCAAGCTTTCAAAATTCAATATATAACATTTATCATCATTTATTACCAAAGTTGTACTTGTAAGCTAAGTGTAACCATTACAACAAAGAATATCTAACATGAACTGAAATGTTATAAAATCAAATTAAATGAAACAAGTTTAAACTTTCACGAAGCATCATATTCATAATTCATTACCAATGAGTTATAATTGCCAACTTCAAACTTCAAACTTAAATTGTCATATATTGTTTACAAAAAATCACATAATAAATATGAAAGAGTCAACAATTATAAAAACTGAAGAATTTCAACCCCCACTCCGATTATCAGTTTTCCTTATCACTCCATGCATTTAATTTCAAATCTGAACATGATAAAAATACTAAAATCTGGAAATGACAATATTTTATGAAAACACAAATTTGGAGATTTCACCACAGCTGAAAATGCAGAAATAAAACACAGTAAAATATGATAACCACACACAGAAAATGACATAGAGATTTTTGGTCGATGTGACCCTGGAAAAACCCCCTACAACTCTTAGGGAAAACCAGTTTGAGAGCTCTTCTTTATTTCTGTAAATCTTTTCCAGAGAAAATGAATTACACAGGAAAAATTACAGCAATCACAAAATCCAACTTATCTCAACTTTCGTGCCAAACTTCCACCTTGAAAATTGTGCCAACAACAAAACAAAAATAACAGCAATAAATTACAGCATTTAATGTTGTACGTCTACTTCAAAAAACGTGCCCAGAACAGGTTGTACAGAACTATAAGAAAATGGTATAGCAGTCCTCAAAATTTGTGCCCCAAAAATCTGTCTCGAAAATTGTGCCTTCAACTGTTGTTTCTCCTCCTCGATTTCTGTGTTGTACCTTCCTCAAATGCATGCAAAAAGCCGCTATAAGAATTCTGCCTTGGTATGCATGCCAATAAATGTTGTTGTATGGATTTGTTAAATGCATTGGGATGTGTGCCAAGTTGTTGTACGGATTTGCTGCTCTCCTTCACCTCCTCCTTGCTCTCTCTTCTCTTTCTCTCAAAATGCTCATGAAAGACTGAATGATCCTTTCTTCTTCTTCTCTTCTTTTACCCGCAATAACCTTTTGGGTAACCCTAAGATCTAATGGTTGAGATTCATTTAGATCTAGGGATGAGAATAAATGTGCATTTAATTCTCACTTTCTATTTTTTAACTCACCCACTTAGCCTTTTATTTCCAGTCACTTTTTCATTTTTTAATTTTTCATTGACTTTAATAAAGTCACTTTAAAATTAGAATGTAACTTTACCACTTATAAAGTCACTTTTAAATTAGATTGACTTTACCACTTATAAAGTCACTTTAGGAGAAAAGATACATTAAGGTGGACACTTTTCCCTAGGAAAAAGCTCAAAGCCTTAGGGAACCACTTGTCCTCTGATACCCAAATTTTAACAAAAACCACTTGAAACAAGAAAAATCAAGTAAATTTATTATCTATAGCTAATGCTTAGGCCTCTTGCTACCACGAGAAATGTCTAATCTTTTAGTCTTGTTGGAAAATCAGGATCTTTGTCATTAATATCCAGAGGTGTCTTTGTCATTACCTCTGGATCTGTATAGGGATCTTTGTCATTAATATTAACCTCTAAGCATTCGCTCAGGGAGCGGGTTCAAGGGAGTGCGCTCTGGGAGCAGACCCGCTCCCTGAGCAGGTTCGAGGGGGAGGAGTCGCTCCCCCGCAACCCTGCCCATAAGCATCCATGATAAGTAAACCCAATACTCAATTACCAAATGACAAGACATACCTTTAGATTCGGGGCCCACCTCCAAACATACGATCAATACAGATGGGTGATGGACCACATGACTGGCTCAGGTGGCGGAGAATGGCACAACAAGCTAGTAGGACGCTGCAAGGGGCTACTGGCTACTGGCTGAGGTCCATCATGGAAAAAAATTTCTCCTAGGGATATCACCCACGAAGTGGTGGGTAACATCTTGCTCCAACTGGGACGTGATCTCTCGAAGAAGTAGGCAAGGCTACTCGAACGAGAGGTCACGAGAACTCCAACAACCTCTTGGTCATCGTAGACCTGTTATCTACACATGTGAAAGATCAAAGCCATGGGGCAGCATGTTTTTCACAGTGTCTTATGATCACCCATGCTTAATGTCAGCCCATAAAACCAACAAGTAATAAAATATGCAAATTTTAATCAAAATGCAGCTAATCTATCATGAGAAATATCATATGCGGTTAGATCTAATGCAAAATCATCATGCAATGCATGCTACCCTAACATGCATATAGATATGCTACCACTACGTGTAATCATAAGCCAGTGCAACCAACATATTATCATATCAATATCAATGCATTCATGCCCGTCGTTATGATTACTCATGTAGCAAATCTCAAATCGAATGTGGTCCCAGTCACATGGAGGATGAAGGGTGGGAGACCAAAGAACATGATCCCAATGTTCCATCGAGTTTCCAGGACGGGGAAATGTGGGAGTAGGGACACGCACAAGGGGGACGTATATAAGCAACCCCAAAATTTAGAGAAATTTCAGGGAAACGGGGAGACATCACCAGTGATCAAATATGCTCTCACCATGTCTTGTTAGGTTCTCAAAGTCAATTTTTTGTCATTTCATAAGGTTTTCAAATAAAAATTTGGTCACTAGATAATGTGTCTAGGGCTATTTCCAGTCCTTTCAAAAATTTTACATGTCGGTCCTTGTCATCACTCAGTTGAGTGTACCATCATTGAAAGACCATCATCATCACTTTAGTCAAGTTCATCATGGTTTTCATTCATCTCAGTGTCACCATTAGGTCATTAGGGTTAAGGTCACCAAAATTTGTTAGGATATTCCGACACATAGGAAATAGTTAAGTATAACTTGGTCTAATGTAGAGTTAGGTAAAGTGTGTTTCTTTACTATGTACATTTCTAACTTATAATCTGATGGTCACGATTTGTAGTGATCCGATAGTTCACTCTCTCCTCGGTATTAACGACACTTGATCTGTGGCTTAACACCCGATTGGTCCATGATCTCTATTGAAAGAGCATGGAGGATCATTTGTCCGATAACCGTTTATGAGAGAAACATATGTAACTTTTCTTTTATATTAAATAATTTCCTGAAGTGGTCGCGTTGGCTCAAGTCGTGTTCTATTTCCCTCTTCGAGGGTTTTAACCACGTGATATACTAGTGTACTGATTTGTGATCTGTTTGTGAGCGGTGACCTCTGGTTTTTTATCTAAGGAACTTACCCAGTAAATTCCTACAAAATTTGCCATTCCATGCATAAATCCAGCAAATGAGGAGTGGTAATAGGTAAATTTACTCAATAAAGTTTGGTTTCAAAATGTAATTTATGTTTCATGTTATGTAATAAGTTTCAAATTCCAAAGCTGCATAGAAAGTTTTAAAGCTACAAAGTTCCAAAGCTACAAGGTAAACATGCAAGTCATTCTTGGAAAAGGACAAGTGGATCCCATCCTCACTCAAAAGAGGTCAGCTCAGCTTATAAAAGGCAAAAAGACAAGGGAGAAATTTATTTGCACTCAGCTATCCTCCTACCATCGAGCTCCCCTCTCCCATTGCCAAGAAAATTAATTTTTTACCTCTCCTTGGCAACTTTCACAATTCACTGCACATCTGGACAAGGCGCTGCGCATAGGAACACTTCGTTGCACATCTGGCCGAAAACACTGCGCACAGGAGCTCTTCGTTGCACATATGTGCTACACAAAGAAAGGCTGCGCTACGCATCTAGGAGAAACATACATCTTTTTGTGGAATGAAGGATAGCCATATCCAAGGGTTTTCTTCTCTTAAAGAAGGTTCTACAAGCTCAAAATAAGTAAGAGTCACAACCTAGACCAAAGACTCCCTCCATCAAGTCATCCTTGTTTATTCTTCAGTTCTGAGTTCTGTGAGTAGCAGAGTCTTCTCATGCTTCAATTTTGTGGTTGCCTTCACATACTTCAGTCCTGTGGCATCCTTACCTTGCTTCAATCCTGAGGCAACTTCCTATGATTTATAACTCGAACCTGTAGCATTTCTTATTATGCTTATGTTTTAACGGCTTCTATTACACTTCAGTTCTGTGGCAATCAAATCATGCTTATGGTTCTACGGCATCCTCAACATACTTCGATCCTTGGTTTTGTGGTGATAACCCATTCTTTCGTCCTGTAGCAGTCCTTAACATACTTCGGCCTTGTTATCCATGCTCCTGCAATCATAGATACTTTGGATCTATAGTAGATCTCCATAGCTAGCTATAACTTCAACGAACTCCTTTCTCTTTAACGAATTGCAGAGCTTGAGATCTAATACTTCTTTGTTGTCCTATAATTTGAGTCACTGTGATACACTAAACTTGCTTTCTGATATTTCGGAACTTGTATCGCTGAAATTCATCCGAACTCTGAAATTACCAAAGTTATGTCTCTGAGGTGCACCGAACTACTTCTCTGAAATTTTTGTGAAAAAATGTATCTCTATAATTTCGGCAAAGTTGACATGCCTATATATAGTGGTTTCCCATAGTAAAATAAGTCGACATGAACTTCTTTGTGAAGCCGACTTTTGAAGGATGAGTTTGAAGGTTGACCTTGCAAGGGGAATTGATGGAAGAGTTCTTTTGACAAAATAAATCATACTTTGACTTAAATAAAAAATCCTAAAGCCTACAATGGAGGCTTGACCTATGAAAATTGACCCAAGCATGAAACCCATGCTTTAACAAGTCAATTTAATTAATAAAAATTTCCTTCTTCTTTCTTTTGACAAATATATTTCATTTTTGACTGAAGTACAATTATGAAGACCGAACATAGTTACATACTTCAACACCATTAATCTATTACTTGCAACATATTTTGGACAATAATTAGCAGCCTGCTCATCAATAGACATGTATAATAGATAATACAAGCCAGAAAACATATTTCGAAGCCAAATTGCTTCATAAATCAGGTATGCAATAAAACACCCATGTCATTCAGGCTCGTATAGCACCCAGAAGTGCAAATTCATGCATTAAATAATTCAACAAGCCTATCAATAAGCTTCAACAGCAAAGCTTCTTCAAATTCTACTTCATCTAAATGTCCATGGACTCACAGTCCATAATGCCAAATCTCAACAAGAAGTTCATCGAGCTTCATACTCTCAATCTTGGGTAGGTTTAAGATTCTTCAATCAGCTCCCTCTTTCACTAGGTATAGAAGTTCTTGGTTTTAGTTAGAAATATACAGAGTGGGTTCAACTTCCGTAGATTTGGATCAGCATCATTCTACAAGACTTCTATATGTCTTGGAATCACAACAAACTTCTATAAATTAAGAACAATATTTCAACTAAGTTGATCATGTCTACTCCCTTTGAGTTTAATGTTCATCAATCACAAGTCTTCTTGTCACCTTGTTCTTCCATCGATTGGCACATCCATCGCAGTCTTCATTATGTACTTGTTGTTGATTTGTGGTAGCATCAAATGTGCTCTAAGTCTCAAATTTTGTGGAGAGGCTTAGACACATGTATTCCAGATAACCCAAAAATCATTTTGGGAAATTCCACCTGAAGGCAGTTTTTTTTAATAAATTAATTATTTTTAATGAAACCCTAAGTCTAAGTTTGGGAAATTAAAATAATTAATGGGTATTAATCTAACTGTTGGTGTAAATTCTAGAAGAAGACAAGGATCAAGTCAAAATGATCTTAGCCATTGATTAGCTTCTAATCTGGGTCGTTGAATGTCAACTAGAAGATTATTTAAGGAAGCTTGAGGGTCACTTGGAAAACACACCAGAGTTGATACTCAGTTGCCCAAGAAAATTAATTTTCTCAGTGGCTGAAGTTCGACAAGAGAAATCGATTCAGAGGGAGAGTTGCAGGTGGAGAGGACAGCGAGGGCATCAACATCAGTGAGGAAGGCAAGGGCAGGTGACGCAGTGCAGAGAAGGGACAGCACAGAGTAGTGACACAGAACTGTGCAGTCCTCACACAAAGCGAACGCAGTGATGACACAGGAAGGGCCAGCAAGGCCTCTCAGAGATCAGATTTTTGTCAAAAAATTTTGAGAAAATTTCTCCAATGTTATCATAGAGTTTTCCCTTCAGTATTGTTGATTGTTATTTGTACAAGAAACTTTTGTTGAAGAAGAATGATAAAACCCTCATTTGCTACACCAGTTTTCCCGCATTTCGTTTTTCCGGGGACATTTGTCCAAAAATAATTGTGTCATTCTTGTGCTTGTATTTCTTTATATTTTGCTCAGTATTTTATTTGTGAAGGTTGTAGTAGAATTTATTTTGATATTTACTGAAGTAATTTATGTAAATAACTTATTGTTGAATAATAAGTAGGATAAATAATATCATATACTGCAGTAGGATTTCGTTTTAGAAATTTTCACACCTGCAA
The DNA here is from genome assembly GCA_034641835.2 of Pinus albicaulis. Classification (NCBI taxonomy): domain Eukaryota; kingdom Viridiplantae; phylum Streptophyta; class Pinopsida; order Pinales; family Pinaceae; genus Pinus; species Pinus albicaulis. The sequence continues at coordinate 46,007 of JAXQQM020070953.1, forward strand.
ATCTTGACTAGGAGGCCAAGGAAGAAAAAAATACAACCAAGCAAGATAAACCATGATAAGAGACTAAAAAATAAAACAATGATAGAAATAATCAGGAAAATATTGATCTCTTGAGAGTATATCAGCTCCCTCTTGATCTTGGTTTGCTTCCATCCTCATCATCATCAGGGAGCTAGAGTTTCTTCTTTCAGTGGCAGAAATACATCCTAGGGCTTAGTCACCAAACCCTAGACTTTCTTCAAGAAATTATCAGCTAGGGTTTGAAGTCCAAACTATGGGTTTTAATAACCTTCCTGTTTTAGTCTAGGATTTACAAATGTTAGACATACATCCATGCATTCCATCATCAGTCCTAGGGTTTTTTCCACAAACACTAGGTCTTTCTGACTCAAACCCTTGTTGGGATTCCTCGGTACAAATACCATGGGATATCAATCAAGTTCAGAATACAATTTCAAGAAGAACTTGGTAGACTCATCAAGATACCCTAGTGATATTGTAACAATAATTTTGTTCAACAATATCATGCCAAGTACTTCAAGCAAGGAAAATTGCCTAGAATTGGAATTACCATGGGATATCAATCAAGTTCAGAATACAATTTCAAGAAGAGCTTGGTAGACTCATCGAGATACCCTAGTGATATTGTAACAATAATTTTGTTCAACAATATCATGCCAAGTACTTCAAGCAAGGAAAATTGCCTTTCTAGGGTTCTTAAACCTCATGCCAACAAATGTTAGAACCCATCAGTCAAACTATGATGTCCAAGAACAATATCCTTGTTTCAAAGAATGACTTTACCACCCTTCAATAGGGTCTGACTCTTCCATTGCAGACAGGCTAATTGTTACACCTTTCTTATCCAAACATGAGTTTTCCTTTAATGTAGGATTTAAGGTCACAATGAACAAATACACTTCAAAACATATAGTTGAGTTATTCATTATTGAAGCTCAAAGAGAAATGGAGCAAGAGATACCTAACTTGTCAGCGACAAAAAGAATATATATATATATATATATATTGGGTCGACCAAGTCAGCTCCACTGCATTGAAGATCGTTATTCCTTTATGTATAGAATGGTGTTAGCATAAAGACCAATTCAGAAATCATGTCTGAAGTTTGTCTTCTTTCTCAAACCTACAGTGATTCGTGTTATTTCTAGATCATCATTATAGATCTAACCATAGAGGTGCAATTCTGAATTCATACAAAGTTGAAGCTTCTTACCTGATCTTCAATTCATTAACTTGATCACCTTCAGATCTAAGGTTTCATACCACTTAGAGTTTGATTGATACTACAGACTTTTGTCTTGAGCACTATTACCACAAAATCTAGTAGGCCCTAAGGAGGGGAAGCCTATAGGACAAAAAGCTAGAATAAGTGCTAACAAAGGGGCAATGGCCCACTGTCACCAAAGCCAAGGTCACCTACTCTTTACAGACTTTCACTGATGGGAGGAGTCTCGATCGGAAGGAGATCACTTAAAATAGATATGTTAGGTACAAATCACAAAGTGATCAAGCTAGGAATCATTCAAGAGAGAGACTCAACAATGGTTCAAGGCTTCAAAGAAGAAAAATACTCTCAAAGAAAAGCCCTAGAAAAATAGGCTCAAGACCTAGGGTTTTGAGATTTTTCAATGATGATAGGAGATGGCTTTTCCTAATCGTTGTTATTTTAAGAACAACTTTCAAATTAACTAATGACCCTTCCTATGCATGTGTGCCTCTATCAGAGTGGTACTATTATTATTCTTCTAAAGGCTCACTTTTCTTTACTTTGTCTGTGAAAGTACTTTAGTCTTTATACCAATGCTATATTTATCGTTATCGGCAATTTATCGTTGGGTGTCCAAAATTTAAATTAACGACAATATCGGGGAAAATATCATAAATTATCGAGAAACTTTTAACATACAAAAATAATCATTTTTTCCTCAATCTTTTAACTTCTAAAACAACATCAACATCAAACAAACACATTGCTACATAAATATGAAAATAAAATCAATATATAAGATGTAGAAGATGTCAAGTGATACATCAAACTTCATATTGAAATATGATAATTGTTTTGAGTCATAAGATAGAATGATACAAAATCATATCAAAACAAAAATAAATGTATCTCATGAGATGAATCATGGCAATGAAAACAACAAATTTCCCCTTGTTTGCTTGATGGAAAATGGTCACAAAATCCTCAATTGGACAAAAAGATTGGTTAACCAAATAATAAATAAAATATTCAAATTTTGAAAACAACATATAATTCATGTGCACTATATGAATCCCAATTATTATGCTCTCATGTATATAGCAAGGGTGTATATAACCAAAATATCAATGGGTGCAAGCCATCTTTGAATCAAAAAAGATCAATAGAGAAGCTCTAAATTGCCTCTGAAATACAAACAAAATCATGCTACAACAAATAGCTACATAACATCAAAACCATTGCTTCTATTGGGATCCTCCACATCAGGATCACCCTTTGAGCATTAAAATAAGATAGAAAAAGCTTAACATCCTAATCAACGATTTTGCTTGAGTAAAGTTTACATTTTTACTCGGGTCATGAATAATTGAGTTAAGTGTACATTAATACTACAGTCATGCAGGAGGAGCTCAACAGTCAATGCCAACAACAACGAGGTACATAGAGGGCTTGGTGATCTTGATTAAATGTTAGTTCCATACCCTTGTACATCACAGAATGTAATAGAAACATTGCAATCCCACAAATCCTGAAATTCTAAAAACAGTTAAGTCTATTGGATTTTGAGTGGGATCTATAATTCAACCTTCTCCATATGAAAACCAATGAGGTCAAAACCACTCTAAAACATCTTGAGTCAATTAATGGTAATGTTAAAAATTTAAGTAAAAGGACGAAAATGAAAGATAAAGGAAAATGTCAGTCTTACTTTAAGACTTTAATATTACCATTAACTACTAGGTTATGTATCTCATGAGATGAATCATGGGAAATGAAAACAATAGATTTCCCTTTGTTTGCTTGATGGAAATAGTCAAAGTATCCTCACAACGCAATCTCCTAACTCACTTTTAAAAAATTAGGGTAAAAACATAAAGAATTTTAATAAGCTAAAATTGACATAGCAGGGCGATAATTTCGAAATTATCACGATAAGATAATTTCAATTCAGGCAGTTTATCGCGATAATTCCAATATTATTGCGATATGTGCAACACTGTTTTATACACATTACAATTCTATGTTTTACAAAACTAACATTGGTTGCTTGTCTCAAAAGTTATGTGCATGCTCTCCTATGTTGTTAATTGCAGCCAAGGCAAACCTTTAAGTTAAAATGGCAGCCACACCATCATTCTGAATGGGACTCCTACTCCAAATGGTATAGAATCTAATTGGGACTTTATACCAGGGCCCACGATTCTCCCAGTATAAAGTCTCAATTAGACTCTATATTTTGTCAAATAGGAGTCCCATCCGAAATGATGGCCTGGTTGCCATTTTAACCTAAAGATTTGCCTTGGATGCAATTAACAACATAGGAGAGCACGCACATAACTTTTGAGACAAGCAATTGATGTTAGCTTTGTGAAACATGTAATGTATGCAAGCGATGTTAACTTGATCACCTTCGAATCTAAGATTTCATACTGCTTGGAGTTTGATTGATATTACAGACTTTTGTCTTGAGCAGCTTTACCACAAAATCTAGCAAGCCCTAAGGAGGGAAAGCCTATAACACAAAGAGCTAGACTATGTGCACGGGACAATGGCCCACTATCACCACAGCGAAGGTCTCGTGCTCTTTACATACTTTCACTGATGGGAGGAGTCTCGGTAGGAAGAACATCACTTAAAATAGATATGATAGGTATAGAGCACAAAGTGATCAAGCTAGGACTAATTCAAGAGAGAGACTCAACAATGGTTCAAGGCTTCAAAAAAAGCAAAAATGCTCTCAAAGAAAAGCCCTAGAAAAGGAGGCTCAAGAATTAGGGTTTTGAGACTTTTAGATGGTGATAGGTATTCACAATGTCAAGGCCTTGGAGAAAAGGTTTCTTATGATATAGTTCAACAAGCACTAAGCTCATACAACCTTCAAGGAAGTCCTCAAGTTAAGAAGAAAAGAACTAGGGTTTCCTCTTAGAGCAACACCTAGGGCAAGAGATTTTGTGGATGAAATTTGAATGGATGCCCACCAAACTTGGAGCATAGGTAGCCTAGACCCTACGCTTGATGTTTAGGCTCTCAAATCACCAAAAATCCTCCTCCCTAAATTTTCGTTGCAAGCCCTAGATTTTCGCTCTAGCCTTAAAAGGACGAATTTTATGAGAAAATTTACCAATGATTTGGACTAGTGCTTTCTACTTTAGGCAAATGGAATCAAGGACGAAATAGATAAGCTAGATCCTTTCTAAGGAGGCTATAAATGATGCCCTAGGTATCAACATATAGCATTTACCCACCTCAAAAGAAAATGGGGTTTGATGGAGAGATAAAAGATTTCCTCCACTAGGAACATTCATTACATGTTGTGCAATGAATAACATATGCAATACTCAACTATATAGCCTTTCAAAATTAATTTTCAACAATTACAACACAAAATAGCATAACCTAGAAGCGGCAATTCCATACATTAGACAATTTCAAGATAGAAATCTTCAACAATAAGCACTTACAAGACAGCATGTAGTATATCCATCTATTATCCAAAGAAGTAGCTCCAAAGACAATCAAAATTAGCTTCCAAATATCGAAATGCATCTAATAGATCTCCAATCGCCTAAAGCAACAAGTGCAAGTTCTTCTCAAGAAGTCGATGTTGATTTGGGATAGCATTGGATGTGCTCTAAGTCTCGTATTTTGTGGAGAGGCTTAGACACATGTATTATAAATAACCCAGAAATCGTTTGGTGAAATTCCACTTGTATTGTATTCTATAGAAATAATTGATTATTTTTAAAGGGACCCTAAGTTAAAACTCAGGAAAATAAAATAATTAAAGGGTATTAATAGATTATGAGTGTGAATGATCTAGAAGAAACAGATCAAGTCAAAAGTTAATCTTAACCATTGATTAAGATCTAATCTGGATCGTTGAATCTTCAACGAGATGGTTATAAGGACTTGAAGGGTCATTTAGAAAATACATTCGAGAGACACAGAGAATCTAGAGATCGAATTCTTCTGACAGAGCAGTGCTTGGACGAAGATCAGATCTAAGTGATTCTTCATTGCAGTGAGGGGCAGTGTCACTAGTTGGAAGTTCTCCTGAGCCAGAGAGTACACGGCAGCAAAGACAGAGAGAGCCACAGCATTACGCAGAGCCTACACAATCAATGCGCAGAGCTGCAGAGGCGAAATCGTTTTCCTGCCAGCGAGACAGCGCAGAGCCAGTATAGACCCCAGAGAGATTTTCCGGAGGCTTGGTCTCCAAGCTAGCAAGCAGACCAGCGCAGAGGCAAAAGGTCAGTCGAGTTGTGATGCACTCGCTGTACAGACGAAGCGTAGGGCAATCTAGCCTTGGTGTAGATCAGTGCCAGTTTCCCATGGAGGAGTGAGGTTTGTCTCACGAGATCTCTTTCGTCAGTTTTGCTAAATGATTTGACAGTGTCATCAATCATAGATATGTACTCAAAATTTACTGCATATTAACATAAACCCTCAGATCTGTTGCACTGGTTTTCCCGCATTGGTTTTTTTCGGGGACATTTGTCCAAAAATAATTATGTCAAATGGTTGTGTAATTTGTGTATGTTCAAATTTGTTTCCGCACTTATATTACGCCGTATTATTTGTGTAGGCTAGAGTGAATGGATTTTGATATTTGCTTCTAGAACACAGTATATAATTTGTTCAGTTAAATAACAAATAGAAGATTTCCCATCAGTTGTTGAAGTAGGATCCTAAGTTTACGGATTTTTCACATGGTATCAGAGCTTATTTACGCTGAGTGCAGGGAGACTAAGAATAGATCCAGCAAATCCAGCGTTTGTGAAGTCGGGATCAAAGAATTGCAGTAGCAGCAAATCAATCTCCCGAAAGATTGTGTAGTCCAAGCTAGAAGGGCTAGTAGTTGTACGGAAATCTCTTTTTGAGTGAGCCAATACAGAGGTACGATTTTCCATATCGCAGTTTTGTCCGAGCCAAAGGCTACAGTGCATATCAATAGTTGGAGGGACACAGTTGGCTGCACAGCAGTGTTTGCTGGTGCAGAGCGTCAGGAAGCACAGAAGAAACACAGTTTGGGGGATTTTCTGACCCCAGTGAGTTTCTAGCCCAAGAAACTCAGGTCCTCGTGCAGTAGCAACAGTTTTTGTGGCTTACTCCTCAAGGGGTGGGTAGAGCCAACTGCGCAGAGGATGAGAGGCAGTAGATCGACAGCAGTTGGGTGAGATGTGTGAAAAATTCTGAATCCTTAATACAGAAATGCAACTGCTAACTATTGATTTAATTCTCCTACTTGATTTATCACACAAGTTATTAACTGATTATTCAGAAAAATTTCTAAGTAAACACAAATAGCAGCCTACACAACTACGGATCATTTACTGAACATCACGCACATATGAAAGAATGACATAGATTTTTCAGACAAATGTCCCCCGAAAAACCCAATGCGAGAAAACCAATGCAGCATCTCTAGAGGGTTTTATTATTATGCAGAATCTGAATAAAACATTCTAGGCACCAGAAACGCTTTGCCCTACAGAGAAAATACACATCAGTTGTACCTTTTCACTCGGAGACAGAAAATATGGTTGAGTCACACCCTCAATTGGGATTTCCAGATAACGAGCCCTGTCTGGCCCACTAGAACCCTCAGCACAGCTCCTCTAGCCTCTGTGTCATCCCCTCAAGCCCAGCGCAGCACATGTTGCCCCTGCGTCACTCTGAAGGCCTCTGCGCTGCCTCTGTGGCACCCAGAAGGATCTATGTCACCCTCTGCATCAGCTTGGCTAGGATGCATCCCTCCTACTGGCCTCTGCGCTGCCCTGGTACGATGTTGCCTCTCTGCTGTTGTATTCTCGGCCTCGGATAAGATCATCCCTTGTCGATCCCTACCCCTCACTACACTGCAAACGCACTTCGAATTCCTAAGCAAACCCCGCCACAGAAATTCAACTTAGCTTCAGTGCATCCGTTGTGTGTGTGTTCTCCAACTGACCCCAAGCCCTTCCTTTATACTTTTCTCGTGATCTAATCTCTAATCGATGGCTCAAATTAAAAGAATGCTTGATCCACGTCACTTAGAACATTTCATCACATGTATAAATTAATTCACTTTAATTTTTTAATTCATTAAAAAATTTAATTATTTGAATAACTTTTACACGAAATGATTTTTTTCCTAACGCTTTCTGGGTCTTGGAAATCTAATGTGTTCCAGCCCCTCCACAAAGTTTCAGAGCTAGAGCACACCCGATGCTACCCCAAAATCTCAACACTCCCTCTTAACGAGAAGTGTGCTCTAGCAATACTTCCACACTAACTCATTGCCCTGATCTCTGGCATCGGTCTCCACGCTGATGCTTGGCCTGCTGCCCTTCATCCACTGCATTGCTACTCTCTGCACTGCTGCCCATGTCTCTTTCACTAACACTGCAACATCTGTACTGCAGCTCCCTGTCAAATTGGTGCATCGTGCTACCAACTATTGCACTGCAACTCAGTTGCTGAGAAGTAAGCAACTGAACGACCACTACCCAGTCATTGACAAACAAGTCAGTAGGGTTGCATCTCATCACTAAAGCTCCCTCGGTTGTTACACTGTCTTGTCTCACTGAAGCGAGTGCATTGTTGCTACTCTGCACTGCGAAAGCACCTCCTTTCTGCAATGCTGAAGTCCCATCAGCCTCTACGTTATTGCTTCTACACTACTGCTACCACTGCACTGCGTTGCTCCCATCTACAGCGTCCCAGCTCTGCCTCTGCTTCACTGTGATCTTCTGCACCCACTGCTCCAATCATCCTGCTACTATCTTAAGGCTCTCGTAGCTCGTATGTGATCCAAGAATCTGGGCACCTCAAGGATCCTGCCTGCCATCTGTAGATGCTCTACAGATCAATATTTCCCCACCTCTTCTCTCAAGGTACATGAGCGCTCATAGCCACATCATCCTCACTACCACTATCCCCTCTATTTGTTGCCTTGGAAGCAGAAGATTCCTTGTCCTTCCTCTTAGGACAAGTGCTAGCGAAGTGTCCAAGTTCGCCACATTTAAAGCATCGGACCTTTGATAGGTCAATCTTCTTCTTCCCTTGTTGTTGTCGTTCCTTTGATGCAAGGGTTGTGTCCTCTTCCTCCTCCTTCACTTTACTACTTCCGTTATTGAATTCCCTCTTGTTCATCCGTCGGATCTCCTCCTGTCGAAGGATAGCCCACATGTCAACCCAATTAGGGAGTTGTGCTCTGCCCATTCATTAGTGACAACATTCAGGGTGGTCCTTAATAAGAGCCCTTCATCCGAAGTTGCTCCCATGACAATCAGTTGATCTTGGATGGTCTGCAATCTGGAGAGGAATGGATCGATCTCTTACCCTTTATGCATTTGGAACATCCTCATCTGGTTCTCCAGAAGCATCTTACGTTGGACGGAGCTCCCCTGATACAGCGTGGTTAAAGTTGTCCACACCTCATTTGTCGTCTTCTTCTCGGCAATGTGTGGGACCACGTGATCCTTCACCCCATCCATGATCAAGCGCTTTGTCTGCGTCTGATTCTCGTTAAACTTCTTTAGAGCGTCTGCATCTATCGGCACAGCTAAGACATTTTCCGCATGGTCTCTGATGTCGTACTCCTCCAGGACTGACAGGATTCTGGCCTTCCAGATCGCAAAGTTGGACACACCATCCAACCTATCCTGATCACACAGTCCGTACAGGGCCATCTAGCTCAAATCTGTCAAAGCAGGTACTCCTCTCCCTCTTCCTACTGCAACACTCAACAGGAGACTAGATCTAGGTTTCTTGGCAATAAAAACCCTCTAGAGTAGTTGCTCCATCTGACAACTGATTTCGCTATCGGAAATCCTCCGCCAAATCACCTGAATCAGTCCTCTACGATCTCCCTCCTGATCGAATCTCAGATTTGTTTGGCACAAATATGTTGAGTGACTATTCTGCTCCCGCTTTTTGTCACCTTTGCTAGGCATTGTTCTGCGCCGACAAAACTTGTGCCACACCAGCAACTTCTAAATATTAGAAACTACCCTTTCGGCCTCGGCAAACTGCACAGCAACTCACCAACTCAGACTGCATCAGCCTCTGCGTGAGCAAACTAGCTCAGCGTCCCTCTTCTGGTGTTGCGTCAACCACTGCGTAAGGAGACTGGCTCTGCGTCACCTCTCTGGAGCTGCGTCAGCCTCTGTGTGAGTAGACTGACTTTACGTCACCCCTGCAGGGTCTGTTGTCCCTCTGGTGTTGCGCTGCCTTCTTCCGGATCAGTGTTGCTTCAGCTGCCCTCCCTACAGCAAATATCTTCAGCGGCTTTGCTGATGGTTCAACTTGATCTGCAATGCTCTGATACCATGTGAAAATTATTGAATCCTTAATACAGAAACCCTACTGCTAACTATTGATTTACTTCTCCTACTTGATTTATCACACAAGTTATTTAACTGATTATTCAGAGAAATTTCGAAGTAAACACAAATAGCAACCTACACAACTACAGATTATTTACTGAACATCACTGTAATGAATAAAATAGTATAAATAATGATTAATTAGTTAATTAGTAATTAGGTTGAAAGGGCATGTCTGATGAGACATGACCTTTCGTGAAGAGGCACCTATCTAGGTATATAAGCAAGCATCATTTGTAACATTCATATCTCATTCTTCATACTGTCTAATATAATATTTGTATCCTCGTGGATATCTTTGTATTCCAAGTCTTCTGAAGTATTTAACTTGAGAAGGAACTTTGTTCGCTTCATTTGGTATCAGAGCAGTTCGAGTCTTCGGCCACTTAACCGCTGCACAAAGCCACGCTCTCTGATCCAAGTCTGTGACCGTCAAATTCGTCAACTTCGTTGTCGTCAAAGCGTTTCGCTACCATAATTTGGAGTTTCTCCAGCTTGCCAGTAAGCCTTTGGCCCTAAAAAAAATAAAAATAAAAAATAAAAGCAAAAAAATAAATAAATAAAGGGGAAAACACAAACAAAATATATATATATATATATATATATAAAGAATAAAAATAAAAAGAAGTCAAAAAATAAACATATTGGAAGAAATATTAGAGTATCAAAAAAGAAAATAGAAAAAAAATATATATTAATAAAAAAAACAAATTAAAATAAATAAATAAATAAACCACCCTGCAATCAAATTCGGCGGCCACCACAATAGTTGACCAAGACTCAACTTTTTTTTTCGTTGACCAAGAGCACACCGAACCGAACCGTCGAAGCTGTCGTCACCGCAACCTCCCGACAGCACCATCGTGGAGCCGTAGAGCCACAACCCAGCGCTCAAGCTGTCATCTGACCACCCCCGTCGATCCCCGTCTGACCCTCCACCGCCGCTCGGCTCCATTCTTCCGCCGACCGCTGCCATTACACCACCGCTCGAAGCCTTCCCTGTTCACTGTTCGCCATTGTTGTCGTCGCCCCTGCTGCATATCGCTGTCGATCCACCTTCTCAATCATTATACACCACCCTCCACCACAGTCGCCCTTTCGTCGTTGTCCAAACTGTGTCTGCTGCCCAACGCATCCAACAGCTACCACCAGCCGATCAGTGCCCGTGCACCTTCGGCCTACCATCCTGAAACCCGCTACCATCCCACCCCATCATCGTTACCGCCATTGACATTCTGTTGCCGTAACCCATTGTTCCAACCCCCGCCTGTCAACGCCTTCATTCCGCTGATTAAACCTGGTTTATAGAATTGAACTAGTCTCTGTTATGGTCTTCGACAGAGAGCCACGACGATTGACCCTTCAGGCTTGACGTCTAATGCGTGGAAGATAGTTGACTTAAATTTTTTCTTAAATTTTTTTTTAAACGTGAGACATTATATATATATATATATATATATATATATATATATATATACATATAACTTAAATAAAATTTTAATTTGTTTTTATATAAAATTTAATTAATCTCAATTAATTTTTATATAAGACTATTAAATTTTAAAAAAAAAAGTGTGGTAGAAAAAGAAAAATTATCAACAAAACAGACAAAATGGAATCAATCATTGATGAAAAGGAAATTGAATCCAAATCGGAAATGAAAGAGGATAGATTTCCTAAAAATTATAGTATGTGTGTCCATGCACAAATTAAAATCAAAGGGTCACTTGCAGGAAAGGAGGTTCTCATATCTATCGATCTTACTCAAAAGAATAATTATGTTAGTACTGAATGTGCTAACCAATTAGTGATCCCTGAATCAAATATAATTGAAACAAATTCAATTAACGCAAATGACAAACAGTACGACATAAGGAATCTACACCTAAGTATTGGGGAGTATTCCTTTGTCTCGCAATTCACCGTTAAAACCTTATTTTGTAACGATAGTGATATAATTCTGGGTTCACTCTAGATGGAATCACTAAGGTCATTCATCCTTAATACGAAAAAGAAGTTTTTGACATTTTCTTACAAAAAGAAAAAAATAACGCTACAAGATGTCATAGTGAAGCCGAGCTCAGTAACACCGGAAGACATGTTAGAAATTTCAAAAGTAATATTTCAAGAAGGTAAAAAGGCGATCCACAATATGCGAAAGGAAATTGACAAAATCACCATTAACAAGAATGAAGAAGTTGCTCGCCTCAAGGACCATAATGACAAGTTACTAACACAAATTAAGAAGTTGAAGAAAGACAAGAAGTCATTAGAAAACAAGGTGCAACAACTTGTCGAAAAGAAATCATCAAAACTTTCAAATGTAGAAGTTCAAGTTGAAGAAAAAACAAACATTGATCCAATAAATGTCACAACTCAAGAAGCAGACAAGCAAGTTGCAAAAGATACAAACTTAGATGTTGCAGTTCAGATGAGGAACATACTAAATGAAGGTCCTGTAACCAACTCAATAACATCCTCGCCAAAAGAAAATCAAAGAAGTCAAACCAAAAAAGTTCCCTATCGACATCCAAATCACGGGAGCAAACAACTCGACCAAGCTATGTATTCATAATAGAAACAACAAGTTGATGTTTTGAAGAATACTAATATCAGTGCAATTCGCTCAAGTGATAATTCATCACAAGTTTCAAGTCGTCATAAGATTCCACAGAAGATTGATTTAGGATGGTCCGATCCATTCTCAGCGCGGCAGTTTTGTTTGTCACTTAGAGGAACATATCGACTTGCATAAACAAGGATGACTGCCCCGAGACGAGAAGGCATTCGTAGCAGGAAAAGAAATCAAGGCCTTTTATCAACAAGCTTTGAGGACAAAGCTTTTGAGGAAGGCAATGTAATGAATACAATAATATAAATAATGATTAATTAGTTAATTAGTAATTAGGCTGAAAGGGCATGTCTGATGAGACATGACCTTTCGTGAAGAGGCACTTGTCTAGGTATATAAACAGGCCTCATTTGTAACATTCATATCTCATTCTTCATACTATCTAATATAATATTTGTATCCTCATGGATATTTTAGTATTCCAAGTCTTCTACAGTATTTAACTTGTGAAGGAACTTTTTTCGCTTCAATCACACACATGTGACAAAATGACACACAAATTTTTTGGACAAATGTCCCCAGAAAAACCCAATGCGGGAAAATCGGTGCAGCAGATCTAGATGGATTTATTATTATGCAGAATCTGAATACAACATTTTGGGCTAAGAAATGGTTGTACCTTTTCACTCAGAGATAGAAAATATGGTTGAATCACACCCTCAATCGGGATTTGCAGATAACGAGCCCTTTCTGGCCCACTGGAACCCTCAGCGCATCTCCTCCAGCCTTTGCCTCAGCGCCTCTAGCCTAACGCAACCTCTACGCAGCACAAGCTTCCCCTGCGTCACCTAGAAGGGTTTGTGTCACTCTCTGTGTGGCCTCTGTGTCAGCTTGGCTAGGCTGTGTCCCTCCTGCTGGCCTATGCACTGCCCTGGTACGATGCTGCCTCTCTGCTGCTATATTCTCAGCCTTGGATCAGATCATCCCTTGTCGATCTCTGTCGCTCACTGCACTGCAAACTCACTTTGAATTCCTCAACAAACCCCGCCCTAGAAATTTGACTTAGCTATAGTGCATCTGTTGTGTGTGTGTTCTCCAACTAACCCCAAGCCCTTCCTTTATACTTTTCTCGTTGGGAAACCAACGGTCGTGATTTAATCTCTAATAGACGACTCAGATTAAAAGAATGTTTGATCCACGTTACTTAGAACATTTCATCACATGTGTAAATTAATTCACTTTAATATTTTAATTTCCCTAAGTTAGACTTAGGGTCCCCATAAAAAAATTTAATTATTTGAATAACTTTTACACCAGATGAAATTTCTCCTAACGCTTTCTGGGTCTTGGAGATCTCATGTGTTCCAGCCCCTCCATAAAGTTTCGGAGCTAGAACACACCCAATGCTACCCCAAAATCTCAACAAGATGGCCACCAACGGATTGCGTGACCAAGACTGGCTGGAGGGTGCCTCCAACTCTGTGATCTGGAGGGTAAGGATTTCCTTCCTTCTAGATGAGCGCGATCTCAAGCACTTTAGTGACAGTGCTCAAGCTGAGCTGGTGGATGCAGCACCACTACGAGCCTTCAAGAAGAATATGGCAAAGGTTAAGCGATTAATCCTGATGGAGTGAGAGATCACATTGTTCCACACATCTCGAGCAAAGGGCCAGCGAAGGAGATGTGGGATGGGCTGGAGACGCAGTATCAAGGGTCTTCCGAGAAGAGGAAGATGTATTTGGAGGAGAAGATGCGCACCACCAAGATGCAGAAGGGAGAACGTATTGATCCATTCCTATCTCGGCTTCAGGAATATCAAGATCAGCTGGCAGTCGTAGAATCAGTTCCTAAGGCCACAGAGATGGTTTGGCCCTCAACTCAGTGTCCGAGGAATACCAAGTTTTTGTCTAAAGTATCTTGGGCAGAGAAAACTTGCTGGATTGGAAGTCAATGTGGGCAGCGCTTCAGCAAGAAGAGATGCGAAGAATACTCAAGTGTCAACTTGAGGGCGGCAGCAGCAGCGATTCGAAGTCCAAGAAGGAGGACTGAGAGAATGTGGCCCTTGCATCAAGGGGCAACAAGAACAGCGCAGGAGGAAAGATCTATCAAAGATCAAGTGTTTACGGTGTGGCGAGATGGGTCATTACACCACACAGTGTCCTCTCAAGAAGAAGGACAAAGATGAGAAACATGATCCTCAAGCTAGAGCAGCAAAGATAGAAGAGGATGACTGTGCGATGTTGGCTCATATACCTCCCAGAGAGAGGTGGGCTAATCTACAATATGGGCAGGATTCTTGAGGAATCCACCTCTTGGAACATCACCTTGCTATGGGAGCCTAGAACAGAAGTAGCACGAAGGATGGGTGTAGAGAAGTGAGGAGAGACAGTGCAGTATTTAGCAGCGACAGAGTCTGAGCAGCGCAAAGCAAAGGCAGCAGCAGCACAGTTCACAGTGGTGCAGCACAATGCAGAGCAGTGCTCACACAGTGCAGAGCTGCAGCAGCCTCAGAAGGCCAGCGCAGAGGATAGCAGCAATAAGATCTTCATCACTGAGATGCAATATACTTGTCCAATTTCGAATGTTTTTCAGTAGCCATAAGCAACTATGTTGTAGCGCAGTAGCAGTTGAAAGTGGCAGAGTCAACAGCAGCACAAATGCAAAATTCAGAGGGAGTTGCAGTAGAGTAGCAGTTGGCAGCAATACAAATACAGCATTAGTGCAGAGTTGATGGACAACAGAGTCAGACATCAGCAGCACAGAGGGAGATGCTTCAGAGTCGGAACATTATGCAACAGGGCATACTGTTAGAGCACATTCCTCACTAAGAGGGAGTGTTGATTTGGGATAGCATCGGATGTGCTCTAAGTCTCATATTTTGGGGAGAGGCTTAGACACATGTATTCTAAATAACCCAGAAATTGTTTGGTGAAATCAAGGTTACTTAGCAGCGGGATCGAAAACTATAAGCGGGAGCGGGAGCGGAAGCAGGGGCGGGAGCGACATTTTCAGAAACTCCCGGTTCGAGAACGAATCGGGGAGAAAATATATATATATATATATATATATATATATATATATATATATATATGTCAACAAAAGCATGTAGAATGATGAATTAGATATAAAAAAACATAGATTAAACCATATAACATCAATCATCTAGAAGTTATAATCTTCATCAAACACGTCCACAAGTTAGTAACATACAACATATTGAGTCTCATGATTCATCAATCTTAAAGTTTCAAGCTTTCAAAATTCAATAAATAACATTTATCATCATTGATCACCAAAGTTGTACTTGTAAGCTAAAAGTGTAACCATTACAACAAAGAATATCTAACATGAAATGAAATGTTATAAAATGAAATTAAATGAAACAACTTTCACGAAGCATTATATTCATAATTCATTATCAATAAGTTATAATTGCCAACTTATAACTTATTGTCATATATTGTTTACAAAAAATATCATAATAAATATGAAAGAGTCAACAATTATAAAAACTACTAGAAACTAGAAAAAACAAGTAAATCTATTATCTATAACTAATGCTTGGGCCTCTTGCTACCACGAGAAATGTCTAAATTTTGAGTCTTGTTGGAAAATTAGGATCTTTGTCATTAATATCACCCTCTAAGAATTAATATCCATAGGTATCTTTATCATTACCTCTAGATCTGTATAGGGATTTTTGTCATTAACATCACCCTCTAAGTATTCGCTCTAGGAGCACGCTCCGGGCACGGGTTCGAGGGAGCACGCTCCGGGAGAGGTTTCGATAGGGGGGAGCCACTCCCCCGCAACCTTGGGTGAAATTCCACTCGGATTGTATTCTATAGAAATAATTAATTATTTTTAAAGGGACCCTAAGTTAAAACTTAGGAAAATAAAATAATTAAAGGGTATTAATAGAATATGAGTGAATGATCTAGAAGAAACGGATCAAGTCAAAAGTTAATCTTAATCATTGATTAAGATCTAATCTGGGTCGTTGAATCTTCAATGAGAAGGTTATAAGAAGGACTTGAAGGGTCATTTAGAAAATACATTCGAGAGACATAGAGAATCTAGAGATCAAATTCTTCTGACGGAGCAGTGCTCGGACAAAGATCAGATCTAAGTGATTCTTCATTGCAGTGAGGGGCAGTATCACTGGTTGGAATTTTTCCTGAGCCGGAGAGTACACAGCAGCAAACGCAAAGAGAGCCACAGCATTACACAGAACCTACGCAGTCACTGCACAAAGCTGCAAACAGGAAATTGTTTTCTTGCCAAAGAGACATCGCAAAGCCAATTTAGACCCCGGAGATATTTTTTGGAGGCTGAGTCTCCCAGCCAGTAGGCAAACCAGCACAGAGGCAGCAGGGCAGCTGAGTTGTGACGCAGTCACTGCGTAGAGTGACGCAGTCACTACATAGAGGCAGCATGGCAGTCCAGCCTTGGTGCAGATTAGTGCCAATTTCCCGTGGACGAGTGAGGTTTGTCTCACGAGATCTCTTTCGTCAGTTTTGCTAATTGATTTGACAGTTTCGTCAATCATAGATATGTACTCATAATTTACTGCATAACAACATAAACCCTCAAATCTGTTGCACCGGTTTTCCCGCATTGGTTTTTTCTGGGGACATTTGTCCAAAAATAATTATGTCAAATGGTTGTGTAATCTGTGTATGTCCAGATTTGTTTCCGCACTTATATTTCTTCCGCAGTATTATTTGTGTAGGCTATAGTGAATGGATTTCGATATTTTCTTGTAGAACACAGTAAATAATTTGTTCAGTTAAATAACAAAGAGAATATTTTCCATCAGTTGCTGCAGTAGGATCCTGAGTTTACAGATTTTTCATAGTCTAATCTCAAGTGTGATAATGATGAGAGACTCAATGAGCTCTCTTCTATTTATACATGTTCTAGCAAATCTAATTTTAGCCTAGAAGCCTCTCTTAGTTGTCAAATGGAGGGAAAAACTAATAGTGGTTAAAAGCCAACCACATAGCCAATGTAAAAACCTAAAGATAAACCCACAAGAGGGTCGAATTGATGACATCACCCATGCATAGGCAGAGGCATGCATTGAGCTCTCTTGGTGCCAAATTGAAGGAAGGGGGCTCCAAAAATTGTCCTCTAGGGGTTGGCCCCTAGATATCAATGCAGATCATCATACGGGCCCCAGTTTTGTGTTTGGAGCACAAAATGGGTCTCATGGGTCTCCTAGTGATAGAATATCTTGAATCTACTATATTGTTGAGGGCTCAGAGAATGGCACTAGCCCTCCCACATCTCAATGGGTGTGATAATCCTCATCTGGGTCTCAGATCAGCTTCCAAACCATGTGATCACTGCTAAACTGACCCAGACAAACTGGTCCAACTGCATCATGCCACGAATAATTGTTAATCTAGGTTGCCATTGATGTCAATATGGCAATAGGATGCTAGATGATGATCAAGAAGTGTCAGTCCTTTGGTAATCTGAATGATGGAAGACTACATGATGATGCTTCATGACATTAACGATGACACTATAACCCTATGATGAAGAAGCCAAACAATGAAGAAATCAAACAATAAAGGCATTCTATCCTCCTCTATTTCTGCATCGATAAATGACCAGCCACACTAAAAAATATTTTTCACTACCTTAGAGGCAGAATTTTTCTATGAAACCTTCACCACCCTCTAAAGCATATTTTTAGCTTTCTAATGAGCTATCACTTGGCCGAAAACTCCAAACAGTGAGGGAGGATGAGAATTTTCAAGTTGAAAATAATATTCTGGTCTTGGAGCCAAACTGTTCCAGCCTAACTATGTCGGCCTGCCTTGGGGACATAACTATTCACGCTTGAACCACTATAAAAACATAGATCCGCTTCATTTCTCAATTAATCCAATTCGGTCATCCATCACAGTGAAATAGATTCAGTTCACAACTCGTGAACTTGAAGGCACAAAGGATAAAATCTGATTGGGTTAGAAAAAAAAAATATCTTAGATAGTTGTAGCAGCTACAACGGATCAGACACCTAGATAGAAGGACTATTCTTGGTGCAGCTCAGACTGTCTCAGTATTGCGGATTATCTCTGATTTTGGACTATGTTTTTGGGCCATTTTCGGACTGTGCAAATCCATGACTTGGGCTCATCTGAACCTTCCGGACCAGTGATCTTATCTCGGTATTGTTACAGTTAAAGCAACTTTGGACTGTGGATAATTTTCGGACCTGCGTCAGCCTTCTCAATTTGGACCTATGGCAGCCTTCTCAATTCAGACTTGTGGTAATTCGGACCTGTGATAGCATATCTTATTTCGGAACTGTGGCAACATATCTTCACTTCGGACCTGTGAAAGGATAAAGTTATGGTGTTTATCCTTGATTCAGTCCTGTAGTCCCTATAACAGCATATCTTATTTCGGATCTGTGATTTGGTGCAGCATGGTGCAAAAATATCTTTGCTAAAGTTCTTATGCAGTAAGGACGTTGGAGAAGCTTTGGTGTAGAAGTCTTGGCATGGTGCAGTGCTGAACTCTTGGTGTGGTGCAGAAATCTTGGTGCAGTGTTGAAGTCTTGGTGCAAGAACATTGGTGCAGAATTGATGAAGAATTGTGGTGCAGAATAGATGGTGCAGTATGGTGCAGATTGGTGCAATGGAGCATTTGTGAACTAATAGTCCAGTAAAGAAGCAAAGAAGGATTGGTGTCCTTGGGGTAGGAGCTCCTAAACACAAGGTTGGTGCCTTGGAGAAGATAGGGTTGAAGCCCTAGAAGTCGGAGCCTCATCAAAGTCCAAGTTGGTACTTGGCAATAGGTTGGTGCCTGAAGCATAAAGGGTTGGTGCCCTAACATAATTATTGTACTCAATTATTTGAAAAGGATTGAAGTTCTACTTGATCCTTAATAATAATATTATTATACACTTCTTTGTTTTAATTGTGAAGAATATAACTGGTAAAAATAACAATTGAAAAGAAATATTGACTCACCCCCCTCTCAGTGTTTCCAACAATAATGTGGGGCAAAACGCAAACTATTGTGGTGTAGACGTTGCCCATGGAATGATCCCATGGCTCTCAATGCTTCACCTGAAGGGTGTCACCTGTGAACTTAGGCCCCAGTTGAGTTGCCCAACCCATGATGAAACCACCTACCAATCACACATAATGTCTAGTGTTTCATCCTCACAATCAGGTACAGTAATTCATTACTGCATCTAAGTGAACCAATCTTGCTAACTAAAGGCAAATTGAGACTTCATAAGGGGCTTCTCTTCCAAATTTGGGGCTTTGAACTCGTAATAGTGTTACCTCCCTAGGTAAGGGTGTTTAATAAACGATCCTATTAGGTGTTCCCAACCTCGAAGGAGAAAGACATGTTTCTGATACATCCTTCAATTAATAGGTGGCATGTGAATGATGATAAAATGGATGGGATCACAGGGGTCTCAAAGCCAAATGCCATGGGTACAAAGATAGCAATGTTGAGGAGGGGACAATTGTGGATACATGAGTTACCCGAGCTTTTGTATTTCCACCCCTCTTTATTTCCCTTTTGCCTTTTCTTGATTTTACTTTTTATTACTGATCCAAGCTCCAGGAAATGAGAGCATGTTGTGAATGATGTAAAGCAGTTATTACCCCCTTAAGGTGCGGCAACTCATTGCCTACCAAGGGTTGGGACGTGCATGGGTTCCTTTATTGATGTGGGGGGTACTCCTGAGTCCTAGGCCCTAGGAACTAGGGTGATCGCCATGATAAGGGGTAAAGCTCATATTTGGCTTTTTCCCACGTGCTACATTAAATGTCCCAGACATCTTTTTCATTTCATAATATTCTTTTTCTTTTGTTTCTTGCTTGTGGCCATGACAAGCTTTTAACATTCTTTTACTTGCATCAACCTCCTGGGCAACATTTCGAGGCCCAACCCAATATGTGGATAAGGGAGGGGGTGTGCTAGTTCCCTCTGGACCCATAGAAGGAAAATGATGAAATAGGGCATGTAATGTGCAGAGGGGAGTGTGAAATGTGGAATATGAAAACAAGACCACGCTACCAAAATCAAGGTTTCCCAAGTTCTGCCATTCCTAAAGCAATAGGCCAATAGTGGAGATCCCACGGGACCAGGATTGAAGATTAATCCCCCATTTAAGGTGAGAAAACAAAACCACGGTTAACGCCCTTCCTTCTTCCAAGTCACCGAATAATCCATGCCCAAAATGCCCAAATGAACAAAAACAAAGCACCTAATTGCACAATGAAAAACATACCTTTTGGGTCGGATTACCCACCTTCTAACATATGCTCTCAACAGATGGGTTTGGAAACACACAACTGATGTAGGGAGCGGAGATAAAGTGGCACATCACATCTGTTATGAGGTGGCTCTCAGGATTTGTTGGTTGTCGTCTTGAAGAAGATGAATAAGAGGAAATTTCTCCTAGGGGTACCCACTTTTAGTGGGCAACATCTAGATCCAACTGGGACATGAGCTCACTGTAGAAAGCATGACTATGTACTCGGGCGGGGATGTCATGATAACTCCAGCAATCTCCTAGGACGTAGACTTGTGTCCTACACACCATAAAACAATTAGAAGCATGTGCCATTGGATGTACTTGTATCGCCCATGTTTTTCATAAAGTAATAAAACCATACAGAAAAGTAAAAATATTCTACCGTGCAAGTCTAATCTAAATGCAATCTAATATATATGATATGATGTTGTTAGCTATGCAAACAAGCATCATGAAAAAGGATCATGGATGAGGATGAGGGATCCACCTTGCACCTTTGGATCCTCTCTTGCAACGAAAGAATGGAGAATTCAAAGATCAAGCTCATAAACTTTCAATCAAGAACAAGCTTGGGCACATCCTCCTCATTTGTTGTTGTTGCAACTGAGGACCCGTATGTTTCTTCTACTAAAACAGGTTCTCTACCATACCCATTTGCTCCCTGAACCGAATGAACTTAGCTCTCCCTAGAGCCTTTGTGAGTACGTTTGCTACCTGATCTCTTGTGGGTACATACTGCAGTTGTACTGCCCCACGCTGAACACAGTCTCTGATAAAGTGATATCTGATATCTATGTGTTTCGACTGATCATGAAATATTGGATTCTCAGAGAACTTGATACAACTCTGATTATCACAGTAAACATTGGTCGCTTCCATCCTCTTCCTAAACAAGCTCACAAGCAGCTTCCTAAGCCATATAGCTTTGCACGTTGTTGTGATAGCTGCCATATATTCTTCTTCTGCTAAGCTTAGAGCTACCAACTTCTACTTCATGCTGCACCAAGAGATCATTCCTGATCCAACGCTGAAGCAATGTTTTAAAAAACGGAATCGGTCAGCTACCAGGCCGAGGTAATGACTCGGTAATGACTCGGTCGACCAAGTTTCAATGACTCTGTTTTTGTAAAAAATACATTAAATATTAATTTTTTTGTACAAAAACATAAATTTAAAGATTTTTATTCATGTTTCCAAACACATAGCATTACAATATAGACAAAAGACAACATATGATCAAAGTAGGCTCATGAATATATCCATTATAACTTGGCACCAGATATAACTATTGTGACCTTGAAGACTGACAGTAGTTATGATAAATTGATAATTAACACAGTGAGGCTGAGATAATAAAATTACATAACAGTGATCCTGGTGACTAGTGTTTTCAATATGTGGCAGCATATCTGAATGTACCTTCAGCATGGCAGTAACCACAAGGTGTCCTAACTATAACATTAATGCCCATAATTTAGAATTGTTTTTTGAACAAGAAGTTTGTGGAGCTAGGGTTTGGAAGGTTGTAAATATTGTATGATTTTTTGGGGATGCATAATAGAGATGAGATACTATGACTTAGCTTAGCAATGATAAACAGTGACTCATGGCATATGGCAGTACTCTTGTTTGGCAGTATGACAATGAATGGAAGTAACCTACAGTATAACAACAACCTGGGAAATGCTCCCTGGTTTAGCAGCAGTAATAAACAATGGCATAACTGTGTTTTGTTGACATTCAAAAGGGAACAGTTATATTGCTGAAGCCCTGATGACTGGTATGAAATCTTGATGTGTCCTGTAACAATAGTTGTGGAAATGTTTGTAGAAGCACAGGCCTATTGAACTGTGAAGCTTTTACAACCTTGAAATAGTGATTGTGTGAACTTATGACAACAAGTGGCATTTGTGTGGGAGTAAGAGATGTAAGACAAAGGGTTGACATACTGGTGACCCTAACATAGTGAGTGGCCTGAGATAACAGGGACATAAATATACATAAGAATGATCTTGATGATCTATGATTCTGATATAACAACTACAGTGACCTATTACATTGTGCCAAAACCCCACCTACAGCCAACATCTGTGACTTGCGTACTGTGACAGAGGGACTGAGAGGAAGTGATCTACAAGACAGTGAGACTGTGGCTTGATATCTCTTGTAGAGACATGTGGGAGCAAATGAGACAGCAGCAGTGAACAACAAATATTCCAAATACAGTATGCCAATTCCCTTGTTCATTAATGACAGCCTAAAAAAACCCTAACAGCGAATTAAAATCGAGTTTCAAGTCCACAAAACCGGGTTTTTTGGGCCCACCGGTCGGCTATCATGACTCGGCCTGGTTGACTCGGGCTCGGCCTGGTTGACCGGCTTGTTCCCGAGCCGGCCGAGTCATTACAAAAATCGGCCGACTAGGTAACAAGGCGGCCAACCTGGCTGGTTTTCTGCCTGGTCGGACCAGCCGGCCTAATGGCTCGGTCGACCAGGCCTGGTCAGACTTGAGCCGGCCGTTTTTTAAAACAGAGCGCTGAAGCAGTACCTGGAGGTACTTTTTTAGTCTGTTGAACTCCCTACCCAATCTGCATCTATGAACCCACTCAATATGACATCATCTCCTTGGGTGTATTTCAACCCATATCCAACTATTCCACGCACATATCTGAGAATGTGCCTCGCTGCTGCCCAATGTACCCTTTTCGGTTCCACCATGAACTGACTAAGGGTGTTGACGGCGAAACAGATGTTTGGCCTAGTATTGACAAGATACATGAGTGACCCAATGAGCTGTTTGTACAAGGTGGGGTCTACTTCCCTGTCTCCTGATGCATCTATTTTCTTCCAGTTGGTGATCATAGGCATCGCCATGGGTTGACAATCATGCATTTTGAATCTCTTCAGAATCTTTGTAACATCTTCCTTGCCTAAGGAAGTTCTCTCCATTTTTCTGCCAAACTTCCAACCCTAGAAAATAATGCATCAACCCCATATCCTTCATGTCGAATTCTGCTTCAAGACTCTTCTTGCAGTCCTTTATAAGCCTAGATGATCCTGTAAGAAACAAATCATCTACGTATAATACCAGAATGAGTGGCTCATTCTCCACCATCAGATAGTACAGATTGGGATCTGCATCACTCTTGACGAATCCCAACTGCTGCAAGTAACTATTAATCCGATCATACCATGCTCTGGGTGCCTGCTTGAGCCCATATAGGGCTTTCTTCAATTTGCATACATGATTTTTCTTCTCATGGGTCTCGAAGCCTTCAGGCTACTCTATGTACACCTCCTCCTCTATCACCTCGTTCAAGAATGTTGTCTTGACATCAATCTAGTGAATCTCCCATCCCATCTAAGCTGTTAGGGATATAATAGATTTGATAGAGGTATATCTGGCTACAGGGGCGAAGGTCTCCTCATAATCTATTCCTTCCTTATGTGCGTACCACTTTGCCATGAACCTAGCCTTGTACTTCTCTACACTACCATCTGCAGCGTACTTAATCTTGTCGATCCATCTTCATCCTACAACTAATCTATCCTCAGGTCTAGGTACCACTTCCCAGACATCATTCGTCATGATAGAGTTGTACTCTTCCACCATGGCATCCACCCATACTTGGCATTGTGCAGCTTCCTGAAAACCGGAAGGTTCTTCAAACTGTGCTACCAAGGCTTGGTATCTGTCAAGTTGCCTACGTTACCTTTTGTCTGTTAGGATATTCCGACACATAGGAAATAGTTAAGAATAACTTAGTCTAGTATAGAGTTAGGTAAAGTGTGTTTCTTTACCATGTACATTTGTAACTTATAATCCGACTGTCACGATTTGTAGTGATCTGACGGTTATCTCTCACCTCAGTATTAATGACACTTGATCCGTGGCTTAACACCCGATTGGTCCATGATCTCTATTAAAAGAGCATGGAGGGTCATTTGTCCTGATCCCGTTTATGAGAGAAACATATGTAACTTTTCTTTTATATTAATAAATTCCCTGAAGTGGCCGCGTTGGCTCAGGGCGTGGATTGTTTTCCTCTTTGAGAGTTTTAACCACGTGATTATACTGGTGTACTGATTTGTGATCTATTTGTGAGCAGTGACCTTTGGTTCTTGATCTACGGAACTTACCTTGTAAATTCCTACATGGTATCAAAGCTATTTTTAGGGCCGTGTCCGTTGTTGAACAAAATCCGAAGTCGGTTTGACTGCATGCGAATGTCGTTTTGTAGATCTACTATTTCTGAACATTTTTGGGCTTGGAGAACTGCTCGGTTGTGTCCGGAGCGTCTGTTAAAGTGAGGTAAGCCTTTCGTTTCATGCGAAAAGGTTTTCGACTGCCCAAGTTATGTCAGTTTAGATCTAGAGGTATAAAGCATCTATTTTGCAATTATATTTGTTAATAGTTTTGCTTATTTCGTTTTTTCTTTCCTGTATTAAGGTTTTATTTATTTGCCAGATCTATACCCTCTTCTCTGTGTATGCTCTTTGCTGTCCGCCCCGTGCGATCTCGGTAAATCAGAAACAGGAAAAAGGGATTTTTTTTTTTTTGCTACGTCTGCTCTTGTTACACAGTAATTTGTCACCGTCCCTGCAATCCCCATCCCACACATTGGAGGGCTCATTTTGTGACCTGTGAGCAGTGACATGCCTTGAAACCACTTTCATGACATCCCTCTAAACAAGAGCTTTCATTGCCCTAAAGACATCTCCTTGTGAAAAACCCTAAAAATGGCCCTTTTAGCATTGGCGCGAGCAAGCAGTTCAGTACCCGCGCCAATGGGGAAAATACTTCAAAGAGGCCGCGCCAGTTGGCGCTCTGTCCCAGAGTCGCACTCGCGCCAGCCAATTTAAGGAATGTTTTTTAAAAATAAATGGCGGAAGTTTCGTCCTAACTGATCCAGGAACTGATATCTATCTTGAGTTGAGAGGTTTGGCTACGGATTTCCATAGAGAGGAAGTGGTTTGCCACCTCTCATGGAAGCTTCCTTGATGATAGGGCCAATCCCATGATTATAGGGATCCCAACTCCTCTTCCTCCATCTATAAAAGCTTGCCCGTCTCCATTGCAAGCTAGTCTTCAAGTTCCCAAATTTCCAAGAGCCTTATGCTGCAAGAGCCTCCATAATCCCCTTAAGGCCAAATTCAAGCAAGGAGACTATCGTCAAGAGCTGAAGAGAGAGGTTTGTCCCATCCTTGACAGGCTTTTCGAGACGTGTTCTGCTGGCGACCCCCTCCGAAGGAGAATTCAGCGTCAGAACTATGGTTGTAATTTTCCTTTGATTGATTATTAATGAACAACTATTGGTTATGGTTCCACTCTTGTTGTTATTTACGATGATGAGTTATGTCCTTTCTGACTGACATATAGTTGCATCTACTGGATTTTACGCTTGCGTTTGTTTTGTTTCTCGCATGTGCAGGTGTCCCATCACGGAGATCGTGGGGATCGTGATCTGCCAAAACTGAGGAACGGGAGCGCCACCTCTTCTACAACGACTGCGTTGGATTCCAGGTAAGCCTTCATCGATAGTTGGTTTATTTGCAATTAGGAACCTGCACTATAGCGTAATTGATTGTTGCTAGACCCGGTCTGGGCTAGTAGGGATCGCCTCTGTCCGCAGAGGGGATTTACCTCCACAACAAATTGGCGACTCCGCTGGGGATTCGTTGGCTTGTTGTCGTTCGTTTTATAAGCTATAGACGGAGCCTGAAGTTGGCCAGATAGCCTTCAAAACGCTTTTTCTCTGCAATTGCGAAATAGATCAAAGCCGCTTCAGTCAATCTCCGGTTTAGTTTGTAAACTGAACCCTTGGAGCATCGTCTTGTCTTTTCGGTCGATTCTTGATCCTCCTTGCTTGATTGGCTCTTTTGGCTGGCTCTTTCACTTCAGGCATGGCACTTTCTGCTTGTGGTTGTCAAGCATCAAGATCTGGTTATGCATTAAATGTATCTTCTTCTTCTCCTTCTCATGAGTGGCTCATTGATTCTAGAGCTTCTTACCACATGGCTAAAAATAAATCCATGTTTTCTTCTTTAAATGATTGTAACACCTAACATATTTATGTTGGTGATGATAGATCTCTTAGTGTTGTAGGATCTGGAACCATTCATCTAGATAATGGTCAGTTTAATGATGTACTATGTGTTCCTACCTTGTCATGCAACCTTCTATTTGTTTATCAGATAACTCATTCAGGTGAAGGGAAGATAGTAGAATTCTCACCTCATGATGTTGTAATCAAGGACCTCAAAGATCCTAAACATATTTTAGCTACTGGCATGGTTGATGATTCCATAAGGTTGTATAAGTTTGACAACTTTGGGTCATCATCTCTTCCCTCTTTTTTTGTTGCTCATAATGATGATGTGAGCAAACTTTGGCATGAGTGATTTGGTCACTTAAACTATCGCTCTCTTCAAATTCTATGTAAGGAAAATATGGTGACGGGCCTTCCTATAGTATCTTTCCAGGATGGTGTTTGCTCCGGATGTGTACTCGGAAAACATCATCGGCATAGTTTTGACAAACGTGCCTCTTGGCACGCTTCAGCCCCTTTGCAGCTTGTGCACAGTGATTTATGTGGTCCACTTCCTGTTGTTTCTTTCTCTGGTTGCAAGTACTTCTTGACTTTCATTGATAATTTTTCCAGACGCACTTGGGTATACTTCTTAAAACTCAAGAGTGAAGTAACATGTTCTTGGCCTTTAAGGCCTTTGTTGAGAAACAATTCGGACATCAAATTCTTAAGTTAAGATCAAACAATGGAGGAGAATATGTTAATAACAAATTTATCAATCTCGCACTAAGCATGGAATTCAATCGTTAAATATTCGTCTGCATATGCTCCACAACAAAAGGTGAAGCCGAAAGGAAGAATTCGCACCTTAAAAGAAAATGGCTAATTGCATGCTTCAATCTAAAGGACTTGGTCTCACTTTTGGGGCATTAAGCCATTAACCGTGCAAATTACATAGTAAATCGCACTCCTACTAAGGTTTTAAAGAATATAACTCCAGAAGAAGCTTGGAGCTCAATCAAACCAGATGTAAGTCACTTTCGTGTTTTTGGAAGTGATGCTTGGGCCCATATTCCAGATGCGAAACATAAAGCCTTAGAACCTAAGAGTGAAAAATGTATTTTTGTTGGATATTCTGAAGACGTCAAAGGATATAGACTTCTTCAACCCAAATCCAAAAATATAATCATTAGAAAAGATGTAAAGTTTGATGAAAATATATCGGCCTGTGAGCCTAGTTCGGCGGGTGTGCCACCTTTGGCCTGCAAGCCTGATTTGGCATATGTGCCACCTCTCTCTCTCTCTTCTATTTTTAATAGCATTCCTTCTAGTTCAGATGATGACAGCGAGGATGACAATCCTCCTCCAACTCGTGAAATTGTTCCTTATACTCCACCGCTTCCAAGATGGATCCGCTCTACTCGGGATGCAGCAGGTGACCTTGCAGGTGACCTTGCCGATCGACGACGTACACGTTCTCAGTTCGAAAGAGCCTCTTCCTTATTGGCTCAAGTTCCAGAAAAACTTGATCCAGAAAGCTTTGAAGAAGCCTCTGGTCACCCAGATTGGGATGAAGCTATGAATGAAGAGTATCATTCCTTATTGGCAAACAATACTTGGGATCTTGTTCCTCTCCCAAAAGGAAGAAAACTTGTCAGATGCAGATGGGTTTACAAAACAAAGTTTGGACCAGATGGAAAAGTGGATAGACATAACGCTCGTCTTGTCGCTAAAGGTTTTTCACAAGTTGAAGGCATTGACTATACTGAAACCTTCTCCCATGTTGCCAAAATGAATTCTATCCGCCTTGTTCTTTCCCTTGCTGCCTCCTTTAAATGGGAAGTCCATCAGATGGATGTTAAATCCGCCTTCTTACATGGAGATCTGCATGAAGAAATCTACATGGAACAACCCCCTGGCTTTATCCAAAAATACTCCAGCCTTGTTTGTCGCCTTAGGAAGTCTCTCTATGGTCTCAAACAAGCTCCTCAGGCTTGGTATGCCAAAATGGATAGATTTCTCTTAGATAATGGCTTTTCTAGGTGTCATTCTGACAACACTGTCTACACCAAGAAGGTGGGTAATTCCTTCACCATCCTTGTTCTTTATGTTGATGATCTTATCCTTACTGGTAGTGATCCAAACCACATAAACCATGTGAAGTCTAGCCTCAAAACGAAGTTTGAAATGACAGACTTAGGACACTTGCATTATTTCCTTGGTCTTCAAGTCTTGCAATCCAAGGAAGGCATTACCCTCTCTCAGTCCAAGTATGCATGTGATCTTCTACACCACTTTCACATGAAAGACTGTAAGCCTGCCCCTTCTCCCTTTCAGTCTGGAGTCAAGCTTTCAGTCAACTGTACTACCCCTGAAGTTGATGCTACCTTATACCGTCAACTTGTTGGTAAACTTTTGTATCTAACCCATACCCGTCCTGACATTTCCTTTGTCGTTGGTCTTGTCGCTCAGTTTATGCACCAACCTCATGAAAGTCACTGGAAAGCAGCTAAAAGAATACTTCAATATATTCGAGGTACAGTTCAGTTCGGGATTCATTACAGTGCAGGGGCATCTCCCTTGTTGATTGGTTTCACTGATTCTGATTGGGCTGGTACCCTAATGATTGGAAGTCCACTGCAGGATATGTATTCACTCTTGGTTCAGGACCTATTACTTGGTCTTGTAAGAAACAAAGTGTCATCTCCCTTTCTTCAGCATAAGCGGAGTATCGTGGTGTAGTTGAAGCCAGCAAGGAAGCATGTGGCTTCATCAGATCCTGTCTGAATTTGGTCTTCATCAACAACATCCAACTACACTTTAGTGTGATAATCAGAGTGCCATTCAGCTATGTAAAGATCCAGTTCAACATCAGCGTATGAAACACATTGAACTCCACATACACTTCATCAGAAAGCTCATTCATGATCGTGTTCTTGAAGTGCAGTATTGTCCGACCAATGATCAAGTAGCCGATATCTTTACGAAGGCTCTCACAGAAGCGAAATTTACCAATCTTCGATCCATGCTTGGAGTTCAAGAAATTTGTCATTAAGGGGGGATAGGCTCTAATGCCTCCTTCCTTCTCCTATTGTGTCACTTTTGTAAATCCTTCAATCATATCCCAATTTGTTCTTAAGGGGGGATGTTAGGATATTTCAACACATAGGAAATAGGCTCCTTTTGTGTCACCTTTATAAATCCTTCAATCCTATCCCAAGTTGTTCTTAATGGGGGATGTTAGGATATTCCGACACATAGGAAATAGTTAAGAATAACTTAGTCTAGTGTAGAGTTAGGTAAAGTGTGTTTCTTTACCATGTACATTTGTAACTTATAATCCGACGATCACGATTTGTAGTGATCCGATGGTTATCTCTCACCTCGGTATTAACAGCACTTGATCCGTGGCTTAACACCCGATTGGTCCATGATCTCTATTTAAAGAGCATGGAGAGTCATTTGTCCTAATCCCGTTTATGAGAGAAACATATGTAACTTTTCTTTTATATTAATAAATTCCCTGAAGTGGCCGCGTTGGCTCAGGGCGTGGACTGTTTCCCTCTTTGAGGGTTTTAACCACGTGATTATACTGGTGTACTGATTTGTGATCTGTTTGTGAGCGGTGACCTTTGGTTCTTGATCTACGGAACTTACCTTGTAAGTTCCTACATTGTCAGTTCAGGGAGCTCCAACGAACTCCTCTGCGTCCCTCAGTGTCTGTTGTACTTCTCTACTGGTTCTACCATTAGTGGTAGGAGGCTCACTCAAATCCTCCTCCTGTTCATGTTATTCCATCTGCTGAGAACTACCAAAATCTCCTCCTCTTGAGGAAATGTTGGTATTGGTCAATGTACTTGATCCTGGTGTATGTCTTCCTGCTTCTCCTCCCTGTTGCCCCTGCTGATGTTGGACTAATGGAACATCCGTTGACTGTTCTTCTACTGGCATCTCATGAGATTTCCTAAAAGCTCTATCTTCCATGACTGTGAATCTCATATTACTACAATTTTCCTACTGCTACGAATGTACATTCTGTATGCCTTCGAGGCCTCACTATATACTACGAGATACCCCTTTTCGAGAGTCTGATCCAATTTACAATGCTTCTCGTCTGGAATGTGACAATATGCCAGACTTTCGAATATCCTGAGATGACTTACTTCTGGATTTCTCCTTGTGAAGACTCCTTCAGGCGTTTTCTTCCCCAATGCTCTATGAGGGGTTCTATTCTGAATATACATTGTTATGTTGCATGCCTCTACCCATAAGAATCTAGGCAAGACCTGGTCATATAACGTAGCCTTTGTCGCCCCAACAATAGTTCTATTTTTTCGCTCCGCTACTCTATTTTGTTGTGGATTATATGGAGTTGTCCACTCTCTTTTGATTCCGTCCTTTACGCCGAAATCTGTGAAGTCTCTGTCTGTATCCTCTCCATCGTTATCTGAGCGCAATACCTTTATCTTTTTCCCTATCATGTTCTCCACGAGAGCCTTAAACTCTCTAAACCGATCAAAGACCTCATCCTTGGTCTTTAGGAAGTAGATCCAGGTTTTTCTGGAGTGATCATCAATAAAGGTGTTGTGCATATCAGCCCCCCTATTTAAATTTTGGCCACCAGCTTCCTTTGGGTCTGTTTAAAACATCTTTCGCGGCCAAAGCCCTCCATGTTTGGTCTACCGTTACTCTTTCCGCCCGAAAATACACTGTGCAAAGGTTGAAATCCACGTTTATAAAACATATCGGGCCTAGCCCATACAGCCGCAGCACCTTTTGCTTGAATTCCCATAGGACCCGAGCGCAAGACCATATGCGAAAGGAAAAGGGGGCTTAACGATAAATGTTTCGGGCGCACCTGCAACCGTTCGATCTCAGTTAAATCTACGACCCGCAATCAACGTAGTAATAGTGGTCCCCACGCCCGAAAACCGGCGGTTAATTCCGCACAGCTTTGGACGGGCCGGCGGTATTTACCATGGGGGCAGCGATTCCACTAAATACGCGCTGCGTGTCTTTTGTACGGGCCCGAAAAACCACTTTTTCGCGCGTTAAAGGTTTTACAATGGCCGGGCAGCGGAATTCACCCGCGTCGTTGGATCTATCGACCTCCATCCAACGGCGGATATCCTCCAAAGCTGCTCGCGCATTAGCCCATGTCTGTTGTGTCCTATGGCCCACCGTTACTTCGCCCCCGCGCCTTCGGGCCGTTGATCTGGTTTCAAAATCCGACGGTCTAAGATGCGTTTACCTCCGCCAGTTGACAATACACCTCCACATCACCCTTTTCGTTGACATTTGTTGTACTATCGTCCACGTGTCATACCCCCGTGCATCCATGGTGTTTTCCCCTGCCGTATATATATATATATGCTTTCATTCATATTTGTCGTTTTATTCATTCGTCTTGTTTAAACTGTTCTACGCGGAAGGTTTACATTCCATCTGTTTATCAAAGCCCCCATCTTATTCCCGCTGCCACCCTGCACGTTCTTATCATTCCGCCATGTCCTCACCGCCATTATCGTCAAAACCTCCTTGTCCATCCCACTTCTACCTGGTTTTTCTAACGTATTGGTGGATTTTGTAGGGTTTCAACATACAAAGAGATGTTTTGATTCACAGTCTTGGCTGCAACAATAGAGCATCTCAAAAGGCAATTCAATTGAAGCTGTCATTATGAAGAAGGGTCCTGAAAGCCGCCATGATTAGACATCCATCGCAGGAGCGAGATTTAAAATCTTTCGAGCTCTCCAAGGACAATTTAAAGATGTCGGTTGGAGTATCGTGATATAAATGTTCCAGCAAAGAACAACAGCAAATAATTAAAGATTTCAACCACCTCATTGAAGATCATGAGCTCGTATCTGGTGTTAAAAGACAAGGGCATCGGACCAGAGATTTTCCCAATCAAGCCGAGGGTACAATGCATTGAAAATCATATCCTACAGATTATATTTTAGCTGATTTTCTTCTCAGGAAAGTACAGAAGGTTCATGAAGATTTTCTCTTATGCCGCGTCTCTGAAGAGATCTCCTTCCCAATTTATTTATTCTTGCAAACAACTTCAAGGTTTTATTGCGGCAGATCTTCCTCCTCCAGCCAAGTACATAGCATTTGTATATTTTATTATTTGTGTCTTGTTTATAAGAAGATTTTCATCTCCCAGCATTTATTTCTAGAAGCAGATTGTAAAGTACAGTCATTTATATTTAGTCATTCTCAGTATGGGCGCGAATGTTTTCCGCCATTTTGTTCAAATTAAGTCATTAAATGTGCTCCATCTACCTCCTTCTGGAGGGTTCTCTATCTTTTCTATAAAGACACAGAAATAAGACATTAGAGGGATTCCAGATTTCTATCAGCAAACTGTGCAGTGAAAAGGCTTTTGTATACATTTTGTAACACTTCTGTATGAAGGTTCAGAGCCCGTAGGGTCTCAGTGAGGAGGAGTTATAACTGTAATGAGGATTCTGGTCTTTGGTATCTCACAGTATGTAATTTTCTCTTATGTGTTAATACAATATCTCATTTCATGCTATTTATCTTCTAGTATCATGCTCTAGAATGCGAGTGGCTCACTAATCTTGAGTAAGGATTCATCCTAATTGATGCCCATACTGGGGTTAGTCAAGCGCTTTAAATAGGCCTAGTCATGATATACTGTTCCATGTTCACCTTATTCATATTTTCTGCTATATTAGTTGCTTGAGGAGGGTGCTTTTAAAACGCCATTGTCATGTATGGATTCTTAGTTGGATAAGCCCATATGTGATTCTGTTGTGTATCTGGGTATCAGTCTCATGTTAGCTAATATCTTCTTCATGTTTCTTCACTGCATCCACTTTCTGATACTTGATTTCTGTGGCATATTATTTGAACTGGCCCTCTTTACAGTAAGTTGTCTCTTAACTGTCTGATGCTTTTGTATTGGAGTTTTGCATGGTGTCCCTACACTATTCTTATCTTTGTATCAGCTTCTGAGAGAGATTGGTCCCATTTAAACTAATATCCTTGTTTAACAAGAGATAGTAAGAGAGCTTTTGGATTGACAACCCAAGCTATATTATGAGCTCCTTGCTATATTAAGATGTCCTAGGCACTGGTCTATGGCAACTCTAGACTGTCTCTAGGGGTGACAAAATTGTCCACAACAAAAGGTATCTGAGCACAATACCTTTATCTTTTTTCCTGTCATGTTCTCCACGAGAGCCTTAAACTCTTTGAACCGATCAAAGACCTCATCCTTGGTCTTTAAGAAGTAGATCCATGATTTTCTGGAGTGATCATCAATAAAGGTGACAAAGTATTCACCACCGCTAAGAGCTCTTGTGGACATTGGGCCACAAATATCTGAGTGTATCAATCCTAATACGCCTTTTCCTCCGTTGTCACTTCTTGGAAAAGTTGTCTTAGCGTACTTCCCTAGTAGACATCCTCTACATATGTCATCATGCTCGATACTGAGGACTGGAACTCCTGTAACAATCTCTCTGAGCATCCTTAGTGCTTTGTGGTGCAAGTATCCTATTCACCTGTGCCATAGTTCATTCAGATCTCTTTCGCCATCAAGATTGTTGACTACCAGTGCCATTGGAGACTCGAGCTACAATCTATATAGTTTGTTGCTCCGAGCTCCAATTTGTCGCATCGTCTTCCAGCTTGGATGTTTGACGTATACCTTCTTTCCAATGAAGTATACATTGTATCCCTTGTCCTGTAACCCATGTCACACAGTTCGGGTTCGAATTCGAGTTCGAAAATAATTAAGTTCGATTTGAATTCGAATTTTACGATGAGGTTTGCATGAGGTTCGGCATTAAGTTCAACTATACATATTTTTCAATATATATATGTACATATATATATGACATAAAATAATAAAAAATCAAAATCAATCAATAAATCTATATGAATAACAGTGAACACCCACAAGCCACAAATCACGACCATTATTCACTTCACACTCCGGGTGGTGAGAACAAGCAGCATCTAGAAAATGAATTCAGGAAACTGCAGAGAATACAACACCAATCGGCAACACTGAGCACAATAGAGCGAGTACACTCAGACTGAAATTGGCTTGTGAAAATCTATCAACAACCATGGTAAATAAAGCCAAACCAGTGGCCACTGTGGGAAAATAATTTATGGGAAGCGAAACAAGAGAAAACCATGTGTTGCACATGGTTTTTCTCATAAACCTTAAAGCAAATAACAAAAACTGCCTAAACTCTAACCTCAAATGCCAAAAAGAAATTTTAAAATTTATAAAATTCGACTTCAGGTTCGTCTTTAGGTTCGCCTTCAGCTTCAAATTCATTGAGGTTCGACTATCAGGTTCTTCGAACCTAAACGAATTTGAAAATTTTTTTCGGTTCACCGAATTTCGAACCTCGAGGTTCAAATTTGGCGAATCTTGTGACATAGCCTGTAACTGGGACACTAAAATTAGATTCATTCCTAACCCGGACACATGCAGCACATTAGTGGCTCTGATGTTGGTTCCTGCCTCCGTTTGAAAAGCTATGGTGCCTCTCCCTGCTGAAGTACAGTTCATTATGTTTCCCATAGTGATCTGGAAGTCCATCTGCTCTTCCTGATAGCTCGAGAAGTATTCTCGTACTCTAGTCATGTGAGTTGAAGCCCCGCTATCAATATACCAAAAACTTGCAGATGTTGAACTTGACAAGCATGCGAAGTCTTCTTTAAATTTAAAAGATAATTCAGAGACATCTTGATTTTCCATACTTATCTATGCTATTTTTCGTTCGATTTGTGTCATTTTTTCTGCCCAGCAAAATGTTATGTAAATTTTATTAATTGTTAGTTAGATATAGTTATATTAGGTTTTATTAAGTGAAAGGGCATGATCACAGATCATGCCTCTTCACCAAGGGACACCATGAGGCTATATTTAAAGCCTCGGTGATTCCCCATTGTAACCATCTTTTCATCTTCATCAATAATAATATATAATTATCAAGTTTACCAGAGTTTTTACACTCCATTGGTATTAAAATACAAGTAACGGGTATTAAAATCGATATTAATAAGCCGCTTGCAGACAAACGATATATCCACCAACGTAGAGCCGCTTGCAGACAACGACATATCTCCGCGTCTTTTTGACACCGCTGCCCATCCCATTGAATTCCTAACTCCCTTCCATACTTCCGCCCGATTTCCTTATACCTCCTGGTGGCGTTAGTATATACAGGAACAGGTTTGTTTTTAAACCAAAAATCGTGAACCGTGGCGTTTAGTATATACAGGAACAGGTGTGTTTTCAAAACAAAAATCGTGAACCTTCGTTGCCTCTGCGTTAATACCTACCCGACGTTATCTCAGCAAATCTCAGCAATTTGTTTGTGATCGTGTACGGCTGTAATCATAAGAATAGATCGTACACGTACCGGGGATCGTACAGAAAAACGGCGGCCGTGGTAAGTAAGTTTATAATAAAAATTAAAAAATCGAAAAGTTTCAGTAAAAGCCGTGGCTGTGGGCGTAAACACCGTTTGACACATCATAATATAATTTATAAATTATATATATTTTATAATATATATATATATATATAATTTATAAAACACTTATATATAATTTATAAAAAAAAAAGGAAAAAAATCTGGACGGGTAATTTTTTTAAAACGTTGAACAATTTTCTATATATAAAATATACATATATATATATATTTTATATATATAAAATTTATACAAATAAAGTAATAAATAATAATTATTATTGTTTATATAAATAAATAATAATTATTATATATTAAAAAAAAAATTAATTAATTAATTAATTTTAAAGAAAAAAGAGGAGAAAACTGGCAGAAAAATACTCCCCACCTCATACGCGTTCGATGTCGTCATCAATGTCAATGGCTGAATTCCAGAAAAAATTGGTGGATCTCGAGAAACAGATCACTAATAATTCCGAAGAATTCGGAAAAAGATTAGTCAATCTTGAAGGTACAGTGGCAAGGCATTCCAATGACATCAAAAAGGTTCATGATACAACAAATCGAATAGAAAGACAAATGTGGCTAAATCATCACGAGGCCACAGAAAAGCAGAGCAAACTCTTCAATAAGCTAAATGATAAGCTAGATAAGTTAAGTCAGACACAATCCCCAATATCTCCTAACAAGGAACAAAATCAACAAAACAATTCCGCAGATTCAAGGAACTCAGAAGAGCATCAGGAAAAAATTGATTCCCCACATCATCAAGAAGATAGTAATGCAGATTTTCAAAATAGGCAGCTCTGGAATGCATTCGCTAATCAATATCCCCTTCTTGTTCCACCATTAGCATATCAGCGCAAAGCCAAGATCGACCTACCCAAATTTGATGGTAATGAAAAAAATAGCGTTGCATGGCTTAATAAAGCAGAAAAATATTTTGAGATTTATGACATTACTAGTGATGACAAAAAAATTAAGCATGCTTCCATGAAAATGGAAGGAGAAGCATATAATTGGTATATGTGGTGGAAAAAAACAACGCTCGCTATCAGTTGGAGGAAATTTAAGGATGCGTTCTTCAAAAGGTTTCAAGGCATAAAAGAAGAAAAGCTTTTTTCAACCTTTATCAAATTACGCCAAAAAGGAGATGTGGATGAGTACACTCGAGAATGGGAGACCTTGGCAACACGAGTACCCGGATTGTCGGAATCTCGTCTAATCCAGTCTTACATCTCAGGACTTAAAATCCACATACAGGAAGAGCTAGAACTACATGAAATTACGTCCGTAGAAGTAGCAAGGCAAAAAGCAAAAGCTGCTGAAAAGAAATTTGAAAGATTATCAAAACTAGAAAAAGTATATTCGAGACGACGGTTTCCTCAATCTGAAAATATAGATGACACAAAATATGTCCCTGCCCATCTTCGTGAAGAAGAAAAATCTAGTATGGAAAAAAAAAGAATGCGAGAGGGCAAGTGCAAACATTGCGATGAAAACTGGGACCCTAAGCACAGATGTGCTAATGGAAAAGCGAAAAATCTATACAGTTGTGAAGCAACTAACGACGCTAACAGTACTGATTCATGTATAGAAGGATTAGAAGACAACTTAGAATTCTCTCCAGAAGTGGATGGTGAAACTATTCCGCAAGTGTCATTATCAGCCATGACAGGTATATCACAACCTCAGACACTAAAATTAAGGGGACATATTAAGAAAAACAACGTAATGGTTCTCATAGACACAGGCAGCACGCACAATTTTCTAGATTCAACCATGGCCAAAAGACTCAACCTCTTTACCTTTCCCATGCCTAATATGAAGGTAATGGTGGCCGATGGTAAGAAGATTGAACAGGTAGGAAAATGCCATAAAGTCAAATTGCAGATTAAAGACTTTAGTTTAGAATCTCCATTCTATGTTGTACCACTCGGAGGAGTAGATGTGGTCTTAGGAATTCAGTGGTTACAAACCTTGGGTACTTATTCAGCCAACCATCAGAAGCAGTTTATAAGCTTTAAGTGGAAAGGGCGGAAGCACAAGTTATTTGGATTCCAAGCCCCAGAAAATCAAGTCGTATCTTCCTCTCTGATGACGAAGATGATTCAAATAGGAGCGCCAACGTCTACAGTACAATGTCATCAGTTAGAAATGTTATCTTCAAAAGGGAGCCACGAAGAGTCACCAGAAGTCAAGACAGGATCCGACCCTGTCGATATCAGATATTTTCACTATCCAAATCAACAAAAGATTGAACTCGAGAATATGCTCCACGATCTTTTTAAAATGTGGGAAGCAAGAGCCCGCCGCTCAAGAAACCCAGGCGTTCGTCAACATTGTCCATCATTACATATGCTTTGAGGACAAAGCATCTTTAAGAGAGGGGCAATGTTATGTAAATTTTATTAATTGTTAGTTAGATATAGTTATATTAGGTTTTATTAAGTGAAAGGGCATGATCAAAGATCATGCCTCTTCACCAAGGGACATCATGAGGCTATATTTAAAGCCTCGGTGATTCCCCATTGTAACCATCTTTTCATCTTCATCAATAATAATATATAATTATCAAGTTTACCAGAGT
>JAXQQM020081379.1:0-16759 GCA_034641835.2 Pinus albicaulis
CTCCCATATTGGGAGCATATTAAGATTACCCACTTATTAGATCACATGCATATATTAAAAAATGTTTCATCTTCTTTATGGAGGCACATATGATCGAAACAAAGTGACACATTGGCTGTTAGGAAATATCTTGTTACTTTGAAAACTAAAAAAGCATTGGCAAAGATGATTAGGAAGTATAGGATCAGAGCCAGGTGTTGGTCCCTCTAATTGGTATTTAAAATAAGGTGATGTCCCATGGATTTAAAAAAAATATGATCTTTATTTGGCAAAGGAATTTGTAATGGGTGTGAGGGTGCCATCTTCATACGGGTCTTCACTACAGTGTTGCTTTACTATGGATGACCATTTGTCGGGTTTGAAATTGCATGACCATTTGAATCTTATAAGAGTACATATAATGTCAAAAGCATGATTTTATTATTTTTTATATTAATGAATTTTATCCCATGAAGGGATCATAAAACATATATAATTTTTTATAGTATTGCATGTGTTTATAACTTTGCAGTGTCATTATCCTTTGTTCGTGTGTGGGTGTGTGAAAGATGAATTCCCCCAAGAGCTAGGATGTGTCATATCTAGATTATCTGCATTTGTATGTTGGATGTTGGGGTTCCATGTTTGGGCAGATTGCTTAGGAACCAAAGATGAGACAACATCAAAACCGCTTTGGGGCCCTAGGATCTAGCCCTCCTAGACCCGGAGAGGGATCTCTCCATAGAACAAAGAATGATATATCTTTGAAAGCTTAAAATGAGATATCAGGCTAGGTATGAAGCACAAAGGGGGTTTAAAATGATTTGGTTGGTTGGTTACTGGGTTGGTCATGAGATCATAGACTGAGAAAGTAATGGTAGAAAAGGAACAAAGCAGCAGGATGTTTCAGCAAAGGGGATAGGTCAAGAAAATGCCATCCATTGGGCTATGGAGTCATGAGAGGAGAATTACTTGCAACAACTAGCCAAGGCTTTCAGAGGGCAAGTAATCTACACTAAAAGATCTTTTAGATAGATGATGGGATGGAACATCAAGGACTGAAAGTGAAAGAAGGAAAGCAACCCAATTTCTGTCTATAGATCAGGTCAGAGGTCATTTAACTCCAGGACCTACTTGGACATACTCAAAGGCGGCTTTCAATGGAGGGACAAAGGGGCAACTTATAGATCGAGACCAGGAGATCATTCTCAAAGTCGGCTTAGCATCGAGGAAAACGATAATTAATAAAGCTAGAATCTATAGATCAGAGAAGGACTTTGAACCTTCAATAATTTGACACCAGCAAGAATATCCAAGCAGCAAACCTCTAATTCATACATCAGCTAGTAGCATATGGAACCACTACACTGGTTAAATTAGCTGAATTTACTTTTAGATAACACACACAACAGAAAACATTAAGGAAAGGAGAGCAGAGACATAAGGTACCTAACAAGGGTAAATCCTATGCCATATTTCTGATGCAAGCCAGCAGAAAATGAAACAGCATGAAAATGTAATAAACAGTGTTAGAAAAACATCACCAATAGTAATAGACCAGGATCCTGTGAAATGTGCTTGATTAATTGATGCAAAGCCAGTCACATACTGTGAGCTCAATGGATGAATACAATCCAAACTTCTCCTCCCAACCTACTACATAACAACTACTCTACTACTCCCTCCCAAGACTGTTCTAACAGTCCAAATGAATCCCTCTAACAACAACGGCAGCAACCGAAAAAAAACCTCTTCTATATGTTCTCGGGGATGTCATATATGAGAATGAATAATAGAAGTAGATGAACATTAAATGGATCTCATTAAGACAAAATGGCGGAAGTGTTTCACGCCCATACTGCTTAATGGCAATCTGCACTGCTGTAAGTACTTTGGTATGGTCTGGGAGACTCTGTCAGGCCAAGTTTGACCTCTTGATGTCTCTGAAGTCCTTTCTGGTGTTAGGTATTCTGCGCTAGCCTTCTGGAAATGATAAACTAGATGAGAAGGTCCGCAGGTCTCTCCATACCTCCATTACTGCAGCTCTGACAGTGTTAAGAAGCTTCTGTCAGTGTCTTTCATCTGTTTCAGGGCTCGAGGAGATATGAATAATGCTGTAGATAAATTTCCTTCCTGGAGGAATGCATTCTGCTGATATTAAAACACGGATATGACCCTTTGCGTGCTGCATCTGGTCTTCAAATTGCGCCTTGATTCCTGTGACCCTACTTCTGATTTTTCAGACCTCAGACTTTCATACTTTCCATCTGCCATTGAAATAAAACTGAAATGAAATTATGCCTTTGTGAAGGGAAAAATTGTGAATAGGAAGGAAAGGTGAGGAGGCAGGACCCACATAAATCGCAATCGAAGCGGGGCGGAGAGATATATATGTGAAACAATAATCGCAATCAGAATGGAGTGAGAGGGGAGAAATATATAACCAACAATAATCGCAATCGGAATCAGAGCGGGGCGGGCGGAGTAATATATAAAATAAAACTTCTGATGTGATTGGGGAGAAAAGCCTTTATAAAAATGAAACGAACGAATTTTTAACTTTTACAAAGGAAAAGGGGTTTTTGTTATGAATGGCGGAGGACTTTAGTGGTGGGACCAAGGGTTACAATCGCAGTCGGAAATTGGAGTAAGGAGTAGGGCGGAGTGGTAGACAAAAAACTTCCGATGCGATTGGGGAAAACCCTTTGTAAAACTGAAAATAATATGAATTTGCAATTTACAAAGGGAAAGGCCTTATGTTATGTGAATAGGCAGAAGTATGGTACGGTGGGCCCGGCAAGTCAATCACAATCGGAGATCAGGAGGGGGGGTAATCGCAACGCGTATTTCAAATGTTGCGATGCGATTGATCGGGGGGAATTGGTTAGGAGGAAAGGACTTGCGATTATGCGATTGGACGGTTAGGCCGATGGTGCGATCAATTCGCAATCGCGATATGTCACGTTGCGATCGATCGGAGGACGGGAGCAAATCGGGTCAATCGGAGGATTGGATGCGATCGGGTCAATCGGAGGATCGGAGCGATGGTGCGATCAATTCGAAATCCCGGTATATCGCGATGTGATCAGTCGGAGGACGGGATGCGATAGGGTCAATCGAAGGATTGGATGTGATCGGGTCAATCGGAGGATCGGATGCGATCGGGTCAATTGGAGGATCGAAGCGATCAGGGGGGACTTGTGATGCGATCAATTGCATCGCAAAAAATTGTGATGAGCCGATCGGAGGATCGGAGCGATCGGGGATTGTGATGCGATCAATCGCATCGCAAATATTTGCGATGAACCGATCGGAGGACTTCAAACAAATGTTGCGATTTGAAAATATTGGTGATTGCGATTTAAAAAGCGGCGGGGTTATGTATATGATATAGCTTTGTTATAAAGTTTATGGGTATGGAAAGGGGAAGTGGTTAAGGGGCGGGACTTATAATAAACGTTAATATTTGTTTATTATAAAGTCTCTACGGGGTATGGTTGGGGAAGTGGTTTGTACATCCATCGCATATGTATTTAAACGGTTTGTAATGCGATTTGTGATCGGAAAGGGGAAAAGGGGTTTTTAAAGGAATATAAAACTTTAATAAATCAAAGTTTAAGGGGAAAAATGGGGAAAGGGGGTATATAAGGGTATAAGGGCTTTTACTTCACGTAGGCATAGAATTCAATCCAGAAGTCAGTTTTGAAAGTGTAGCATATCGTTGGAAAGCTCTTTTCGGGCTCTTTCTGATGGATCTGCTTGGAAGATGATCTGGCGCTGAACATGCTGCGGAAAACTTCTCTGAAGGCAGGGACATCACTTTGTGGAGATAACAGCTTCTGAATAGTGACTGAAGGCAATGACTAGACTGACACTAACAGAAGGCACAAGGAGGCTTCAAGGATGATGTGTTTTCAGAGGAACTGCATTCCTTGAAGGCTCAGAAACATTTTAGCCCCCTGTTTGCTTGTCAAAAAATTATAGGGGGGCTAACGGGACTCCGTCAAAGCGGATTCATGTGGCTAGAGTTCCACGGTGGCGTCAAGAGATAGTTGAGATTGTTTGTATGTTTGAGAAGGAACTACCGACGAGTTTCATGGACTTGCAGGTTCATCTTCTAATCCACCTAGTAGATAAGGTTGAATTAGTTGGGGTGGTTTCTTGTCGTTGGATATTCTTCTTAGAGAGGTACATGAAGAAATTGAAAGTTTTTATTGGAAAAAGGGAAAAAATCGAGGGGTATATGGTAGAGGGGTGCATATCGCATGAGTCTTTCTATTATGCTAGTGAGAACATCAAGCAGAACGAAAACATACCAAGTGCAGTGATATAGGAAAATGAAAGGGATGAAGACAAAAGAGAAGGGGAGATGCTCGAAACAAATGGAAAAAGGCGCTTGATAAAGAGTAAGTGAGTTATAATTTTTCAAGTTTACACAAAGTAAATATTCATGTTTAACTTCGATATAATGTATATTGTGATCTCATATGTACTATATGTCGGTTTGATTTCATCAACGAATGCAGAAATTGAAGCAATCAATAGATTCATTCTTTACAATTCCAAAGTGACACAATCATGGGTAGCATTGTATGAACAAAATAGGATGAAATGGGATATTGATAGGAAATAATTCAGACAGTTGAATGGAAGAAGTGTGCCTTATCAGAAAAGGAGAACCCAATATGGTAGATGCTAAATATGACAAAATATAAACCATGAAGCAGTTACCCTTTGGACTCTAGGGACATAATTGTATCAAA
The DNA here is from genome assembly GCA_034641835.2 of Pinus albicaulis. Taxonomy (NCBI): domain Eukaryota; kingdom Viridiplantae; phylum Streptophyta; class Pinopsida; order Pinales; family Pinaceae; genus Pinus; species Pinus albicaulis. The sequence goes on from JAXQQM020081379.1 coordinate 4,743, forward strand.
ATTTTGAACATTATTCTAAGAAAATATGGTAGATGCATGAAGGGACCTATAAAAAAAATGCAAATAAATTCATAGGAAAGATAATCAATAAACCATACAACTTTAACTCTCAAGAAAAAAGTGAGCAAACTAACTATTTTTATAAGTAAAGAAGCCAAAGCCAACCATCGTAACATGAAGTCTATAGTTCAAAATCTAGGTTGGACATAATTATGTGCACCATCTTTCCAAAATAGATTGAAAACAGATAATACATGATGAGAAGCTACAAGATCGTTCCTGACCTTTCATAAATTAAATACAAGAAACCCATTTAGAACTGTCATTTTGGCTTCCAACACACGTGAATATATCCATAAGCTGAAAAATAAAATTCCCTAGAGCTTGCCATCAAATAAATTTAAAACTTTGAAGTACAAGCAACTCCAACTGGGGGAGATGGCATTGATTTTTGAGCAATATGGATAACAATATTAGAATAACATACTAGTGGTATTTATGCTAGACCAACATATTTAGAATAAAAAAGGCCAAAAATTAAACTTACCTTTCCCAATTCTCAACTTTAGTCGCTTATTCTCTTGAAACATAGCTCCCAAAAACATCCTCATTCTTGTCAGAAACAATTATAGATTCTTTGGTACTTGTGTTTTATACTAGTGCATGGCCATTGAATTCAATTCTAGATGACTATTTTTCACTTGTTGCAGAGTTGTTTTCCATTGTTTGCAATTTTTTGGTTGAAAAACATGATACTGGAACAATATTTGAGCTAGGGGATTCAGTTTCCAATGCTACCACTAGCACTCTATTGATTCTGCTGATGGAATTTTGGTATATTGTGTTTGTTGCTAAACTTGTTTAATATCAAAAAAATTTGTAGCAACTCCCAGTGAAGTAGTCAATATGCATGTGGTAGTAGCAGTTGATGCCACTGATTCCCCCCCAGCCTTTAACTTTGAGCTATGTGGTCATTTATTTTTGGGTTCTGCCAACATAGTTAAGTGAAATGAAATAATATTTTGGAAGTAAAATAACACAACTAAAACATATATTTGAATGTATCAAGTATGAAACTGTAGTGTTGGGACCACAAATCATGGGAATTAAGCTGGAATTATAACCTAATTCAATTGATTGTAGATTAAGAAAGAATTTTGTTCAAAGTGCAGATTCAATATCTACAGGAATAAGCTCCAAAATAACACCTCTTGAGCGGATAGGAGTATGAGTTGATGATGATCCAAGACCAGATGATGGAGCATGTTGTATAGGTTGAACTGATGCTGCATCAGACACAAGAAATAATGAAGTAGCAGTTGTTGGTTCAAGGTTCACCTCGGGCTTCCTAAGTTTTGACCCATGTTAACTTCACAAATTGGTTCATTAGGTCTTGCTTGATTTACAAGTATCCTAGAAATATCATATAAAGTTTCTACAACCTCCACTTCCTGTATTGATGGGGATATCTGCATGCATTAATCAAACCTTAGCATAGAAACATGATCATGAGCAACAAGAATACCATATTTTAGTAGTAGAATAAATCATGGTAAGCTAGAGATCCCCCAAGAAGATAAAAAGGTATGTTCCCATTTGTCGACTATCCACCTATGATGAAAAACAATATTGACATCACTAATTCCTCTCTACTAAAGGATCCATAAAATTTTCAACATTTGTAAAATAAAATCAAGTTCGATGTGTTGTGCAGAGTATCATGATTGTAACCTCTCATCCCACCAATATTCAACTTAATCATGTGTTACTTGTATCCCAAATGTTTTTCTTTTGTGAGTTTAACAACTCATAATTAAATATGGAAATATTTCTGGCATGTTCTCTAATTTTGGTAACTGATCAATCCTCAATATCTAGAATATTTAACGTCGCTAAAGGAATATTAATTCAAAAAAATTATTACCTCATTAGGACTTAGCAATTGCTAGACTTGATTCCCTTGACCAGTATGAACTATTGGATGGGGATTATAATGGCTTAGTGAACAAGCCTATTTGTTTTGTTTCATTTTCAAGAAGGAAGAAGAAATTAAATTATCTTTGGGACAAAATTTAGATTGGTTGTCTACACGCCAACTTCCATTTTTAATCCTTTCCAATAAAGTTCATTAACAATCACTTTCAATGAAAATACATTACTTTTAGTTGTGTATATGCATGGAAATTAAAATTTCAATCATTTCCCCTATCATGCACGAATTCCCCACTATAGTAAGTAAATGTTGGATAAGAACAATAAAAAATCAAATGTATTTAAAGTAAAGAGAAGCACACCTTGGCTACCTTGGCAACCATGTGCTTTCTATGATTGTTGGACTTTTGCAAAATACAAGGAAATTATTTAATTCTTATTCAATGAATAAGAAAGTTGAGAGACCAGAAAAACATAATATGAGGGTAGTTGAATCTACTAACCAACCTTGGGGTTGGTGATTTGAGCCATGAATTTTCAAAATATTCCTACTTTGAATTGCGCTGTGGGAGCCTAATTCTTCCATTGGAGGGTTGTTTTTGCTTCTTCTACCTCTTATTGGAGTTGGAACAACCATCACTCTCATTCAAATGATGTTGAGGAGGAATCTCTTGGTATTGTTTCTTCACCACTATTCCAATACAAATACAAAACCAAAGTAACAATAGGTTCCTACATCTAAAAAGGAAATGTTGTTTTCCACTGAACCATGAGATCTACACTAGGGTTTCACGATAAATAAGAACCTTCCTTGGAGATGAACATGATAATTCCTTTGCTAATGAAAATTAATCTTATGTCTGCCTTATCAACCATGGCAAGAGACACGAACGTCCCCAACTCAAGACTGAGCCCCATCGTTACAACTGAAAACGAAGAAATGTTGACGAAACCAAGTGTCTTGTAAAGAACAAGGGTGTAAAACGTAATGAAATTGATCCCAGTAAATTTATAGAAAAAGGGAATGGTGGTGGCCATGACCAGATGGGGTTTGTATTTACTTTCCAAGATATTGAGGAGGGAATATTTCACCTTCTTCGATTCCTCACTAGCCTATACCAGGTCATCGAAATTATCATGAACCTAAGGCATCCCATAGATTTTCTCCAACATGACTCTCACATTTTCTTGGTCCCCTCTCTAAATTAAGTTGTTGGGCATGTCGAGAATCCCTAACAATTCTATCATCATTACAATTGTTAGGAAAGCTGCCAGGGCAAGTGAGAGGTTTCATCCCAAATTGTGGAGTCTCTGGGTGTTTTAGTTTATGAGGCATGTTGCTAAGATCCCAGTGTTTATGAACACTCTTAAGAAAATGTTCAGCGCTCCTCGTAACTTCAAAGGTGCCATCTCAGAAAAATAAACCGGAACAAATTGAAAACATGGTCTAGACATAGATTCATAGGAGAGCATTAACAAAGAAAATTCAGCACCACAATTCACTAAATTTTTTTCCGAAACCAATTCCAATGTCGAGCATTATGCAACCGATGAGCATGGCCACAATGATGAAAAATCCATTAATGGCCACCCTGACAGAAAAATAAATCCACCTAACAATATCGAAGGCTTCTGCCCCATAAGCCTCGTGATGGCTGATGCAAAGAAGGAGGTAATTAGTCTTTCTTAACACATCAAACCTAGGAGTAATTTGACTTGATGAAATCATCCAAATTTGTACAATGTAGGACAATTAATCTGTACAACGTCTATGAGAAGAACCTCACCATAAGAATTTCTATCGGTGTAATTAACAAAATATAAAATTTATGTTAATTAAATTCATAATTTTGCATAGAAAGTGTCTTTATATAAATATTTTAAAATTAATGTTTATCATAATTTCAATAGAATTATAATATTAAGAAAAGAATAAATTGGGGATGGAATGGTTATTAGGACTTAAAATTAATTGTAAACTAGCACAACTACACAAATAAATGTGGTTGATAAATGTTAGGAATATGTCAACCACATTTATAAATACACATCAATATGAAATATTTTCCATGTATTGTATATGAACTTATATGTTTACATCAACTTCCATATACAATATTGTTGAGTTATATATATGAAATGAACATTATTGTGCATATCAGTATATTAATGTATTTTAATATAAATTAGTATATAAATGTACATTAATGTACTTAACAACCAAATTTATAAATACACATCAATATACAATATTGTCCATATATTTTATATGAACTTATACATTGATATGAACTTCCATATGCAATATTTTTCATTTATATATAAGAAATGAACATTATTGCGCATATTTGTATAATAATGTAAATTAGTATATCAATTTGTATCAATGTACATTAATTTACTTAACTATATATACACTAATGTGCATATTAATTGACTTGAGTACATATACTAAAAACCCTACAGATTAATACTAAAAACCCAAGGGATTATAAACCTAAGGGAATAATATTAAACTCGAGAAATATGAACCCTTAGATTAAAAATACGAACCCTTGGATTGATATACCCAAGGGAATTAAACCTAAAGGAATTAATGGACTTGAGTACATATACTAAAAACCCTATGGATTAATACTAAAAACCCAAGGGATTATAAACCTAAGGGAATAATATTAAACCCTATAAATTTGAACCCTTAGATTAAAAATATGAACCCTTAGATTGATAAACCCAAGGTAATTAAACACAACGGAATTAATGGACTTGAGTACATATTCTAAAAACCCTATGGATTAATACTAAAAACCCAAGTGATTATAAACCTAAGGGAATAATATTAAACCCTATAAATATGAACCCTTAGATTAACATCAGTATATAAATGTATTTTAATGTAAATTAGTACATCAATGTATATCAATGTACATTAATGTACTTAAATTATATACAATAATGTGCATATTAATGGACTTGAGAACATATACTAAAAACCCTACAGATTAATACTAAAAAACAAAGGGATTATAAACCTAAGGGAATAATATTAAACCCTAGAAATATGACCCCTTAGATTAAAATCAGTATATAAATGTATTTTAATGTAAATTATTATATTATTGTATATAAATGTACATTAATGTACTTAAAAATATATACAATAATGTGTATATTAATGGACTTGAGTACATATCCTAAAAACCCTACGGAATAATATGAAAATCCCAAGGGATTATAAACCTAAGGGAATAATATTAAACCCTAGAAATATGAACCCTTATATTACTAATAAGAACCCTTAGATTAATAAACCCAAGGGATTGATATTATAAACCCAACATAATTAATGGAATTGGGCACATATACTAAAAACTCTATGAATTAATACTAAAAACCCAAAGGATTATAAACCTAAGGGAATTCAGACGACAGAAGACAGTCCGTGGACTATGCAGGAAGGGTCCTTCATTGGCCAGGCCCCAAGGTGGTTCTTCCTTGGGCGATTAGCATCTACGAGTGGTGGTGATTTTTCACCCCATTTGAGGGCAGTGTTGCGGCTGGTGGCGGTATTGTGTCTCTCATCCATGGCGCTCGAGACATGGTCATTGATAAACTCCGTCGAGGTTGCGGGGACTGTGCGTGGGTTTTAGGGGTTGCTGGACCCAGAGAGACTTGGTGCTATAGCCCAGCAAAGGGTGATGGAGTGTTAGATGACTTCATGCTGTGCGAGCGAGGCTAGGAACGGTGTGGAGGTCTTGGACGTGGCATGGAAAATGGCCAGGTATCCAGGGACTCAAGTTCACACTCAGAATCTACTAAGAGTTAACATTCGGTGGCAGCCATGGCAGTTTCTTTGGCTCAGTAACCAGGCCAGGTTGAGGCTTCGGTCACCCTTGAAGCAATTTCCGCCCAACTCCAAAAGGTTCAACTCAACCTGGACACTTTGCGTGAACAAAGGTATTATGATCGTAATAAACTTCTGGCCTACATTAATGTTGTTCAAAACCTACAGAATGAGACCCTCGAAGCTCTAGAGTTTCTACGCCATCTTCTGAGGTGCTCTCATGACCACCTTCGAGCTCTAGAGGCCTAAGTGGACCATATCAACTACCACATGCACAATTAGGGGCGTCTCTTCGTGGCTCCTCTAGCAGGTCCCCTGCACCCTCCTCCATGATGAAAATTATGTTTTGGTTGTTTTGTAATTTTGTGCAGATAATAACCAAGAGAATTAGATGCCTTGGCAAGCACCCAAGTCCTTCTAGGAACTGTATGCCTTCTGGGTTTCTTGAATGTAATACAACTATGCTGGATTCTATTGTAAATTTTGATATGATAATATAAACTCGACTTTGACCCAAAAAAAAAAAACCTAAGAGAATAATATTAAACCCTAGAAATATGAACCCTTATATTAATAAACCCAAGGGATAAAAATTGTAAGCCCAAGGTAGATAAATCCTAAGATAAATATTATAAACCCTAAAATAAACATGGTTCACCATGGTCGATTTCCATATTGATACAATCCTTGGAAAAATGTGACGTTGGACCATGGCTAACCATGCTTGACCATTAATGAGTTTCATATCAAGACAATATTTGTCACAATGTGACATTGGACCATGATTGACCATGCTTTATTTTCATATTAGACAATCATTATCATAATGTGACATTCGACCATGCTTGACCATGGTTGGCCATGGATGGCTATGATTGACAATGGTTGACCATGATTGATATTATAAAACCACGGTAATAATAAACCCAAGGGAATTATATGATAAACCTAATGGAATAATAAAATAAAGGGATTGATACAATAAACCCAAGGTATTAATACCAAAACCCCAAGGGATTATGAACCCAAGGGAATAATATTAAACCCAAGGGATTAATTTTAAAAACCCAAGGTATATAAACCCTAAGATAAATGTCATAAAAACTAATATAAAAATGCTTGACTATGGTTGATTTTCATATTGGGACAATCCTTGTCACAATGCGACGTTCGATCATGGTTGAGCATGCTTAACCATGGGTGATTTTCATATCAACAGAATCTTTGTGACAATGTGATGTTCAACCATGGTTGACCATGAATGACCATGTTTTATAACATGTTTGACTTTATAAAACATTTTTGACCATGGTTGACTAAGGTTGACCATGATTGATCATGGTTTCCCATGATTATCATATTGAGATAATATTTTTCATAATGTGATGTTGATCCATGCTTGAGACAATTATTTATTTTCATATCAAGACAATCTTTGTCATATTGCAACGCTAGACCATTCTTTACCATGGTTGATTTTCATATTGAGACAATCATTGTCACAATGTGACATTCGACCTTGGATGACTGTGGTTGACCAACATTGGCTATGATTGACCATGGTTGACCATGATTGATAATATAAACCCAAGGGAATCATAAACCCAATGGATTGATAATATAAACCCAAGGGAATAATAAACCCAAGGTATTCATACTAAAACCCCAAGGGATTATGAACCCAAGGGATTAATATTAAACCCAAGGGATGAATATTATAAACCTAGGTATATAAACCCTAATATAAATATTATAAACACTAAAATAAACATGGTTTACCATGGTTGGTTTCCATATTGAGTCAATCCTTGTCACAATGTGACATTGGAGAATGGTTCGACATGTTTGAGAATCATTGTCACAATGCGACATTGGACCATGGTTGGACATGGTTGATTATCATATTGAGAAAATATTCCTCATAATCTGATGTTGGATCATGGTTGACCATGATGATATTATAAAACCCAAGGGAATAATAAACCCTACGGATTAATACTAAAAACCCAAGGGATTATAAACCTAAGGGATAATATTAAACCCTATAAATATGGACCCTTAGATAAATAAAGCCAAGTGATTGATATTATAAACCCAAGGGATAAAAATTATAAGCCCAAGCTCTATGAACCCTAAGATAAATATTATAAACCCTAAAATAAACCTGGTTGAACATGGTTGACCATGGTTGATTTCCATATTGAGACAATCCTCATCACAATATGATTTTGGACCATGCTTGACCATGCTTGACCATGATTGAGTTTCATATCCTGACAATCTTTGTCACAATGCAACATTGGACCATGATTTACCATGGTTTATTTTCATATTTAGACAATCATTTTCACAATGCGACATTCGACCATGCTTGACCATGGTTGGCCATGCATGGCCATGATTGACCATAGTTGACCATGATTGATATTATAAACCAAAGGGAATAATAAACCCAAGGGATAACCCTTGGGTTTATAGCATAAATATAGTAAACATTTACAATATCACTCCATCGGGTTACTAAATATCTAGTAAAGATGTTATTACTAAATATCAATCCATTGGGTTAGTAAATATCAACCGCTTGGGTTAGTAAATATCAATTGCTTGGGTTAGTAAATATCCAGTAAAGATATTACTACTAGTATTAATAAAAATTATTATTTTAAACCCAAGTGATTAAATGTACAACCCGTAATTATTGTAAACCCAAGGGAATAATATTTAACCCAAGGAAATAATATTATAGAACCAAGGTATATAAACCCTTGCATAAATATTAGAATCCCAAAGAAATAATAATCCTAAGGAATGATACGAAAAACCAAAGGGATATAAAACCAAAGCGAATAATATTAAACCCATCGGAAAATTATTATAAACCCAAAGTATACAAAACCCCAAGATAAATATTATAAACCCTTAAATAAACATGTTTGACCAAAGTTGACGATGGTTTAAACTAGAAATATGAATAATTACATCAACTAAAAAACAAAGCGAAGCAATAGCACCAATGAATTATAAACAAAAGGGAAAAATATTAAAGCCATGGGAGAGATATTATAAAGCCACATATATAGACCCAAGGAAAAATAAAGAAAACCCTAACATATTATAAACTGAAATGCTTTCAACAATACAAACAAGAAAGAAAAAAATATTAAATAAAATGGAAGAATAGTAAACGCTATCAAACAATAAAAAATATAAGATGATTGACAAAAAAAATTACACATGACAATAATAATCACAAGGATATCGATTTTCCTGACATTTTAACCAAAAAAAAGAAAGATTTTATTGACATTTATTATTTACAGATTTATTTCACGGCTCTTAACGTCTAAAAATTATACAACAAAAATGAAATTCAAATACTCAACCAAAACAAAACTATTTAATGCGATCCTCTTCGAAAACACACCCAGACCGGTGACCAAAGGAACACTAATTCAAATCAATAGGATAATTCTCACGATACTTCACAATTTCCAACCAATCCCTTCTTATTTTCCTCCCTTATTCTCTTTGGTGCAAATTATGCAAGGTTTCCACATCTGATTTCATTACATCCGACAAAGGAATATTCTAATCATTAAAACAAACATGGAAGCCATGTTTCTTATCTAGATTTTTGCGAATATAGAAACAAAACTTTTGGTTGCAGCAATAGAATTTATCGCTTTAATTTAATAGATCCCATCATGCTTCTCCATATATGGATTTGAATGAAACAAAAATAGAATAAAAATTAGTACATATATAAAAAAATAAACAAATATATACAAACACATATATTGTTAGAGTTTTTTCATTTTTATATTTTCTTTTATAGCAAAAAAAATTATTGAACATAAATTTGATACCATTCAAACTAAGGAGGGAAGAAAGCAAAAACAGGTTAAATTAAAACAATACAACACCAAAAAATTTATGACCCGTGAAATTTATTCCAAATGCTCAATTCAATGATTTTACTAATCAATAAATCTATTCAAATGATAAAAAAGTAGAACAAAAAAACTATCAATTAACATACAAATAATTGCAAGAAACAAGAAACAATATATAGAACTATTCATCTTTTTCTCAAAGGGATGCATATAAACACGGAACCATTTCAACAATATTAGACCCTACGAATATGAACCCTTACATAAAAAAAAACCCAACAAATTGATATTATAAACCCCAAGGGAATAAGAAACGACAAGGGATATAGTATGATACCATAGAAATAATAACCGTTAAATAAATAGACCAAATGGATTGATAAAATCAACCAAACAGAATACAAACCCCGAGGTTTATAGTAATAGGCCCTTGCATTTCAATATGAAAACTTTAACAAAAAAAAACTAAACAAATAATTAAATCATGGCAGGAAAAATTAAAAACCATCAACAACATTTGCAACCACTCAACCAAACCAGTGAACTTAGTCATAGGTAAAACCTCAAAATGACATCGACTTCAATCACTCCTTTTTTTTCCTTAGTGTAACATAGGCATTGTTTTTCATTTTTGAATAACGTTGATAAGAAAAAGGTGGTGAAATCTGTAAGCCATCAATGGATCTCAGTCTTGATATAGTTGTAAATGTAAAACCCTCCCTCTCTCTATCTCCAATATCTACAGTGGCTCATAGAAAAATCATCCCTCGTGACTTCTGTATAGTCAATCCCCATGCCATTTTTAAGGGCATTTGTTTAAGGTTCCCTCTCACAATGAGTGTTATGTGTTACACCAATTTTTGGTCATCTAACCAGTTACTATTAGATGGACTAAATTACACCATGTAAGACCAATTTTACCATAGTAAAATTTCTTTCACTATGAAAAATAACTTAATAACCCATAATTTATTAAGTTGTTTTTGGTCTAAAGAGGAAACCCCATGAGGAATAATTGAATAAATCCTTATTTTCTTGATTTTCCTCAAGGGATAATTAATTAAACCACTTTTTAATTAATATTCATGGTCATATTTAACCCAAAACAGGGAAATTAATTAGATAAATCATTATTTATATTATTATTTTCTAAGAATAATTATTTAAAACATTATTTAAATAATTTTCCTTGTTAAATTTGACTAAATCATTTATAAATAATTGAATAAATCACTATTTATTTAATTATTACTCAACCACATTCTTGAAATAATAAATAAATCATTTATTTATTTATTATTTCTAAATAAATGGATTTGACCAAATTCAAATTCCATTTCCCTCCAACAAAAATAATAAAATATTCCATAAAAGTTGGATCTAGATTTGGTTAATAATATCTTAATTATGCACCAATATCTATACTAACTCAATATTTTGTTATAAATAGAAGGGGTTTTCCATTCATTCACTACATTTTGTTTCCTAGAGATCACTCTTGATCTATGCTTTTGGTCTGACTTTGATCCTCCCATCATTGTCATATTTTTCTAATTTTTGCTTGTGATCTCCCTTTGAGTTCCATTTTTGTCTGGGTTTTCTGCACCATCAAGAGAGAGAGAGAGAGAGATCTTAGATCCGAAGCGCTGAGGACATACAAGAACCCATCCCATTGAGGGGGACTAGTAACATCTTTCTATGTTCCCTTCCCAGGTGTCATAATACAACAAATTCTTTAAAAAATTATTGTCTTGTTCATTGGATGCATGGAGCAACTCTTGCTTATTATTTGATGTTTAATGTCTTTAACTACATAGATCTGGATTTATGTAGCATTTATTCTAATCACTAACTGCAGATCTAAGGAATTTGACAGCCATCTTTGATGTTAGGGTTGTTTGTTATGCACAACTAAAGTGAGTTTTTTTCGTATGCTTGCGATTAGAATTCACACTAACAAATCACGACTCCACAAGGGTTTATAATTACGACCGTTGTCATTTCTCAGATCCCTGCATGCCCAACTGCTTCAACCCCTAGGGTTTTTCTTCAGCTTCTTATTTTTCATTTCTTGATGTTTATTTTAACCTTTAAAACCCTAAAACAATAAAAATTCTAACTTTCGTGTGTTTCTAGGCCTATTGTGTAGGTAATAGGTATCAGTCGCATTAGAGACGACACTTTTTATGAAACTTGCTCCCGAGACAGCCAGAAGTGCAGGTCGCACTTTTTGGGCCAAAAACTGTGACCTCAACTCTCAGGTAGTAGAAAACAATATGAAAACCGTGACCTCAGTGGAAAACAAGTTAGAAACTGCGACCTGTACTTTTTGCGGGAGTTTTTTT
>JAXQQM020076340.1:0-12957 GCA_034641835.2 Pinus albicaulis
ATGATATGGATGCCTGTGCATCCTCACTATTCCAGGATAGTATGTTTCCCCACGAGAAGGAGGTTGAATTCGGTGGATGCTTGGGTTGTCATTTCTACATGCAGACAGATAAGCCTAAAGCCCAAAACGTCTTAAGTTGGACAATACTAAGGCACCTATTGAGAATCTGGGAGTTGGAATGTATTCTTCCCTGATGGGATCTTTTGATCTTCCTCCTCCTAAGGTGTCTATCAATGCTATTTCATCCTCCAAGGCTCCCCTTCGAAGAGAGTTCTTTCGAACTCATTATTTTTCGGACCCTTGGACCTTACCTTCCCCAACTGCCACTTTGAAGGAAGGGCAAGTGGGTGGAATGGCATTCCCGATTTCTGCAGCTGAGATTGCATATCAGTCTGTTGTTGACACTGCAGAGTCTGATCCAGCTCCTCTTTCGCCGGAAGAGTTGGATGGTGATGTGGCTCCGACTTGGACGCTTACTTCTTCTTCTGCCCAGGATTGTCTAGATACCACTCTTCCATCTGAAGAGGCCATCCTGGAAGCAATGACAGGTATAGAGAGACCGTGGGATGACTTGCATCATCGATCTTACTTCCTACCTGACTTGAGCGAAGTCGAAACAAGTTTTCCAAGTCCTCAGTCTCCTGGACCTGTTCACCCAGTCTTGAGCCCCTTAGCACCAGCACAGGTTTATGCTGAAGGGAACATGGTTGTGATCTCTCCTACTATCCCGGTGAACATCTCCAGGAATCCCAACATTATCGAGAACGTTTTCATTGGAGCTGAATGTTCCCATGAAGAGGTTCAAATCTATACAGAGCTCTTCAAAGAGTATAGGGATGTTTTTGCTTGGTCTTATGAGGAAATGCCTGGCATAGACCCATCTATCGTCCAGCATGAGATCAAGACGTATGAAAACGCTAAGCCGGTCAGGCAAAAAATTCGTCCGGTTAATCCTAGGAAGGCAGCAGCTATCAAGGCTGAAGTTGAAAAGCTGCTTAAGGTGGGATTCCTTTTCCCAGTTCCTCTGACTGAATGGGTTTCAAACCCCGTTCCCGTTGATAAAAAGCAAGGAACGATTCGAGTATGCATCGATTTCAGAGACCTGAATAAGGCGTGTCCTAAGGATAATTACCCCACACCTTTCATTGATCAGATTATTGACGAGTGTGCCGGTAACGAGATTTTCTCCTTCATGGACGGTTTTTCTGGTTATAATCAAATTACTATCCGTCCAGAAGATCAACATAAGACCACATTTATTTGTCCCTGGGGTACGTTTGCATACAAGAAAATGCCTTTTGGTCTTAAAAATGCTGGAGCTACTTTCCAGCGGGCCATGTCTTACGCCTTCCACGACATCAAGAAGATTATCGAGGCATACTTAGATGATCTAGCTGCTCATTCTCGAAAGAGGATGGATCATCCTGGTCACCTCCAGCAAATATTTGAAAGATGTCATTTTTATAAAATTCGATTGAATCCGAACAAGTGCGTTTTCGCGGTTACATCCAGTCGGCTATTGGGATTCATTGTGTCTAGGGAAGGGATAAGGGTAGATCCCTTCAAGGTTGAGGCAATACTTCGGTTGCCTCCCCCGTCTTCAATTCGTCAGCTTCAAAGTCTCCAAGGGAAGTCTAATTTTCTTCGGAGGTTTATCGTTAACTATGCTGAGATTACAAAGGGATATATGAGATTGTTGAAGAAAGGAGTTCCTTTTCTTTGGGGCGACTACGCTCAACGCTCATTCGACGCCTTGAAAAAGGCATTGACCTCTGCTCCTTTACTGAGTCCACCCGATTATAGCAGAGATTTTCTTTTGTATCTGGCTACAGCAGAATCTACCATTGGTATGGTTATGGTTCAGGAGGATGATGCTCTGGCTGAGCATGTTATTTACTACCTTAGTCGAGGACTGGTAGGACCTGAACTGCGATACACCCCGATAGAAAAATTAGCCTTGGCAGCAGTTCATGCTGTGCAGCGACTTCGGCATTATATTATTCTTCGCAAAACTTATGTCTTGGCAGCTGCCAATCCATTTCAGTTTGTCCTCAGCAGGCGAGTGATTGGGGGCAAATATAATAGATGGATTGTGATATTACAAGAATTTGATCTAGAGTTCATGTCTGCCAAATCCAAGAAGTCATTAGTCTTTGCGGAATTGATCTCCGAGTTGCCTTGTGGAGAAGAGATGATTTATGATGAGTCCTTTCCGGACGAACACTTGTTTTTGATCTCTCCAAAAGATCCTTGGTATGGGGATATCATCGTGTATCTCCAGACTGCGAAGTTTCCCTCTTCTTTTTCGAAAGATGAGCGTCGTAAACTGCGTCACTTAGCTAAAAGTTATCTGATTATTGGTGATGCTTTGTACCGTCGAGGGGTTGATTCAATCCTAAGACGCTGCTTAACTTTCGAAGAAGCTGAGGCTGTGCTCAATGATTCTCACGGTGGAGCTTGTGGGGGTCATTTATCGGGGCTTGCTACAGCCCAAAAGATTTTGCGTGCTGGCTACTTCTAGCCCTCGATTTTCAAAGATTGTATTGAATCGGTCAAGAAGTGTCATCCTTGTCAAGTGTATACTCGAAAAATGCGCGCTCATCCAGCTCCGCTTTTTCCAGTCGTTACTGTCGGACCCTTTACAAAGTGGGGTATGGATTATACTACTTGTAACCCGCCTTCGGAAAAAGGTCACAAGTACATTATAGTAGCAGTAGACTACTTTACGAAGTGGGTCGAGGCTATGCCTACTTTTGGGAACGATGGTGAGACTGCAGCTCTTTTCTTCTTCAACCAAGTCATCGCTCGTTTCGGTATACCTAGAGAGATTGTCACTGACCATGGCAGTCACTTTCAGAACATTATGATGGCTGAGTTGGCTCTTAAATTGGGTTTCCGGCAGGAGCATTCATCTCCATATTATCCCTCTAGAATGACAGCAGTGAAACCAATCAAAATAGTCCTTGAAACAATTCTTCATGGATTTCATGGACGATTAATGTTTAAGAAAAGATCAGCGGCACATTATGCTATATCTGCCTGCTTGGGCATACGGGACGTCGATTAAAGCTGGATTGGTTATCCCAGATCCCATTCATGCTTGGAATATAGCACGGGGTGATTAAAATAAATATTTGGTTCAACCCAATCTATGGTCGAGTGGTACATGGAAGTCCCTGACTTGTTTGGATTTTGCATATGTTTAATAAGTGCTAAGTTGATCTTGTCATTGATGAGTAATTATAATTGTTATTATGTGGATTTAATGGTTGTTATATCATTGTTAATTATTTTCTTATATGTTGGTTATAAGCATGGTTTTATGACAGATATTAGTCATGGCTATCATCATGTTTTGATTATTAAATGAATGAATAATGAATGCATGACCTAATTGGTGTTATGACAAATATTGTGAGAGGGCATTGGTCCTTCTTGTTAAACCTCAGATAAGTTTCATATTTTGATGTTGAGATAAGCATTCATGACCTGTAGGTTACATTTTCATCATGTGTTTGACATAATTTTAGTTCTAGTTGGGAAGGGCCTGTTGAAGTTGTGGTTCAAGTTTTGGTTTGGAAGCCTTATTCCTATGTTATTCATAATTTTTGGAAGTCTCATTGAGTTTTGGGTAAGGGCTTGAGTTCTATCCCTGAAAAAGTGGCTCATAATTCTAGGTTGAGGGCATAGAACTAATTGGAAAATTCCACAATCATTAGGAAGTAGGATTATGAGTGTGACTGGAGGGCTACAGTCACAAGGAGGCCTTGGCAAGGGAACGACTGAGGCTCTAGATCATTGAAAAGAGATTTAACTCAAGGATTGGACAACTTAAGGGGTTGGGCAGCTCCTGGAGTTCTTGTAGCACTTGAGGGAGGTCAGTAAAGTCTTAAGTTGTTGATTTCATTTCCTTAAGGTCATATAGGAGGTTTAGTATTATCATAGTTACCCCCAGCTCTTGTTTAACCCAAGAAAACTGGTGAAAGTGGGTAAATGTTGGAGGAGGAGGTTTACCGTGGTGCTTCAGAGCGGTTTGCGCTCTCTTTGGGTAAAACCTAATGTTTTCACGATTATGGTTGTCATGCATGGGGTCATGGTATACAGTTTTTATGGGCATTCATGATTTTGGCATATTGATATGATTATGATTATATATATCCTGCTAATGTGGAAATATTTTGTAGATGAGATAAGCTTCCATTGAAAGTCTCTAAGGTATGGTTTTAATTTTGGTATCTATTTGTTTATTTGACATGGCCTACTTGCAGGAAGAAGAGAGTTAAATATGATGAGAAAAATGGTAGACTACAATTACCTTGACTCTCCCTACAGATCAGTTGGGCCACAAGGACATGAATATTCTCCCGGTATAGCAGATACATTGAGGATTTTGAGGGCAGATATCTGAAGCTACAAACAAAGCAATGACAGGTTGGTTGAGGCTCAGGAAAAGTAGGTGCAAGTCAATGCAGCAATTCTTCAAACCTTGTTGGAATTGCAAAGATAGGGATATTTGAGGATCAGTCAAGAGAAGGAAGAGAAAACTAATGGAACATATGGTAGCAGGTCTCAGTCCATATATAGGTTGGATAGAGGGGAAATATTCATAGGTGGGAGATCACTGGACACACCTGATAGGAGGACTGGTATGTATGGGAATCATTCTAGTTCCTCATTTAGGAGACATCATCATAGTTTTCATTTTCATCATCCTATAAGAGGAGTGAGTACTTTCCATAGGATTTAATAAAGTCAAGCATCCTACATTCAATGGAGAGATGAAGAAGTCAAAATATTCATAGGCATGGTTGATTGGGATGAAGAAATTCTTCAGATTGCATAGTTATTCAAAGAAAATGAAATCCAAGTTAGCCACCTTCAGTCTCAAAGGGAAAGAAAATATTTAGTGGTAAGATGTAAGGAATTTCAAGGGAATTCAAAAATAGGATTTGGTTTGGGAGAAGTTTGAGAGACTCCTTAAGAAGAAGTAATTATCTGAGAGATATTATGATGACAGAGCTAAGGATTGTTATGAGTTGCAGATGGGTTTTATGACAGATGATGAGTATACTAGCATATTCCTGGAGCTATTGAGGTATGTACCTTACCTCAAGGATGAGAAGGCTAATTCTCAGTGATTTATTAGTGGTTTTCCAACACCATACAAAGACCGAATTGAGTTCGATGAGCCTATATCGGTTAAGGAGGCCATTCGGAAGTTGAGGAATTTTCATGAGCAATCAAAGTGCAAGGTTGAGCCTAAGCATGAATTGAAGGGAAATGAGAAATTCAAAGTGAAATGGCCGTAGAAGCGGGGAAGACCTTAGGGTGTAGGTGAGAAATAAATTTTGGTCCTTAAAAGAAGTTTAATGTAGTGGAGAAGGGACATGGGTCACAACTTAGCAGTAGAATAGAAGTGATGGTAGGGGATCGTTAAGGTGTTGTATATGCAGACAATATAGTCGCAAGAAGTATTTTTTATTGTATTAATGTTTCAGGCCTCATATCTACAGTGCTCAAGAGGCACTGAAAGTTGGGGATGCGGGTCATAGAATTCCTCGTATTTATGTAGTTGTGGAAAACAAGCAATAAAATCATCATGAACCAATATTGAGATGGAAGGTAAGCTTTGTTTTCAAGTTGTTTCTATTTTTATTGATCCTGGATCTAATTATAATTATGTTAATCCATACATGGTGGAAAAGTGTGGCTTGAGAAAATAATTGCATGTAAAGTCTTGGTTGGTGCAGTTGGCTACATGTACTAAGAAGAGAGTTCACCATTGGGTAAAATCTTGTGCTTTGGAGCTTAATGGTATGCCCACAACATCACATATGAATTTATTTCCATTTGGATCATATAATATGATTTTAGGTATGGATTGTGTTGGTGTTGGAATCAGCACTAGGACTAAATCAAGCATCTGACCAAACACATCCTAAACTCTAAGGAAATTTAATGATTTGTTTTATGAGATTGGTAAGTGGCTTAAACTCTCATTCACTAAAAAGAGATTTTAGTCAGATACACAGTTCTACTAATGAGGGTATTGGAGCCTGATGTGGGAGCAAAGAGTGAGTTTGTAGCTTATGAGGAGAAGAAAATGTAAAATGTGAGAAGAAACAGTAGGTCTGCAAAGAAGAAATCTACTACATTTGGTAGAAATTAAAACAAGTAGTATTTTAACAATATTTCATCAAGAGAAAGTTATTTCTAGTATTACAATATTCTCACTAAAATATTATGAAGGATAATTGTCATGAGTGACTCTCTTTCCACTGTTATTATATATATTTTACCAAGAAGTCTCACTGTGTGAGACTAAAAAAAATTGATAAAACACATGAACATGTCAAGAGACTGATAAAAACACAAAACAACATGAGGGATTACAAACTACAACTGAAGATAATAAGATATGGAAACACAAGTGAAATTTGACAATACACACACCATATTGGTAATAAGTCCTCAAAAGTTTCTTTAAATTTTATTCACTAAAAAGAGTACTGATCATATGAGTCAAGATTCTAAAACCATGAATCTTTAATTCGTATCATTTTAGCATATATATATACAAAAACATGATACTGTCATCTCTACAAAAGAACTAAATCTGTTCCAAAACGTTATTACAATCTCGTGCAAGAGATGAGGCTTATCTCTAAACTTAAATACAAACTTCTATATCATAAATAAAATAAACATCATGAAGGCTAACAATTCAAAGTGGTTGTATGAGGTGGCAGTATGTTGGAAGACCACTCTTCTGTTATGGTGCAACCAATCTTCACAAAAATTGTAAAAATCAGTGAGACTGACATGTGGTGGTTCTCCTTTAAACGTGCAAAACAGAACCCTGGAATTTCGGAGGAGACTTGATACATGACACCTGGCAGCATCCATTGCAACTAAAAACTCCTCCACTTCACCTGCTTTGATGTCACCATCATGATAGCAAACCAAAAAGCAACCCCTTTTCATCATATGCTAGTATTTAGAAATAATTGCTACCTTCGCAAAAAACGCAACTATATCCGGAAACATGGAAAATTAACCCAAAAAATGAAAAGTTCTCCAAGGAAACGTTGTTCCTTCGTTCATCAGAGGTCCAAAATAGAGGCAAAAACCTTGATGGCCTTGGCTTTAATCACCCTCTTATCTGACCTCTTTCTTTTTTCTTGACTCTTTGACTAAGTCTTTTTCTTCTTCTTGATTTTATCGTCTGGGCTTTCCTCAATATTGATAACTTCATCTCTTAATGTAGGATTGGAAATTAACTAGTTGTTCAGCCTGAGTTTATTTTTTGGCCTGGTATGAGGTCTCTTAATATAGGGATTTAGGATGAACTTATACCTCTTACCTCCATGCATGAATCTACTAGATTCTTCTTCCTCATACTTGAATCCTATATATTCAGGGTCACCGATGTCTTCATAGGAGGAGTAGGAGTGTCTCAAAATTTTCTTTCTCTTCTTGATCGAAGAGCCAATGGAAGAAAATAATTGAGCCAAAGTGGGCTCTTCTTCTATGACAAGCTCTGACATTTTCTGTTTTCCCTTCTTGAGAGATAGTAAAACTTGTGAGAGAGTGGACTCTGTGAGAGAAGTACCATTGCTTTGTTGTTCTTGATGAGATGTTTTAGGAACATGGCTTGATCTTTTCACACCGGGGTTGAATTCCACTGGTGAAAAAACATGGTTAGATGCTAGAATTCCAGGGTTGACTTCCATTGGTTCTTCTTCCATGAAGAGTTTCTTCCTAGGTTCGCTTTTCGAAGAGGAAGCTATTTTCTCCTTGTCCTTTGACATAGAATTTTTAAGAGACATGGAATTTTTCTGTTTTAGTTTCTTCTTGTATTCCTCCATGAAATAACTTAGGGTTTTAGGATCCCTAGGTGAAATTCTGACATGAATTTCATTAACTGGTGGCACTGGTGGCATAGGCATAGGGTTTGCAGCCTTCCTAATCATGCTTCTAGTTGGCCTTTTGACTAAGAAGGAGGGAGGGTTAACTTGGAAGAAAACTGATGAATGGATAGAGTTAGGTTGTGAACTGTCTGAGGCAGGGGTTGCACTAGTTTGTTCATGGGTGTCTCTTTTGTTGGGCCTTCCTACCCTTCTCCGGGAATTTATGCTACCAATCCTTTCCTCTCTCAGAAACTTATCCCATGTGGTCTTCGTATTTCTAAGATGATAGACAATTATAATTTTAATCAGACCCCTATGATATAAATTGTGCAAAGAGTAATTTGGTATTCTCTGCAGCTTTAGGGACATTTTGAGCAAATATTTATATAGAAAATAGGGCAAGTTCATAGGTTTTTCTCCTGAAATGTGAGCAAGAAATATTAACTAATAAAGGTGGAAAGAGGGAAATCTACCCTCGCATGTGATTTATTTTTGCACTGTGGTGATCACATGTTGCCACTCATCCTTAAAAAAGGAAATGTGTGCAGTTGGATTCCACTTAACATTAACATGTTTGGGCTTAAGGTAGAGACTTACTTCTGTAGGCAACGTTTTTTTTTTGAACCAGCGTTCACCAGTTGCAGAGGCTTGGCTAGCACGAGCTATGATGGCCTCGAAAATGTTGAATGTCTTTCTACCTAGCTTGACCTTTTCACCATTGAAGCTCTCGGAAAAAGCCTAAGATAGAGACACATTCTCCTTAGAAAACTTTTGTAGAAATTTATACTAGCCAACATATTTAAACTACGGTTTGGCCCTAGCATCAACGAATCTATTATTTGCTGGCTCAGACTTGTTGACATTGCCACCTTTTCCCATATCTTCCAACAACTAGGTTTCTCACAAACACAATTGTTCAATTCTGGTTGCAAAACCCTACATGGAGCCCTGGTTTTCCTGCTTTGAAAAACTAAAATTTCTTGCTGGAGGAATGACTTTTGTTTACTTGTAGTTTGCACAGAGAACTTTGGTTGAGTGAACATTGAGCTCTCTCTCCTCTGATTTCATGCCTGTAATCATGGTATGGAGTAATGGCATGTTTTGAAATAATTTGAAAACAAGCGCCAATTCATCCCACTATGCTTAACACTCCACAATATCATTAAATGATTGATACCTTGTACTATGATTTCTACTTCACTTAAGTGGGGTAGCTATAGGTTAGTTGCATGGATAATGTAACCACTCACTAATAATAATCCTCCTAGGTCAAAAAATAATTAATATTACTTAAAAGAATAATAATGTTTATATAATAGGATGAGGTCTTCAATGATCTTAAAATATGAATAGTCCTTGCTTTAAAAATATTCTATGTTGCTCCTATATGCTTGAAAAATAGTTGTCCTTACCTCTTAATTGCAATAAACCAAATCTCAGTGAAATAGTTTCACTTTTCACTGAGTTACCACTATGAACAGGTCCCTGAAGAAATAGCTGCTCTTTTCACTCTGTGAGTAATATGACCTTCAATTTAGAGAAATAGTTTCCTTCCATTACATCATTGTTTTAACAATGAAATTAAAACAGAGGTAGCTATTATCCCAGACAGGGTGGCTGTAACTTTATTACCCAAACGACAAATAGCCTTCGACACTAACTTAAGTTAGAACATAGATTTTAACTTATTTTATGAACCTAAGACATCAATAACCCCTATACACTTAAAAGTACTTTGATTTTGAGATTCTTTTTTACCTTTATTTGAAAACGACTCAAACTTCGACATGGACTAGGACATTAGAAAAATTTGGAAACAATGGTATATTGGCATTTGCACCATTAACATTTTCAGTGCTAACAGTGGCTCTTATTGGGGATGAAGTCCTCCTTGTGAGGCTTCAAGGATTGTAGACTCAGTGCCTTAAAAAATCTTGAAACTCATAAGACTTCTTGGAAATTATGACTAAGACTGACCATTGACTGACTGGACCCAAGACTGACCATATATACAGACATAAGTACCATTGGGCATGGAGTATTATTGACACATCACACCGGATATTTACAATGGAATGACTCAACTGACTTACTAAACAAATAATTTATTAAGAAAATTACCATTGAATGGGCCTCCAGTCAACTTATCATCATTTAGATGTTTGAGAAAAAAATTATTGTTTTCCAAAACTTTAGAAATTCTAAATGGTCCAAACAAAAAATTGTTAAACTTACCATGCTTTCCATGGTCTTCTCTCCTGACATCCCAACGCAATACCATGTCATTTTTCCTGAAATAACTGTTGATTTTATCTTTTGTCAAAAATAGGTTTGACTTTAGTATGATACTTCTGTACTTTATCCATTTGTGATTGTCTGATTTGGTGTGCCTCTATCAACTGCGACATTCTCCTTTGGATTGGATTTTCATCATCAACTTCATCTTGCAGGAACTTCATCATAGGAAGAGCTAATTTCAAAGGATTTACAGCATCAGTAACATATATAAGCTGAAAGGGAGACATTCCAATTGATTTTTTACCACTTACCCTATCTTCCCAAAGAGCATGTACTAGTTGAGTGTCCCAATTTCTCTTATTTTCAGGCAGAATTTTCTTAATGATCCTCACCAAAATTTTATTGGATGACTTGACTAGTCCATTACCTTGAGGGTAATAAGGCGTGGAATGAGTCAATTCAATACCATATTGCTAACAAAAGCTATGTATCTTATTAGACTTAAAGGCCATTGCATTATCAGTTACTAATTTATGTGGACAACCAAATCTGGACATGATATTTTCCAACAAAAATTTGATAATTACCGTAACAGTAGCATTCTTTGTTGGTACAACTTCAATCCATTTAGTAAATAATTCTGTAGCTGTGAGGATCCATGTAAGCTATCCTAATGAACGTGGATGGTTTTCACCGATGAAGTCTAACCCCCACTACTGGAAAGGAACATCTGCTGAAATGGGAATAAGAGGTAATGGTAGCAATTTCTGTTTACCAACAAATTTTTGACATTCGACACAACTCCTGACTTTGGCAAAAACATTGGAGAAAATAGTTGGCCAATAACATCCAACTCTTAAGAGTTTGTTTGTAATGGCTTTCCAATAAAAATTCCCTCCACACACTCCTGCATGTATCTCTGTCATAATCTCTTGGCCTGAAAAGCCATCAATCATTGAAGATTTCCAAATCTATCCTCCCTCTAAATGCTTCTCTTTTGTACCTTGAAAGTGTTGTTTTTCATTGATTTCAGGTTGGAAATTGTTATCATCAGCAGCAAGGTGTAGTATTGATGACCCCAATTCCTTTTCTTTAGCATATATGGGATGGTTTTAAGGATTATGTTGATCACTAATGATGTAGGCAATTTGGGTTTCCTTATATAGCCTTCTAAATTCCCCTCCAAACACTGGGATTGTGGCATATATGTCCATCTGAAGGGTACCTCCCAATTTTTTAGACCAAGATCTGGAAAGTAGCATCCCAAATCTAGAAGGAATGTCTGCAACTACAATGTCCATCACTAAGCTTTTCATAGGTAGTTGGGTAAGAGAAACAACCAAGTCCTTAATTACTCATAGACACTTGAATTTTTTGGAATCAAAGTGGTAGAGATCATTTTATTGCTTGGTGATCTCTAATCCAAATTCATTTGTCACTTTCTTTGGCATCAGATTGTGAGAAGCCCCGGAATCTAACAAACAATTATGCAACAATTTGTCATGTATATTGAGTGAGAGGTAGAAAGGTGGTGAATTGTCATCATTTTGGTCTTGAACATGACAGCCTAGATAAATTGTGGGATTCTCATCCTCAAAGTTGACTGAATCAGGAGTGAGATGTGGCTATAACAGACTTTTAAAAGACTCTTTATATGCTATATTTTTCAACAATTCTAGAAGTGGGACCAGAATTTTGATTTTATTTAGTTCAGATTTGAAGCTAAAATAAATTGGAACTAATTCCTTATTTTTTGCAATGATTTTGACAATTGGGGAAGAATTTTGTAGAAATTTGAATAATTTGCTGAATTATTCACCGAGATTATCCTGATTACACACTATTTGAGCTTCATGCATAATACATAACCTCTTCTACAATTGATCATCAATATGCGGAAATAGAAACAGTCGCATGCGCACATAAACACAATAGTCAAACACACATGAACACAGTATGTAATGGGGAAAGCTTACAGCAGAAAACCCCCAACTATCTATATAATATAATGATAGAGAATCATGTAACAATCATAGTACAATTCTGTTATAGCATCATTTCTCACCTTGACATGATTTATGATTGCTTCAGGGCTTTATGGGCACCCATTCCAACAGACTTGGACAAATTCACTTAAAAACAGTGGAAAATCCTCCATACGCGACTATGCCCGTGTTTTTCCGCGTGTATACGCGAGTACAGCTAGACTTTTCCGCGTATTCCATTTTAATGATTAAAAAATATATAAAAATCCCTAATTTCGCGCTGGGTTGATGGTTACTCAGGTAGTTCAACTACCCCAGCCCGTGGCCAACTGTTTCCAACTGCTGAAACTACTTGGAAGGACTATAAAAAGACCTCATATGTATGGCCTAAGGAGAGAGAGAGAATTATTATTATTATACTCTGTTGGTTCCCTATCCAAGTCTGATTCCCCGTGCCTCCTGCACTTTCCCAGTTCATTTCAGGAAACCCTTGTTTCCTTGAGATACACATCCCTTTATATGTTATCTCGTATGCACCATTTTGGAAGGAGTCTTAGCGAGGCAAGGGCTGGATGGATCCGGACGACGGTCTGCGAAGGCCTTGGAAGGATCAGGTGATCTCTCCACTTACTTTTGTACGTACTATTTTATAATACAGAAGTATCATGCTGTTCCCGAAATAAACGTGTTAGTGTATGCTTTAATGTATGAATAATATTTGTTATACAAGCATTCATTATGATTTATTTAATGTTTTATATGAATCACACTAACATATAGAGTAGAAATATACTGTAGAAATATACCTTCTGTTGGGGAGGAAC
>JAXQQM020068825.1:0-78266 GCA_034641835.2 Pinus albicaulis
CCATGGGAGACCATAGCGTTCTGCTTCTTCCCAGGTCCAATGGCCGTAACTCCTGTCTTCATAATTTCCCATCTCTAGTCAAGCATATTAATTATAATATAATGCTAGGCTCCCACAACACACCTCTCCAAAAAATACATAAAATCATAACACACACTTCAAAATTTTTTGGAGCCCCCTTAAAACTAAAAGGAAAAGAGACCAAGTAAAGTTCTAAAGGCAGTCGCTAAGTCGCATATGCATTATTTCGTGACCTGTGCGACTCATGCGGTCGCATCCTTTCTAAGGTCGCACAGGTCGCAAGAGTCAGAATTTCAACAATTTGCGACCTTGCGACCTAGCGACCTTGAGGTCGCAAGGTCGCAAGGTCGCAAAGTGAAGTTTTAAAGAAATTTGCGACCCAGCGACCTTGCGACCCAGCGACCTATAGGTCGCAAGGTCGCAAGGTCGCAAACTTGCAACTTGCGACCGCATTAAACGTCCGCACGTGCGACCTTTTTATATAAGGTCGGGTCGCTAGGTCGCATTTGTGACTCTCAGCGAAAACCGCGGAGTTGCTCTGACAGGTTGACTGGCGCGTTTTCTTCCGGGTAAGTTGCCTCTTTTTCCTCCCTATGTTTCCTACATAAACATTTCTTGCCATTTTTGAGCCTCCCCACGGTCTTATTTATTTACTAAGAAGGATGGGGGTTTTTCTTTGGATTGTTGCCGTCATTGTGTTTCCCTCAAAACCCCAAGGTCGCCCGCCCCTTGCCTAAATCCTCATGGCTATGCCTTATGGTGAATTCCGGACCTTTCAGACCGCAGTTTTTTCCCATTGGTAAACACTTAGCCGCAAGGTCGCGCGCGCGCAAAACGCAAATGTGACCTGCGACCTAGCGACCAGGTGGCAAGGTCGCAGGGTCGCAAAAGTCCCACTCAGCGACTCTGCGACCCTGCGACCTAGTCGCGGCGCGATGCACCCATGGGTCGCGGCGCATAGAGCCCTCAGGCGACTGCTGCGACCACTGCCGACCTAGTCGCAGGTGCGCGGTCATGAGTGAGTCGCACAACCAAACGGCGACCGAGCGACTCGACAATGATTATCTTTGCATGTTCGGACTCTATTTAGCCGACTATCATCATGTCTTTCTTATCTGATGCCTTCTTTGGTCGGCGGGTGAATTCGGGCAGGACACGGTACGGTCCCCCTCCAGCTCCAAGCAATACCGGCACCCGGGTATCCGGGGAAACGGGCGGTGGTGGAGGGAAGAATGAGCAGGACACTTCAAGTATCTCACGCGATATCGGAGACACCTGCCCGCAAGGAGGATATCTCGAGTGGTATGAGGTATCCATGAATTTGTAAAGCAATGAGAGAGTTACCGGAAAGATCTCCGGACAGTAGAAATATATAAGTCAAAATTCAGGTGCACACAGGTGAGCCTCATCCTGCCATCTTTCAATGCCCTGAAAAGCTTCGCAATCCGAGATAGTGCAGGGAAAGCTTTCGTAACATTGAAAATTTCAAGAGCACAGGTCTACTACTCCCTACCCAAAGCAGAGGTAAACTTCACCCCAAGATGGTTCGCTACAAATGAAGTGCCGATGGTTGACACGATCAGAAGATGGTGGGCAGAACCAGACAAATTTAAGATCAAAAAGGACCAGGAGTACCCGGTGGCCGGTCTGAGGAAAGTCTATAAGCTAGTGGCCGCCATGATGTGCAGGATATACGGACGTTCGGACGCCACCACCTTCAATGGAACATGGGCAACCATCATAGAACACGTAACAGTCCACGGCACTCGATTCAATTGGGCGGGAATATTAATGGGCTCCATGCACACAAACTTGGCTTCAGCTTTAGCCACAGATGAGGGAGCGCCATCAGAATTCTACATGGCTTCGTATCTATTAGATGCTGTCTGTGCCCAGATGCATGTTGAGGGATGGCCACATAATTGGGACCCCGAACAGACCCAGGCAATACACTTGCAGACCAGGGTATTCTGGGAATCTAGGTACAAGCCGGACATTGAGAAAATCTCTCACATATTCATGCCCGCCCTCTACGGGAAACTATTTGGTCAAGATGCCCCCTGCATGTCTTGGCGAGTGATGGAAACACTAGGTCAGGTGGCACACTGGTTCCCATTCGCTGAATTCACAATCATCCGAGTATTTGGCTCGTTTAAAGCACCACACGCTCTACCTAAGTTTGTTACCGACAAGGTGCTCATACAAGAGGTATGTTTTCAGATGACCTTGGGTTTCTCTAACGTCCTTGCCAAAGGGAAAAAGAAACCTTGGCCTGCTCTACCTCTCACCATTGGTTCCTATACGGTCAAAGACTCCAGAGAAGTAGCGCGTGAAGGGGAAGAGGTGAAAAGCTATCACTTCAGAAATCTGGACCGCCGAAATTACGATCCAGTCAGGATAGTTTCCGAACATTGTAAAAGGGCAAATTTCAGATGGAGTTATCAACACGTCGAGTGCCCGGATGAGGATGAGAGAAGAAATTGGTATAACGCTAACCGGCATCTCGCACCAGGAATTGACCCTGACCGAGAAGGAGCAGAGTATCAGAACATTGGAGGTTCTTCCTCCTCCCAAGATAAAAGAACACAGACCGGTGCAGGACCTGACACCGCAGATCAGCAAAGGGAAGCAGAAGCCCAGGCCAAACTGGAAGAGGAAAAGAAGAGGAAGGAAGATGAAGAGAAACGCAAGAAAGACGCCAGAACAGAACGGAAAAGGAAAAAGAGGAGGAGAAAGAAAGACAGGAAAAAGAGGCACAAGCGGCGGCAGAAAAGGCACTGAAAGAAGAGCTCAATAAAGTCGATCATCAGAAAAAGGCAGAACAGGCCGCCGCAGCAAAGAGGAAACAAGAAAAGGAAGCAGAGGCAGAGGCAGAACGCCGGGAGAAAGAAAAGCGTGACAAGGCGGAAGCAGAGCGCCAGCAAAAGGAGAAAGAAAAGGGTCAAACACAGGATGTAGAGGACGAGCTAATAGATGACATTGATCTATCTCCCCTGAATATCCCTGCAGGTGGCGCGGGAGGTGCCCTCAGTGTTGATGACTTTCTGGGGGAGCAAGAAGAAGAAGTCTTCGACTTGACCAGATTAACCTTTGACCAATTCTCTTTCAAGATACGACAAGAGAAGAGGAAATCCTTGACGTCAGGCTATCCTGCCATCTCCACAGTCTCCACCGGAAAGGACATTGTCCCAGACACAAGGACAAATCCGGTTATGATAGCGTCAGCAGGCACCACTTTTGCCGCAGCCACAGAAGAAAATGTCACAAGGATGAGCAAAGAGATTATTTCTTTACAGAACCGGCTAAAAGCGGCAGAGCAAGAGAAATCAAGGCTAGAAAATGAGATGCTCCAGCTCCAGGGTAGGCCCGCTCAAGTGAATGAGGTCCCACTGGCGGTCAAGAAGGAATGTGATGTGTTGGAGATGACAATGAGGCAAGTATACCATGAAATGTTCACCCTGAAACAAACAGTGGCCCCATTGGCAGAGGCACGGGAAGAAACCAAGCAGAAACACGAACAACTCAAGGAAGCCTCGACAGCCTTGGACAAAATGATGAATTGGACAGCCCAGTATCAGCAAGTTCCCGAACACGTGCCTCGAAAGGATTGGAGTCATACGCAAGAGGACAAAGTGCAAATTCGGATGAGTATGCAATCCAAAGACAAGCTGTCCAAAGATCTGGAAAAAGTAGTGTCTGCGTATAATCACCTAATCAGTGGTATCGACTCCATGAACGCTCTTCATCACATTCCATCATTAGGGGCACTAAATGAAACTAAAGGCTGGGAACAGGTAGAGCAGGAAATTCAGTCTTTTCTGCAGCCAGTAAGACAAGCCGCCGCCGCACCGGAATTCGAAGCATCACAAGAGAATCTGAACCGGTTGCTTGTCACCCCAGTGCAAATCTACACCAAGCTTTCTTCTCTCTCAATGATGATCTCCCAGAAGAAGGAGACTCTGGTGCCGAATGCTCTAGAATGTATGCATCGGATAAAAGAGGAAAGCCCTCTTGTCGCTCCTATAACGGCGGATTACCAAACTTGGAAATACTTCATCAAAGGCAAGAAAGTCGACGCTCCAGGAACCTCGATTGCGCGACCACCTTCATAAGTTGCAAACGCTGGGTCGCAGGTCGCATTTGCGACCAGGTCGCAGGTCGCATTTGCGACCAGGTCGCAGGTCGCATTTGCGACCAGGTCGCAGGTCGCAATTTGTACAAACAGGAAGTTGAACCGTCAGGAAGTTGAACCGTCGGAAGGCCATAAGTGCGGCTGTTGAATCTATAAATACCCCAGTGGGAAGCATTGTTAAGGGCTGCTCTTTTGTGGACTGAAAGGCATTATTGCATTGTAGCTAAAGAAGCATACTCTTGATATATGAAATACAATACATGTTAAAACCCCTTTGATTGGATGATGTGTTTAGCCGTGACAACATTGTGTGTATTCTGCATGTAGCTTCAGAATATCTTTTGATTAATGAATCTGTGTTATTAATTGTGTCATTCATGCACCATAGTTATCTGTGATTGTGTTGATGATGCTCAAGTTATTATTTACTTCATGATGAATGTTAATGAACTATTTTATTAGCATCTCGTTATATCCTTCGAAAAGTTAAGGGATATTCTTACCACAAAGGATTGTTTCTTTGGCGGTCAGATTATCTTGCATGCATACCTTATAGATGTGTTGCTAACGACATTTCCTGAGTTTATGCATGTTGTTTATTACCTTGCTATGCACAGTGTCATATATCGGTTTTATTCATCAGTCATGTATTCTATATCGTGTTAATAAGTGTATGTTTGCAGTTTCAATCAGGTTGCTCGAAACCGAAGAGATAGTCATATAAGTGGTAGCCGGACCCACACCCCGGACGGGATCCCTACTCCAAACGGTTCAAAGTCTAATTGGGACTTTCTACCGGGGAGATCCCCTACTGTTGGCCGGACATATTTTCCCGTCAACAGATTTGGCGCTAGAAGGAGGGCCATGGCATCCTCCCAGCATACAACAGACATTCCATCCCAAACTCCCCGCCGGGAGGTCATAAATAACGAAGTTGCCCTCCACCCCTTAGAAGATATTCCAACGGTGGAAGCCCGATACTTCGAAATCACTAACGAACAGCTGAGAGCCTTGCGCCCAGTTGCCCGTAATCTCATCAGGGATTTACGGTATACCCCTATCATGGAATTCCTAGCCCACACTAGGACCCCTGCCGATAACATCACTCGCAATGGCGTGCTAGTCCGTACCGTGCCTGAACTTGTTAATACCATGATTGAGGACCTCGCACGGGCTGTCCAGGAAAATGACCCCGTTACCCACGACAGTGAAGGTTTCCCTGATACTTAACCTTTCCCCGAACCACAGCCTGACTCACATCAGTGGACCAACAACCAAGTATATTCCCCACGAGAAGGAGAAGGGGAGAGAAGAAACGAAAGAGAAGGTAATACAGCCCGAAGGAATGCAGAAGAAGTCAATAGGCCTCGAAGAAATGAAGGTGGAGTCAACAGGGGTCAAGGTTGTGGTGGTAGAGGGAATATCATTCACGACCTTAGACACCACGCCAACCATAATCACCACCAAAACCAAAACAGACCCCCCCCTCACAACTGGGAGCTACTTAGAAATGTGAATAACCGTGAAAGACACCGAGATGAACACTCTCGTCGTCATGAAGGAACCTCGGTGTCAGGGACGGGAAGTGAGTCTAAAGCAGAAACCCGAAACCATCAACGCCCCAGGAGGGTGCAACCTCTAGCCTGGATGGCTCAATCCCCTTTGGCCCTTTTAGGTCCTCTCCATGATATGCCCAGACACCCAGAGAAGCATCTTCCTAAGTTCGATCCAGAGAAAGGCACATCGGCAGAGGACCATATTAGTATTTTTTATCTGTCTCTACAAATTATGAGAGTTCAGTCCGATGACGTTGCGTGTCGACTTTTCCCACACACTCTTGTAAGCCAGGCTGCCTCCTGGTACCGCTCCCTACCCAGTGCGTCTATTGCTTCATGGGACCAGTTCCGTCGTGTGTTCCTGCAAAAGTTTGCCGAAGATAAAACACCCTCTATGCTCCTCACCGAACTAAGCACCATCAAATGTCATAGAAAAGAGAAAGTTAAAGACTTTAACCAACGTTTCGCAACCATATTGCAAAAATTCCCTCCAAACTTAGCGTTAGACGATTCCATCACCATTGACTACTATACCAAAGCCCTCCCTAGGGATATTGCAGTCTTCGTCAAACGCGAGGCCCGCGCTACTCTTACAGCAAATTACGCGGCTGCTCTCGCAGTAGAAAAAGACATGTTGTCAATAGGTGTCATGGATCATGACGGAAAGGATGATCACAAGTCAACCACTAAAAAGGGTTAGTCTTCCACCCCAAATAGGGAGAGAGAAGCTTTCGATTTCGAAAGTATGGCCAAGACCCTCAAACTGCTAACGAATGAGGTCTCTGACTTAAAGAGAAAAGGCGTTGAAACCTCAAATACAAATAAACCTCCCAAACCTTTTTTCAAGAAAAATAATCCCAACACCAGCAGGCCTCCGTCAAACACCAGTGCCGCTCTCAACGTGGAGGAAATAGGGAAGGACAATTTTTGTTCTTTTCACCAAGCTGCCCATTCTGAAAAGACGTGCCCGCAATGGATCGGCAGCATGACCGCAGTGGTCAACCAGCTTCTGGATGATCAAACTCCAGGAAGCCTGACAGAGGATGAAGTTTCTGATCAAGACGAAATTTCGCTCCTAGATGGGGAATCTGGAGCCTCTGTCTTAACTTTCGATGTAATCCGCGGGGGAGAGAGTCTCGCTCCCATTGATATTAACATGGCAGGAAGTCCCAAGGCTCAGCCCACTCGAAACTATAGTCTTAGAAGCAAAGGAGCTATTCCCAAACAATCATATGAAGACAAGAAAAGGGCTTTCCTGAGAAAAATTCTCCCCCCTAGCAACGAAGGACCAACTACGCCGGACAAGCCTACCAATAGTAACGGCAAAGCAAGTCAAAAGACCAAACTCCCAGTAGGACCATCGAAAACCACTACCGAACCTAGTCCCCAAACTGACACTAGCTACAACATAGTGGAGGACATGAAAAAGACCAGGGCTAATATCTCGCTCTACGAGTTGGCCCGCATCACGAACCAAAAAGAGCTTATCCTAAAATCTTTCGCCAACAACCAAAATACGAAGACCGTTAGCAACACATCTGCACAAACCAGTCCAGATTTCCAATCTATAGTAAATGCGGTAAACACGAACTCGAGAGGGTCCACCCCTCCATTTCTCTTATCTTTCGAGATGTTCAATTTCAACGTTCACAATTGCCTCGTTGACTCTGGTGCTTCCAAAAATGTCATGCCTTTATCTGTGTGCAAGAAACTCAACATCCTCCCAGAGAAAACTGACGCAAAAATCATTCAACTGGACAGATCACAAGTACCGGCAGTCGGAGAGTTAAACAATGTCATCATCCGCCTCTCATCCGACTCAAGGGTTCATCAATGTATTGATATTGTGGTTGTCGACATCCCAGAAGCCTATGGTGTACTGCTTAGTAGAGACTGGTCTAGCAAATTGCAAGGATACTTCGCCACAGATTGGTCTCACTTATGGCTACCCTACAAAGGGAGGAACAACCAAATCAGAGTTGAAAGCGAACCATACATGAAGCACACTATAACTAATTTGGATGCCACAAATGAACCCATCAGCTTCGCCCAAGAAGAACTTGGTATGTGTTTTCTTGATTCCGTTTTTGGATGTTACCAACCTCCCTAGTCTGCAGTAGGCCCCGAGGTCCTTTCTGAAATGACACTCGTCGCAGAGGAACAAGCTCAAACTATATCACACCAACCCAAAATTCCTCCGCAAGACACTGCCCCCAAGGAGCCGGAAAATGATATATGGACATTGTATTATGACGGTTCCAAGAATCTCGATGGTTCTGGTGC
Organism: Pinus albicaulis; assembly: GCA_034641835.2. Taxonomy (NCBI): domain Eukaryota; kingdom Viridiplantae; phylum Streptophyta; class Pinopsida; order Pinales; family Pinaceae; genus Pinus; species Pinus albicaulis. The sequence goes on from JAXQQM020068825.1 coordinate 7,993, forward strand.
CGGCTGCGTTTTGCTTGATCCACATAAGAAAAAATTCCTAGTCTCTTGTCGACTCGAGTTCCAATGCACTAACAACACTGCCGAGTATGAAGCTCTGATCCTCGGGCTCAAGAAGGCGTTGGATTTGAAAGTGAAATGCTTACGGGTTATTGGTGACTCCGAGATTATCACTCGGCAGGTACGCAACACTATTCACTGTTTGTCTCCACATTTGAAGGCGTACCAGCAAGAGGTATGGCGATTAATTTCTTCCTTTGATGCTTTTGGAATTAAGTCTGTTCTAAGAATGCATAACGCAGCAGCATACACTCTAGCTAATGCTGCCGCTAGGTTTACCCCTTTGAGGGACGGGTTTTCTATTGAAGTTATGTATAGACCATCCGTGCCAGACAACATCACTAATCTGCGTGTTTTTGATGATGATCAACAGGTGCTGGAATTTATGTGCAACTCAAAAATATTCAAAGACGCCGCTATAGATGAAAATGAGCACGACCAGGCTATGCAAAAGGAGTACGAGCAGGTTAAGGGAAACCCAATGCCTAAAGGGGTGGTATCACTGGAAAAGCTGTTTGATCTGCAAAACCGTTTCCGTGGGCCCCCAAATGCAAAAGTGCAGAGCTCGATCTTGGCTCATCGACAAGTGAACTTGGGATCGGAAGATAATCCTAAATTCATCAACCTGGGGAAAGACTCCACCCCCCAAGAGGCCCAAGATTTCACTCAATTATTTCGCAAGTATCGCGACGTATTCGCTTGGACCTATGAGGACTTACGCACATACGATACGCGAATTATACAACATGTGATACCAATTAAAGAAAATGTAAAACCATTCCAACATAAACTTAGGAAAGTACACCCTACAATGGAGCCGCTAATTCTAAAAGAACTCAAAAAACTTTTAGACGCCCGCATTATCTTCAAAGTCCGCCATTCCACATGGGTGTCCAATTTAGTGCCGGTACGGAAAAAGTCGGGTGAGATTCGATTATGTGTAGATTTCCGGAACTTGAACCGGGCCTCAAGTAAAGATACTTACCCAGTGCCCCCTATGGAGCAGATATTACAAGCAGTGTCCGGCTCAGAGATGTTCTCTTTGTTGGACGGTTTCTCTGGCTACAATCAAGTACTGGTGGCTGAACCGGACCGGTTAAAGACTACCTTCCGGACTAAATGGGGAACTTTCGCATACCGACGTATGCCTTTTGGGTTAATCAACGCAGGAGCAACTTTCCAGAGAGCGATGGACATAGCATTCAGAGGTCTGATAGGCCAAAGTGTGGTGGTTTACTTGGATGACGTTACTATGTTTTCCAAACATCGGGGGGATCACTTGCGTCACCTCAGACAGATTTTCGAAAGATGCAGAAAATACGGTATCTCGCTTAACCCAAAGAAAATTGTTTTCGCCGTAGCAGAAGGGAATCTGCTAGGTCATATCATAACAAAGCAAGGCATTGTCGTTGATCCAGAACGTGCAAAAGCCATTTCTCAAATCCCTCTCCCCAGCGGTAAGAAAGCAATGCAATCCTTTTTGGGCAAAATCAATTTTGTACGTAAGTTTATCTCAGATTTCGCCCAAATAGTGAAGCCACTACAAGGGATGATAAAGAAAAATGCCATTTTCAAATGGAATCAACCCGAAAAGGAAGCTTTCGACCAGATCAAGAAAGCTATAGCCGAAGCGCCTTCTCTCCAGAGCCCAGATTTCGGCAGAGATTTCAGCCTGTACATGTTCGCTTCGGATTCATCCCTGGCAGCCGTGCTCACACAAAAGGAGAGAAATAATGACGAGCGTCCCATTTCGTTCATGAGCACTGGCCTACAGGGAGCTGAATTAAATTATTCTGAAATCGAGAAACAGGCTTATGCGGTGTACAAAGCAGTTAAACATTTCAGACCATACATCTTGAAGAACCATGTCACAGTTTACGTTCCCCATCCAGCTGTTCGATCACTATTCATGCAGCAAGAGTTGGGCGAGAGGAGAGGGAACTGGGTTGCGTGTATGCAAGAGTACGACTTAGAGTTTAAGCCGGCACGCACAGTTAAAGGACAAGGTTTATGCCAAATGGCTGCGGAGGCCGCAGGTTCCCAAAAAGGTGAAGAAGATAATTGGGAGCAAGAGATTGACATGTACCAAACTGACGTCATGCCCTAGGAAAGGAACCCGTCTTGGTACTCGGATATCTCGGGATATTTGGCGCACGGGGTATTGGAATCAAATCTAGATGCCCAGCAGAAACGTGCAATCAGACTCAAAGCCGCGTCCTACCGGTTAATCCAAGGGAAGCTCTTCAAGAAACATTCAAACGGAGTAATGTTGCGCTGCCTAGAACAGGATGAAGCTCAGAAGGTCTTAACCGAGCTGCACGATGGACCAGCGGGAGGTCATTTCACCGGGGATACCACTGTTCATAAAATTATGCGTGCAGGTTATTATTGGCCAACCCTTTTCAGAGATGCTCACGCGTATGTTCGGAAATGCATTCAATGCCAGAAATTTGCAAGCCGAGAAGCGCGTCCGGCTGCTCCTTTGTTGTCAGTAGCAGTAGAAGAACCTTTTCAACAATGGGGTTTGGACGTCATTGGTGAGATTCTACCCCACTCTTCTAAGCAACATAGGTACATTCTGACGGCCACTGATTACTTCACCAGGTGGGTTGAAGCGGTACCATTACGCCAAGTCAACGATCAGGAGGTAATGCAATTTGTCACTCACTCCATCATGACCAGGTTTGGCGTTCCAACTTCCTTAGTGTTTGATAATGCAACGTATTTTTCATCTTTTAAATTATATGATTTTGCATTAGAAAATGGCATTGTTCTCAAACACTCTGCAAAGTACTATCCCCAAGGAAATGGTCTAGCAGAATCAACAAATAAAAATCTGATCCGCATCGTCAAAAAGACCCTTCTGTCTCACCAACGAAACTGGCATAACGCTCTCCAAAATGCACTTTGGGCTGATCGCGTCACCCCTAAGTCATCAATATGCACCTCACCATATTTTCTCGTGTATGGGAAAGAAGCCGTCCTCCCGCCCAATTTGTCTCTCCCCGCTCTACAGTTGTCTCAAGAATGCCACGGTACCCCTTGTCCCGCCTTGCAAATCCGCATTGACACCCTGCTGAAACTAGAAGAGGAAAGGCAGAAAACCCGGGAGAAATTCTCCATCCACCAGAGTCGGATCAAAAAATGGTTCGATAAAAAGTCTGCAGGAGATAAAAAATTTGAAGTAGGAGATCTTGTCCTAAAGTGGGATAAGGCACACGAAGAGAAAGGAAAACATGCAAAATTTCAAGCACTATGGATAGGTCCCTTTCAGGTTAAAGAAAAGATAGGTTCCCATACTTTCCGATTGCAGACTTTGGAAGGAAAAGTTGAGGTCCTCCCGGTAAATGGGCATGACCTCAAACACTATTTTACTTGAATAGCCCTCAAAGGGCTGTTCTCCCCCTGTATCATAGAAGCCGTTTTTCTTTTGTTGTTAAAAAAAAAAAAAAAAAAAAAAAACTCTTTCCCTAAATCTTCAAAGAAAACCTTGTCTAAGCTGCCCGCAACCAGATCACTCCTTGAAGAGGTTCTATGCTGATGAAAGGCCCTTCCCGCAAAGCACGGGGCAGTCGAAACTCGCTTGTAATGGGCACCTAAGGATAATACACGGTCTTACCAGAGTCTTCAAGCATAAGGAACCACCTAGCAGCTTAAAGGGTGCAGGTAGAAAAGGTCTTGCGTAGACGCAACCGGATCGTGAGGGAACAGGGCTAACTCAAGAGAATTGCAGGTCACCCGGGAAAAACCCGAGTCCTCATATGAGACCAGGGGAAACCTCTCTGCAAGCAAAATAAGTCGGGATCCCTCAACCGCCCAGGCAAAATATTGCCCATCTAAATAAGTGCCACAGGCACATTCTCAAATAAGTGCAATCGCACACGAATAAAGGGTAAAGGTTTGAGAAAGGCTTCCTGCGCAGAGAGGTGTTCTAACGACTCCGCCGGGGTACTGACCAGGCTCGCTGGCAGCGGAGCAACGTTCACGACTCCTTAGGCAGTGACTCCGCCGGAGCCGAGAGGTTCGCTGGCAGCGGAGCAACACCATGAGGATGAAATAATTGTACCGGACCCTGCAGTTGTCCAAGGTTTCCCCAACCCTCTCGATCCCGGAGCATGAGGAATTAAAATTCGGTTGATCTGCACCCAACAAGCCAAAAGGAGCAGGTGACTACGCAGGGTGGCAAAGGAAGGAAAGTGTAAACTCTGAGGTAAAAAGAACAAGCAAGTACTAGATCCCCTCCCTCCTCCCTCATCGACCCTTCATCAGCAGAGACTCTGAATTCATCCAGTGAATCGCCATTTGTTGTAGCTCCTACAACACCCTCCAAAAAATACATAAAATCATAACACACACTTCAAAATTTTTGGAGCCCCCCTTAAAACTAAAAGGAAAAGAGACCAAGTAAAGTTCTAAAAGCAAGTCGCTAAGTCGCATATGCATTATTTGTGACCTCCAGCGACCACTCGCGACCCAAGGTCGCACGGTGTCGCAAGAGCCGAATTTCACTTATGACCTTTGCGACCCAGCGACCTTGGGGCTCAAGGTCGAAGGTCGTTAAGCAAGTTTTAAAGAAATTCTTTGACTAGCCGACTAGCACCAGCCGACCCGCAGGTCTAAGGTCGCATAGTCGGAACTTGCTCCTTGGTCGCCATTAAACGTCGCACGTGCGACCTTATATAAGGTCGGGTCGCTAGGTTGCATTTGTGACTCTCGTAAACCTGTGAGTTGCTCGGGCTGTGCTGACCGGCGCGTTTCCGGGTAAGTTGCCTTTTCTCCCTTATGTTTCCCTCTTAAGCATTTCTTGCCATTATTAAGCCTCCCCACGGTCTTATTTATTTACCGGCAAGGATGTGGGTTTTTCTTTAAGATTTTCATCGTCGTGTTGTTTCCCCCAAGCCCCAAGGTCACCCGCCTCTTGCCTAAATCCTCATGGCTGTGCCTTATGGTAAATTCTGGACCTTTTCAGACCGCGGATTTTTCCCATTAGTAAACACTTAGTCACATGTCTTTCAACGGAAACGTTAAATGTGATTTCGTGACCTAGCGATCAGTCGAAGGTCGCAGGGTTTCAGGTCCCACTCAGCGACTGCGACCATGCCACTTAGTCGAAATGATAGGTCACCGTGGTCGTGTATCCCACTGCCGATTAAGGCCCAGCACCTAGTCGCAAGGTCGCATAGGTCGCGGGGTCGTCCTTTTGTGGAGCGGCGACCCAGCGACTCCCAGAAAACAGTAAATTATCTTTGCATGTTCAGACTCTATTTAGCCATTATCATCATGTCTTTCTTATCCTGTGATTCTGTTCTAAATGCAGCAGGTGAATTCAGAGCAGACACAGTATCGGTCCCCTCCGACTCGAGCAATATGGCACCCCGGGTATCCCGAAGGAGAAGCAGGCAGGTGGTGGAGGAAGAATCAGACGCAGACATACAAATATCTCCGCCGCCAATATACAGAGACACCCTTTGCACCTTCGCAAAAGAGGATAGCCTCAGGTGGTATGAGGTATACCATGAATTTGCCATGACAGCAGAGGAGTTACCAGAAGATCTCCCGGACCGTGAAATATATCTGAAAGTCAAAAGGTCCAGACTGCACCTGGCTGGGCCTCATCCTGCCATCTTTCCATGCCCTGAAATGCTGGACTGGATCATACAGAAGATGGATCCGAAAAGCTTCGCAATCCGAGATAGTGCAGGGAAAGCTTTCGTAACATTGGAAAGTTCAAGAGCACAGGTCTACTACTCCCTACCCAAAGCAGAGGTAAACTTCACCCCACGATGGTTTGCTGCAAATGAAGTGCCGATGGTTGACACGATCAGAAGATGGTGGGCAGAACCAGACAAATTTAAGATCAAAAAGGACCAGGAGTACCCGGTGGCCAGTCTGAGGAAGGTTTATAAGCTAGTTGCCGCCATGCTGTGCAGGATATATGGGCGTTCGGACGCCACCACCTTCAATGGAACATGGGCAACCATCATGGAACACGTAACAGTCCACGGCGCTCGGTTCAATTGGGCAGGAATATTAATGGGCTCCATGCACACAAATTTGGCCTCAGCTTTAGCCCCAGATGAGGGAGCGCCATCAGAATTCTACATGGCTTCATATCTATTAGATGCTGTCTGTGCCCAGATGCATGTCGAGGGATGGCCACATAACTGGGACCCCGAACAGACCCAGGCAATACACTTGTAGACCGGGGTATTCTGGGAATCTAGGTACAAGTCGGACATCGAGAAAATCTCTCACATATTCATGCCCGCCCTCTACGGGAAACTATTTGGTCAAGATGCCCCCTGCATGTCTTGGCGAGCAATGGAAACACTGGGTCAGGTGGCACACTGGTTCCCATTCGCCGAATTCACAATCATCCGAGTATTTGGCTCGTTTAAAGCACCACACGCTCTACCTAAGTTTGTTACCGACAAGGTGCTCATACAAGAGGTGTGTTTTCAGATGACCTTGGGTTTCTCTAACTTCCTTGCCAAAGGGAAGAAGAAACCTTGGCCTGCTCTACCTCTCACCATTGGTTCCTATACGGTCAAAGACTCCAGAGAAGTAGCGCGTGAAGGGGGAGAGGTGAAAAGCTATCACTTCAGAAATCTGGACCGCCGAAATTACGATCCAGTCAGGATAGTTCCCGAACATTGTAAAAGGGCCAATTTCAGATGGAGTTATCAACACGTCGAGTGCCCGGATGAGGATGAGAGAAGAAATTGGTATAACGCAACCCGGCATCTCGCACCAGGAATCGACCCTGACCGAGAAGGAGCAGAGTATCAGAACATTGGAGGTTCTTCCTCCTCCAAAGATAAAAGAACACAGACTGGTGCAGAACCTGACACTGCAGATCAGCAAAGGGAAGCAGAAGCCCAGGCCAAACTGGAAGAGGAAAAGAAGAGGAAGGAAGATGAAGAGAAACGAAAGAAAGACGCCAGAACAGAACAGAAAAGGAAGAAAGAGGAGGAGAAAGAAAGACAGGAAAAGGAGGCACAAGCGGCAGCAGAACGGGCACTGAAAGAAGAGCTCGATAAAGTCGATCATCAGAAAAAGGCAGAACAGGCCGCCGCAGCAAAGAGGAAATAGGAAAGGGAAGCAGAGGCAGAGGCAGAACGCCGGAAGAAGGAAGAGCATGACAAGGCGGAAGCAGAGCGCCAGCAAAAGGAGAAAGAAAAGGGTCAAACGCAGGATGTATAAGACGAAATAATAGATGACATTGATCTATCTCCCCTGAATATCCCTGCAGGTGGCGCGGGAAGTAACCTCAATGTTGATGACTTTCTGGGGGAGCAAGAAGAAGAAGTCTTCGACTTGACCAGATTAACCTTCGACCAATTCTCTTTCAAGATACGGCAAGAGAAGAGGAAATCCTTGACGTCAGGCTATCCTGCCATCTCCCCAGTCTCCACTGGAAAAGATATTGTCCCAGACACAAGGACAAATCCGGTTATGATAGCGTCAGCAGGCACCGCTTTTGCCGCAGCCACAGAAGAAAATGTCACAAGGATGAGCAGAGAGATTATTTCTTTACAGAACCGGCTAAAAGCGGCAGAGCAAGAGAAATCAAGGCTAGAAAATGAGATGCTCCAGCTCTAGGGTAGGCCCGTTCAAGTGAATGAGGTCCCACTGGCGGTCAAGAAGGAATGTGATGTGTTGGAGATGACAATGAGGCAAGTATACCAGGAAATGTTCACCCTGAAACAAACAGTGGCCCCATTGGCAGAGGCACGGGAAGAAACCAAGCAGAAACATGAACAACTCAAGGAAGCCTCGACAGCCTTGGACAAAATGATGAATTGGACAGCCCAGTATCAGCAAGCTCCCGAACACGTGCCTCGAAAGGATTGGAGTCATACGCAAGAGGACAAAGTGCAAATTCGGATGAGTATGCAATCCAAAGACAAGCTGTCCAAAGATCTGGACAAAGTAGTGTCTGCGTATAATCACCTAATCAGTTGTATCGACTCCATGAACGCTCTTCATCACATTCCATCATTAGGGGCACTAAATGAAACTAAAGGCTGGGAACAGGTAGAGCAGGAAATTCAGTCTTTTCTGCAGCCAGTAAGACAAGCTGCCGCCGCACCGGAATTCGAAGCATCACAAGAGAACCTGAACCGGTTGCTTGTCACCCCAATGCAAATCTACACCAAGCTTGCTTCTCTCTCAATGATGATCTCCCAGAAGAAGGAGACTCTGGTGCCGAATGCTCTAGAATGTATGCATCGGATAAAAGAAGAAAGCCCTCTTGTCGCTCCTATAACGGCGGATTACCAAACTTGGAAAGACTTCATCAAAGGCAAGAAAGTCGACGCTCCAGGAACCTCGATTGCGCGACCACCTTCATAAGTTGCAAACGCTGGGTCGCAGGTCGCATTTGCGACCAGGTCGCAGGTCGAAATTTGTACAAACAGGAAGTTGAACCGTCAGGAAGTTGAACCGTCAGGAAGTTGAACCGTCGGAAGGCCATAAGTGCGGCTGTTGAATCTATAAATACCCCAGTGGGAAGCATTGTTAAGGGCTGCTCTTTTGTGGACTGAAAGGCATTATTGCATTGTAGCTGAAGAAGCATACTCTTGATATATGAAATACAATACATGTTAAAACCCCTTTGATTGGATGATGTGTTTAGCTGTGACAACATTGTGTGTATTCTGCATGCAGTTTCAGAATATCTTCTGATTAATGAATCTGTGTTATTTAAAAGTATCATTCATGCACCATAGCTATCTGTGATTGTGTTGATGATGCTCAAGTTTATTATTTACTTCATGATGAATGTTAAATGAACTGTTTTATTAGCATTCCGTTATATCCTTAGGAAAGTTAAGGGATATTCTTGCCACAAAGAATTGTTTCTTTGGCGGTCAGATTATCCTGCATGCATACCTCATAGATGTGTTGCTAACGACACTTCCTGAGTGCATGCATTCTGTCTATTACCTTGCTACGCACAGTGTCATATATTGGTTTTATACATCATTCATGTATTCTGTATCGTGTGAATGAGTGTATGTTTGCAGTTTCAATCAGGTTGCTCGAAACCGAAGAGATAGTCATTTAAGTGGTAGCCGGACCCACACCCCGGACGGGATCCCTACTCCAAACGGTTCAAAGTCTAATTGGGACTTTCTACCGGGGAGATCCCCTACTGTTGGCCGGACATATTTTCCCGTCAACACATACAAAATGTGACAGTTATTGGTATCCCTTTGTCTTTCAATTGGGACACTATGTCCATTACATTAAACAAAATGTTTGATTTCATAGACAAATATTTCAAAAAATACAACACCTTGCTTTGATATCCAAACATAGTGATCATCATTCTTCGCTTGAACTGTTGTCACTGCTAGAGCTACTTCCGTGACTTGGGTTATTTTTAGGAATGTTTTGTTCACGACGTTGATTGTTTTCTTCTTCTTCACCTTCCATGTACAAACATAAAAATAAACTAAAATGAGTGTATATACATTGGTGAGAATAATGAAAATTGCAATATTAAATTATATACATCAATGTTAATTGAAAAGAAAATGGGGTACCATAGCAACAATTGAATCATAAACTATACACGTTCTTTCAAAACCATGTACCATGCCATTTTTCAAAAATTCATTTGTTGGCACAGTTCCATACTTTGTTTCCTGCAAGTTTTATACCCCATAACAAATCATATATTTAATATAAAAGATTTTTTTGTTTTATTAATTATAGACGAAGCTAAGTAAAACAAGATCGATAGATGCTTACAAATTCCACAATTATTTTCTAATATGCCAACATATACTCACAACCCATATTTAACCAATTTCAATCAATTCGTCTGATGGTTCTTCTTTGTATGTTAGAACCTGTTTGAAGACGTTCAATGATGATTTTTTTAAAACAACTTAAAAACTATAAAAATGAAATCTAGTTAAGTTATTATAAGGAAGTAACAATTACTCACAAACTTAGATATCAACTCTTTTCTTCCTTGTCGTCCTATTTTATGTGCTGAATGGGTTCCATTTTCTTTTCTTTTCTACAAGAAAATTCTTGAAACTTAATATTTAATGCTAAATTGCTTATTTATTGTACCTAATGATCGAAAAATTCAATGATTACATATTACATTTGAAGCATGTTGTTGTTGAGATGGCTCCTCCTACGATGCAATTTTGTCTATTTCTTTGACCATCTCCTTGTACACCTTTTTGGACATTCCTATTGGCATATTTCTGATATCATCTCGTTCATCTTTTGAGATTTTCATAATCTTCCTGAAAATTTAACATGACAATAAACTATTTAATTTTTATATTGATATATGAAAAGTAAATATAACAAAAGTGATATTTATAAATAATTCTAGACAAACATTTAAAGGAATATTAATTTTTCATTCCTTATTTTTTTTTTTTGTACGTTTTTGCTATTAAAAGTGTGACATGTCTCATTGACCAATTCTCTGGAAACTCTTCTTGTAGTTTAGATAAAATTTGGTTCTTGGAATCATTGGATTGGTTTTTGTATTGTAAGTGGAAATAACGTCTATACATTCATTCTATTTTTTTTCTTTTCTTAGAACAACATTATTTTTCTGAGTTGTTGGTCCCTGTAGAACATTAAATAGATGTGAATTAATAGATTGTTTGACACGTGTTTTCTAATAATTTAAAGTATATTATTAATGAAAATTAAAAAAAGAAACTCATATTGGATCGATAGTATTTTTTCATTCACCTGATTCATCCTTTGCAATTTTTCTATCAAGATTTTAAGCTCTTCTAGTCCTAGATCAGAAATAATCTTATCGAGCTTCGTCATTTTGTGGCTCTGCATGATAAACAGTAAACAATACATATTAGTTAAACTTACATATAGTTCAAAAATAATAACTTCTGTAAAGAATTTACAAAGAACTTTCCTTTTTTTCTTTTCTTGATGTGTTATTAGTATTTTTGTTACTTGATCTCTTGTCAGTCATTTCTTTATCAATCTGAAACATGTATCATATCATTCATTAATATATTTATAAATAAATTATGAACTTTTTAAGTAAAAATAAATCTCAAGAAACTGGTGCACCTTTCATTTTGTACGCACCGAAGTCGGTGCGTGGGGGTAATATAAACGCACTGCACAAATAGTATAATAGAGCGTACGATGCGTGGGGGTATTATAAACGCACCTCAAAAAAGTGTAATAGAAAGTACGATGCTATCCTCGTAACATAGCGCACCGGTGCCCTATTTTAGATATGGAGCACTGATTTAAAAAAAAATGTTTTTAAATTTTTTATTACACAGTACTTGTGCGGTGCACTGTGTAATATAGCGCATCGGTGCGCTCTGTTACGCAAGACGCATCAATAAATAAAAAAATCCATTTTTTTCAAAAATTCACGCAAGGGGCGACATGGATTGGGATCCAACTATGAAAGTCATCCCGTGGGTTGGATGTCAATCTAAAATGAAAAGCCCTAATTCTGAAATCACATAAACAGGGAGAAGAAAGGGCAAAAACAAAAAAAAATGAAGGGTTTAGGGTAAAAATGGTTAAAACTGCAGAAAAAGTAAAAAAAATAATCAAATTTAATCACTAGATCGTTTGAAATTCTATGCTACAGGGTTTGAATCACCAGAGGTTTGGATTTTGGTTGTCTGAATACTTCTGTTCGAACGTATTTCCCTGCTCCATAGTGCTCTCATGCTCTCTTGCTCCAAGTATGTCTCCTGCAAATCTCTAGCTAAAATTTTTAGCAAAAATAGTGAAATAATGAAAAGTGTTTAGTATTTAAAGAATTGTTTTATGAAATTAGATTTTCGAAAATATTTTGCTGCCCATTTTTCAATTTGTCGATTTTTTTTTCACTTAAAAAAAATAGAGGTGCGCTTTTTTTATTTGTGTTTATTCGTCGCAAGTGTGTCACTTAATAGCACCGCACCAGTGCGTCCATTGGTAACACGACACCGATGCGTAGTAAATAAAACGCACCGGTGCGTAGTAACTAGAACGCACCAGTGCAATTATCTGTACATTAGCACCGATTTGCGGTTGAGGCACCGTAACTACTTTTATGTGTGTACACCAAAATTAGACATGTTGGAAATGTAGATTTTGTTGTGAAAATATTTGGGCCATTTCTTTTCAAAACTACACCTCTTCTTCTTTCAGAAAAATAAACTTGAATCTTTCCATAACCTGCAACAAGAAAAGGTGCCCCATGATATGCTTGCTGACCCATGATCTACTTGCTCATTTGTAAGTTCCTCCTCCATCTTGGCATCCAATTTCCTCTTTTCTCTTTTGTGATTTATATCTTGATCTGAACAAAATTTATACAATCTTTGTTTTACGAGAAACTGATCTTGAATGTTCTAGGAGCAATGACAACGAGTCCTTCATTATGCATTTGTTAGCAGAAGAAGACCGATTTTTGACTAGGCGATGCAGTTATTACATGTGGAGGCAATGGTTTACCGTAGAAAATGAGTATAGGGTTGAGTAGAGGAAAGACGTTGCAAAATGGGCTATTACATTAGCTTTTCCAATGGGAAACCGATTTGCAGGTGGAAATATGGTAGCTGTAGGCATCTATGATTTTCTTCCCACATAAATGGTCACTGGATTTCCATTTATAATACATGAATAATTTTTACTGGTTTCATCTAGAGAGAGCATCATTTTCAATAACAAATGGAACCAGGGAATCCTTAAGTGTATCTCGTTCGCATTTTGTTCGTTATTTCGTTCTTTGATAAGTGTTAATTCACCTATACTTTCAAAAATTTGGATTTTTGGATACCTTCCATGTGATATTCCTCGTTATCCACAAGACCACATCTCAGACAAGTTAGAGATGCCATTTAGGTTCAATTGAAAGTCAAGGATGTGATTTTATGCGACGTCAGCTTTGCCGGTAAAAGTTTATGTAAGCCAACCGAAGCTCAGAAAATACTCCCAACTGCTTTTAAACACATTCTGGAGAATCTTTCCCTTCATGGCACCTACCAGCCCAATCAACAACGTCAATTGATATTTCTCTGTTGTCCTTAAGGGAATGAGAATCCTTCCCTTCATGATGCCTCTTGGCTTTATCGACTACCTCGGTTGATCTTTCTCTATTGTCCAATATTTCCCTGCCATCCTTGTAATTATGAGAATCGTTAGGTTAATGAGATCTCTTAGCACGTTCAAGAGACTCAATTGATCGAGCTCTAACATCCCTTAGCGAATAGGACTCCTTGCTTTTGAAGGACGGTTTCACCTTGCTAGTCACCAGAGCATTGACAGGTATTTCTCTGCCATCAACTCTGCTCTCCCTTTCTCCATCATGGGACCTCTTAACCCTATCGCCTGCCTTAACCAAATTCTCTCTACCGATCTCAACTGAGCTTTATCGACCGCCCTTCTCAGATTTTTCATAAATTTTTTCTCCTTTTGTACTCTATCGAGCGTTGTAGCCATTTGCATCCCTGTAAGTGTCTTTGTCTGTCTTTCTGTTTGAATCACTCATTTTCTCTGGTATAAATTTCTCAGCCGAAATTTGAACTCTCGTCTTTTCAAACCCTCATCTCCTCAGAAAAATTCTTGCCCGCGATTCGAACCCTCCACTGCTCCAATAATTCACTTTACAGAATAACCATGTTCTGGTGCGCGGGGTTTCATAGGCGCACTGGTGCAGTTTCGTAAGATTGAGGTTTATGTTTTGGCGCAGTGTTCTATGACGCACCAGTGAAAAAGAGTTGTGAAGCACCGGTGCGTCTTAGTACTAAGACGCACCGGTGCGTGTTATGATGATAAGCACACTGAATGAAAAACCAGGAATCTCTGCTAGAAATGGCGTATTGTATAAAGTTATTTTTTTTGTATGTAAGATCATAATAAAATAATGATAATTCTAAAGTACATGAATTTATTTGCATTATTTTCTAAATTTTATTATGTTAAAAAAATTCATATTATTCTAGATTTATTATTTTACAATTATTTACAAATTTACAAATTTTAATAAAATCATTTCACATTAATACAATTAAAATTATACAAATATTTTACATACAATTACAATTACAATTTTACAATTTGTCATATATACAATTACAACTACAATCATTTCACAATAAATTAAATATTACAATTACAATTAAAATTTTACATTAAATATTTTACATACAATTACAGTTAAAATTACAATTACAAATACAAATACAAATTTACAATTTTACATACAATTAAAATTTCAATTTTAATTACAATCACGACATAATATTTAATAAATATCATGGTCATTTAATATTAAATTAATTAATAAACATCACAATCATGATAACCATAATCCAAACATCATATTCGACTAAAAAACACACTCAAATTAACTAACATCATCGTGATCATGATCATCTAACCAAACATGATCATCGTGAGCATGTCTCTCTGCACCGGCGTCCTGATGATCCTCAGAATCTGGCATGCCCTGATCGTCATTAGGATCCACACCTACATCATGTGGTGGTGCTGGCATGTCGTCGCCATCAAAAGAGCCAATGTCTGCAAAATATATACAAGTACACAACAATAACTAGACAATTTCATTGCACAATTTAATAAAAACAAGTTAAAGAACATGTTAGAATAAATTTAAATAAAACAGTAATATTACCTCTATCATCTAGCGGCTCATCATCTGTGAAGAGGATGTTGGCGCACCCTTGCCAATCCAATCCAGCATAAGGATAGGGGATCATAATGAAGGGATGCAGCTCGTCAACACTGGCTAGCAACTCCAGTGCATCATGTGATATCCTCGCTGGAAACATAGTCTTGCCCCTCTTGGGCATCATCTACCCCCACATGTGCATTCGTGCCTCAACCATCGACCTACGAGGCTGTCGAACAAAAGTAGGCCTTGTCTCTGGAAACCTCTCAAAAAATAAACAAAAAACCTCTGAAGCAAAATGGAAGTTGACCCTCCTCCCTTGTGCATGAGCACGACATCTATCTAAGGCTGTACATAACTACTGCAAAAAAATGGCAGACCACCCGACAATTCGTGGCTCCTATACTAAAGAATCAACATAATATAGAAGCGAACAAATAATGCGTTGCTCGTCACTGGTGTTGTGTGAAATGGTCAAAATGAGAAGTGAGAGGCACTGCACCTCCTCACTACCAAATGCACCAATACGTAACTGACCTCCAGCGACCCAAAAATATGTAGGAGACAGTACTGAAGCTCCAATGTATCTCTGGGAGTACACTAACTGAATCCTACTACACAACCAGCTGGAACCTCTGGGAATGAGGGAAAATCCACCCCTCTCCTCGATAGCCCTGTAATGAAATAGATATCCTCCTCAGTGGGTGTGTACCACTGGTTAGGACCAACCTGGAAAGCCTGTCAGTGGGCATTCCACTTGTGGATAAGATGTCTCAAAAACACACCATTAGCCTTTAGGGAAGTAGCCTCCTCATAGAACTTGAGGAGGCCTACCTGCCTTAGGATCCCCTGGGTAGCTGTTGTAATAAGGCGAGGGTATGCATCTCTCTCCCTCTCTCGTGCCTCCCACAGGCGAACCATGTCATACTGCTCTGCCTATTGTTTTTGTTGTTCCCCCTCTTCTCTCTGAATTATTGACATATTAAATATTTTTTTTTATTAAATGAGACATGTATTTAGGAATATACATATATAATTTTTTTTGGAAAAAAAGCAAACAAACAAGTCAGTGCACCACAAAAAATAGTCGTGCACCGATTCTAGTGCGTCGTTTGTTTGTCACGCACCAGGGGCAGTGCCCCAGATGACATTAAATGCATCGTATGCGGTGCACCTGAAAATTTTCAAAGCACCGTTGACTATGTATGGTGCCAGGAGTGCGGTGCGCTAACTAAAATCTATGCCCCGATGCATATAGTTGTGTCAATGCACTGACTTCCTGACTAATTATATAGTCAACGGTGCGGTCTTTTACCAGGACGCACCGTTGACCTTGTCGGAATGTCGAATGCGGTGCGCTAACAAACATCGAGGCGGATATTTCCGTCACGCACTGCGTTGCCGCTATTCCACATGGTCAATGGTGCACCCAGCTAAAATATCGCACCGTACTTTTTTTAAAATTTAAAAACAACATGTTGGCCTTTCGGTACTGCCCCGGAAACGGTGCGGATACCATTAGCACCGATTGCAGTGCGGCCTGTAAATTTTACAAGAAGCACGCTTACTGTTGCGAGCTGAACGGATTGAGCGCACCGCGCGACAAATTTTATTTTTTTTCCTTTTAAATGGTTAATTTTAAGGTTATTTGAAATTCTAATCCGCTAAAAAGCTTAATTATGGAAAAACAAGAAAAATATTTGTACATTTCACCATTGAGGAGGCATATTGGCTGTAGAATTTGAAAAAGAAAATTTGCCCACCGTTTTTCAAAATGCAAGCTGGAGATTGGTGGGTGATGCACAACAGCAGTGTGTGCAATGGGTGAAATGGGAGCACCAATATCAGGGCGGCTCAGACAAGGATAAATTGCACCAGTGCTTGAGAGCTCTGGAGCACTGAGAAAAGTGAAAAATGTGGTTTTTTTGCAATAATTTTTTTTTTTATTTAACCTTGTTCCAGTGCGTAGGGTTTTATATGTGCACCGGTGCTGTGTCTTACGACCACACCAGGCGGTTTCTGTTTTGGCATGGTGTTTTATGATGCACTGGTGCAGTTTCTTAATACCGCACCAGGCGGTTTCTGTTTTGGCACGGTGTTTTATGATGCACTGGTGCGGAATATTTGTAAAGCACCGGTGCTCTACAGTAATACGACGCACCATGCAGGTGTGTATGGAGAGCATGGTGTCCGGTGTGCCAATGTTTTGTGCGCACTAGTGCTTTCTATTTTCAAGCGCATTGGTGCAGTTTTGGATGATAAGCGCGCTGAGTGAAAAACATCCACAAAACCCTCCGCCCGCCAACCTCCTCTAGTAAATTCCGCTAGAAACAGATGTATGGGGTATTTTTATAAGGGGTTCCTCAAAAGAATCCGCTAATGCTATCATTGTATCCTTTTCATTTTAGCCTTGTGCATGGCACAATTTTAGTCAATAAGATAATCACATTGTCTCTTTCACTTTCCTACTATGATGGACCTTGAAGAGCTCCTCCTCATGGCACATGGTACAATTTTAGTGAGCAATAGTGCCTTGCTAGGCCACTGTTAAGCTCAATTGCACCCTCTTCATCAAGCCTTTCCTTTCAGTCCTTTCACATACCTATTACAAGAAAGTTCTTCCATGAGAAAGGTAGAGATAGGATGGATGATTTTAAGACTAATTTTTCCTTTTAATGAGTGATTTTCATCGGAAGATGTACCAGCTCATCATGAAAAAGTGATGCCCAAGGAATATGTTAAAGACGAGACACAAAGAACCACTTGCAGAGAAAATCTCAAAGAAGGACCATCATCAAGACATGAAGCAGACCCTGGACCATGACATAATGGGGACATTACATGATAACTTAGAAGGAATTGATGTTGATCCATGACCCTTTAGAGGGTGAAGATGAAGAAAAAAGCAATTATTTCATGAAGAAGAAGAATAAAGTAGGCCCACCATGAAGAATTCAAAGACATAGCAGCAAGGAACACAACTTGTTATTTCCACCTCATCATCAACTCCATGTCAGCATTTCCAAGACATGACTTATACTAGTGTCATCACAATGTCAAATGTGTCCATGTGTTGCACGACATCATTTTTGGATGTAACGACGTAATTATTAAAAGGAAAATGACAAAATATAATGTGTGGAATGTTATGGAACCAGCTCCAAAAATAGAAGAAAAGAGAGATCAACGCCTTATAATTCAGCCACTTCGAGGGGGCAACCTCATTTACATTACATAAATGAACAATTCTTGGATGATACAAATGACAAAACCTCCTTCTATATATAGGAGTCCATGGGGTCACAATATAATCCTAGCTGACCTAACAATAATAATGTAAGGGCACAATAATAATAATATGGAGGTTACATGGGTACAACAATATGGGACTACACTAGTAATCTAGGGACCTAACATGCCCCTCTCCTTCAAAAAATTGTTGTCCTCAACGCTTGAGTAGCTCTGGATGATTCTGTATAAAATTCTCATCCTCCCATGTAGAATCTTCAGTGAATAAGTTCTTCCACTTGATGAGATACTCTGAAATTGATTGATTTCGTAGCTATCGAGTTCTTGTTTCCGTGACTACCTCATGTTCCAATATGATTTTTCCTCCTCATCAAGTTTTGGCGATATTGTTCAAACTGGAATCTTGTCACCCATAACCTTCTTTAAGCATGAAACATGGAAAAATGGATGCACTTTGTTGGGCCAGAATTGTAATCTACGGATAAACTACGCTTCCCTAGACTGGTGTCTAGTCTAGAACAACAGGTGAAATACTATACTACCCTTTTTCCTAACTCAGAACAGATACACAGAGAGGATTGGATGCTTACTTGTTTCAGACGCTTCCAAATGGCTCCTTTCTGTCGCTTCCACTACAGCTTCAAATTCAAGTGGTTTCAAATAGCTGAATGCTTCCTACAAGAAAGAACACTAAAACAACAGAAGATGCAATAATATAGATATCTATTCAAGCTAATTAGCTAAATCAGTTAAGCATAAACTACATTCATCAACCAAGATTTTACAATATGGAAAATCAAAGTAAACATAGATGCATGTAGGGAAAAACAAGTACTCTTTATTGATGATAGAAGGAGAGGTTACAACCTAGTGACTGAATTGTAGTGAACTTCCAGCAGAGTTCCCAAGTCTCATCACAGCATAAGTCTCTCCAGCAGCAGCTCCAAAAATCAAACTCTCTATTGAAAATTCTCCAGCATTTCCCTACTCAAATTCTTCCTCCCAAACACTTAGATCTATGTTCAATTTATAGATGAACTGTAGGTTGTTTTGTAATCAATAATATTCCAAAAATATGCAAGACATGTTTCCATTCATGTAGATGTCAAATGGACACTTGGATTCGAAGCTTGACACATGTGAACCCTTCTAGAAGACACTGGCCAAGTGGAGATTCCGGAACAATGAGAATTTCTCTCCCAATGTGACCAACGCACCTTTAAATGTTGGGAAGTGCTTTGTAGAGCAGCCTTGAGTGGGGCTACCTGCATATGCAACGAACTTAGGCCCCTTAGAGCCTGCATTGGTGAGCTCCCACATGTTTAATAATACGCTTCAAACCATGGAAAATTCTTGCTTGATGAAAGTCTTGCTTGATTTATGTTGTTCCCTGTCTTAGGGCATATCACATCTAAGATGATAGGGAATGATAGACCCTTGATCATTGGTCCTAGAGATGATGCCCAGTTAACCAGGTCATTGGGAATGGTGCCCAAATTGACCTATAACAATCCCCCCCTAAAGCATGAGATCCAAATAATAAGAACATATGATTGAGATGATTTACACTGTGATGAGCCTAGAAACAAAGAGAAATGGTCACCTGCATCAATATTACAATACATTACATCATGATATATCCTCTATTGATCATAATTTCTGAGGGTAGGCATTCCCATAGTCAGCACATAAAACAATCTAATAACATGTACATAATTCAGAAAGTCGTCTACATTGGAATGTTGCCCAGATGCATACACACCTACAGATATAGGCCCATGTTTGGATGACAATCTATATGTAAGGTCACCGTACAGATAATGTGTACGAAAATCCTAAAATCGCAGCCTAGATGGCTGAAACTAGATCCGGGGTCTTCTTATCTCATTCACTCGATCATTCGGGTACAAGTCTAGCCATGTGAATATATGATTTGTCATCGAACATCGAAAGACATCGTTTGATTACCAGCCAATGATGTGAGCTATTAACAAACATGAGAGAACCACCATTAATGTCAATGGACCTCAAGGTACTGCAGTACATTTCGTAAGGCATGAATAGATGATTTGATGTCAAACGCCAAACAAAATCTTTCGGTCAAAGGTCCCGAAGTGAGGATCTTGTCGATGCTATAAAAAGCCTCATGGTACTAGAATCTAATGTTTCTAAGTGAACTTCTTGGATACTTATTTGTAGTCGACAGGAAGTCACCTTATTGCAAAACTGGAGTTACTGATTTCGGAGATAAGGGTATGACTTGATATAGCAATTTTCAGGGATGACGGTCATGAAAATGAAGGTTTATGAGTATTGCAGATGGATGAGTTCTTAATCACTGGATGACTTCTCTTGAACATATCGGCGACATTGTGATGAGTTGGCAGCATTGACCCAAAACCGAAGTGAAGGTATGATGAACCATAGGTGTGAATGAACCGTCAAGATGATTACCCAACCCAAACAGTCACGGACATGGAGTGAAAGAAGTGTCATGTTCAAGAGCAACTTGCTACCAAAAAGAAACGTTGCTTGCTTTTCCCAAATTTTCCCCGGTCATTTGTTGACCAGTACCTCTTTATTTTTTAACAAGCTTGAGGAGGATAACATTTGCTTGATCTATAATTCAACCCTCCGGGCGAATAAAGAATAAAGTATCGCTATTTAATAATTTAATGAGTCTAGTGATGAATGAAACTCAATTCCTGCCATGATTGACAAGCCTGTCGCTATTTTATGTTTTAACGAGTTTAACAACAGTGATAATCCAGTCCTTTTTCATGTTTAGAGAGTCTGAAAAAAAGAACAAAAGAGGAATCCAAAAATTACTTTTCATAAATTTGTCTCTCAGATCCAAAAAAGTGTAAAATGATATCTGAAAGAACCTCTTTGGTCATGTTTAACCAAGGTATTCCTTTTTCGTAAATAATCCATCTCAGTCTGGAAAGGGATTAAACTTATACTGAGTAGATATCAATTCATTTACTTTAACGAGCTCAAAATGACAAGTGCTAGGCAATCTTTTCACATTATTGGAGTCTAAAATGAGCTAAAAGAAGACTCCATGAGTTCCTTTTTCACTGTGATAGAAGCTCGAAAAAGAGATAAAAGTGTGCTTCAAATCCTTTTTCATTTTTAACAAAGCTCGAAAAATAAGCAGAAAAAGCATGCTTTGTAGTCAAGTCTTTCTTGAAATAAATCTACACGACTAACCTATTCGTCAATTGTATTTCTTGTTCAGAACAACATCAAATGAATTAAAAATACCTATTTCATGATAAAAAAAACATAATAAAACCATATTCATAGCAATAAATTTAACTTGCAAGTAATTAAATGACTATATAAAGCAGTTTCACTATTCATTTTTACCATTCCATAGTTACAATTTGTATTTTGGAGCTCTGAACCTGATTTTTCCCTCGAACTTCAGTCATTGATTGTGGTCATTTCTGTGGATGAATTTCATCACCGTTTGATCCAGGTAAATAGCATGAACCTCCTCTTCCTTTCAGTATTCATTTCATTTCCATTCTTTACAAACTTTTAATGTTTTAAGGCCCCTAGGGTAAATTCTGCCCAAAATGAGGGCAACACACCCTTGTACATCGAAACCTACATTGCATAGCAGGTACAGTGAAGAGTACCTGCATATTCAATGCATTGTCTCAACCTAGGGAGTGCATTGGGCGCAGTTCAAGTTTTTGATTTTCAAGATGTGCTCAAAATTTGCCTAGTTATTTTGCAATGAATGGTATCTAATGGATCCTGTGGTTGATTTTCAGGTTTCCATCAGATAATAATGACAATTACATGGAGAGAAAGAGAACATGAAGAACAAGATATGATTTCCTTGAATGATCCGGGTACTGTAAGAGCTTTAAGGGATTGCGGGCTACTTAAGTACTTCAAATTGTTGGGAATGAGGCAACAAATAGAACTCTTGGAGTTCCTTGTTCGAGCATGGGATCCAACGATAGAGGAATTTCACATAAAAAATTAGGTGATGTCCATAACAGTTGCAGATGTGTCTTTCTCACAGGTTTTTCGAGGATAGGTTTGCCCATTTCACTCATAGGATCTACCATTGGCGGAGAAGCAGTGAGGGATTATGTTATGCAGTATTGCTATCCGAGGTCAGAACCTAGCAAATATGGAAAAATAAACATCTGTGATGTCAGGGATTTTCCTTTGAGGACCATCCTGTTCACAATTTCTAAACTAGATGGCACCGTTACACTCCATGTAGCGAACAGATCATAAATGCAGTATGCGCTGGAATGTTTAGAGCCAACACCTTTCAATTGGTCTAAAGTTGTTCTATCTCAGATAAAGGAACAACTGAATAAATCAAAGGGAGGAAGGAAAAAAAAATTCAGTTATGGTTCCATCCTTATCTCCTTCGCTTTGGAACGGATTCCACTGATGCAGCCACAACATGTAACATTGGATATATCCAATCCTAGAGATCCTCGAATGCAGAGATGGGTAGAACTCATGGGTCGGCATTCAGGTCAATCGACCGTTGTGTTCTCGACTGCATTCTTCGCCTGGTTTCGACGACAGTTCGTCGCCATCGATGAGTATGCATGTGCAGGCATCGACTTCCAAGGAGATCCAGATCTAGTTTTACCAGAATGTGCTCAGTGGTGTGCAATAGGTAAGATTGATTTGACCATGTTTTTTTATTTTTATAAGGTTTATACAAATTTTTTTGTGTTTTGATTTCTTTCCAAGACTAAACTGAATGTTTTAATGTAATGCAGATATCGGTCGCGTTCAACTAGTAGAGGAACCAGAGCGTGAAGCGGATGCGCCAGCAGAGAGGGCTGTCGGGAGAGCAGTCCTTCAAGACCTTGATATGGCTGCGAATATTGCTAAGCTCCAACAGCGCATAGAGGGGTTGACCTTCGGGATTCCGGATTGCCGGATCGAAGATCTTCCCATGCGACTGCAGTGACACACAATTGGGGTTCCTAATCGTTGGATGTGGTTGCTCCGTAGGATTGCTAGATCTATAGCGTGCTACCATGAGCACCACTAGTTTACTTATGACTTT
The DNA here is from genome assembly GCA_034641835.2 of Pinus albicaulis. Classification (NCBI taxonomy): domain Eukaryota; kingdom Viridiplantae; phylum Streptophyta; class Pinopsida; order Pinales; family Pinaceae; genus Pinus; species Pinus albicaulis. The sequence continues at coordinate 31,011 of JAXQQM020068825.1, forward strand.
TTGCATACATTTTGAGGTCAGATGACCAACGTGTCTTAGGCACAAATTTTGTAAAAAATCTATAACTATCTATCTATATGTTTTTAGATTTTTTCCTATGTTTAATGCACAATCCTATTCAATGATGTGAATGTTTTCTTTGCCTATGTCGTAAATGTCTGTCTAAAACTTGATTGGCTAATGAATCAGTTAAAGTGTTCAAATTTCTGGAAATTTGTTGATATTGAATGAAATCAAAATGTCTCTCCAAAAGTCAAACTCTTAGGAACAATCTAAGAAGTGTTGGATTTCTAACAGAATAAATACTAGTAAGTTGTAGTACCACAAGTTGTGAGTCTAACTTGATGATTATGCGGTTAATACCAAATGAAATGGCATCAGAGATAAGTTCGCTCAACGCGCTATAATCAGTGATATTATTCGTCGATCTACTGATACAAATCCCTTGAAAACTCATAAACTCGTCGTTTGGAGCAAAAATGGCCCACACTGCAGAGGATAGATTTTGCGTACTACGACTAGCACCATCAACATATCCAAAAAATGGTTCCGAAGATTCAGTCATCTGCGATGAAATGTAAAGCAGATTACTAACGTCAAGAAAACTCTAAAAAACAAATTAAGATAGTGAATGCAAATCAAAAGCATGTAAACAATATAATACAAACAATTACTACGCTCATGATTAAGCATAGTAACGTTTAAGATACAACCCATTTCTAGGCTGTGCCAATGGAATCCCATCGTAATCAACTAACTCGTAGGCACCCTTAGCAAGAACTCTTTTGACAATGTAGGGGCCATGCCATAATGGCTCGAATTTCCCTTTACCTATTACATCAGCTTCTTGGTCGTAAAGAAGGACCAAATCACCCTCTAAGTAGATGCGAGGGTGGAAATTTTTGTCATATTGCGCCTTTATACGTCTCTTATGTGCTTCGTTGGCCAATTGGGCTTCACAACATGTTTCGTCTAGATGGATGAGGTTAAGGAGACACACTTCTTCTTCTGAGGTGTCAGGTAACAAATCTATCGCAAGTTTTAACGATGATATTTCGCATTGGATTGGAAAGATAGCTTCCAGACCATACACCAATTGAAAAGGAGTAAATCCAGTTGCATTTCTCACCGAGGTTCGATATGCCCACAAGGTGGAGTACAGGATCAAGTTCCAGTTCCTTTTACGGACTCCTATCATTCGTTGAAGCAATCGTTTAAGAACTTTGTTAATAGCCTCAACTTGTCCATTTGATTGTGGATAATAAGGAGTAGAATTATCATGAGACAATCCTAACTTGGCTTTCAATTCAGACATCATATGGTTGTGAAAATTCCTCCCATGATCCGTAACTATAGCTTGTGGGACCCCAAACCATGCAATGACGTGATTGAAGAAAAACAATGCAGTTGTTTGTCATGTGTTATTGAATGTAGGCATTGCTTTGGCCCATTTGGTAAAATAGTCGACTGCGACAATAATATAAACATGCCCCCTAGAAGAAGGAGGGTTACAGGTCATGAAATCGATACCCCATTTCGTAAATGGTCCAGTAGAGACAACAGGATGCATTGGCGCTGGAGGTTTGCAGATTTTACGGTCATAGATCTGGCATGCATGACAACTTCTGATTGCGAGGATACAATCTTGAAAAATAGTAGGCCAAAAGTAACCGGCGCAGAGTATCTTCTGCGTGGTAGCATAATCAGATAAATTTCCACCACAAGCCCTAGCATGGCAATCATTTAATACTTTTTTGGCCTCCTCATGAGTGAGGCACCTCCTTAAAATGGTATCGACACCACGCCGATAAAGTGTATCGCCAATGATCAGATACTCTTTGGCTTGGTATCGAATACGTCGCTGATCAGAGCGAGAGGTATTAGGTCAAATTTTTTTGGTTTGGAGATAAATGATGAAATCTCCATACCAGGGATCAGATGATCCAATAAAAAACAAAGACTTGTCTAGAATAGATGGTTTCGACGTAGTTGTAGTACTATCACAGGGAAGGTCACAGAGAAGCTCAGCCAAAACTAAAGACTTCTTTGACTTGGATTTGATGAATTCCAAATCAAATTCCTGCAAAATGACGATCCATTTTGAATATTCCCCCCTCAGCAATTGACGTGATAAAATGTAAGTCATGGGGTTGCAATCTGAAACTATTGTTGTTTTTCGGAGAAGGATATAATGGCGAAATCTTTGTATAGCTTGAACGGCTGCCAAGGCAAGATTTTCCACGTACGAGTACTTAACTTCCGTATGATTGAGATTATGACTCAAATAATAGATCAGATGTTCAATTCCATCTTATACTTGAACCAAAACCATAGTGATGGTCGTCTTAGCCGCGACGATATATAGGAAATAATCATTTTGATAATTTGGAGCATACATTAATGACGCTCGGACAAGATGGTCCTTGACAACATCAAAAGAAGCTTGCGCAACTTGGTCCCAATGGAAGGGAACCCCCTTTTCAATAATCGAGTAAATCCTTTAGCCATTTCGACATAGTTTGGAATGAACCTTCTCAGGAAGTTAGCCTTTCCTTGAAGTTTCTGTATATGAAGTAAGTTTGATGGTGCAGGAAAATCAAGAATGGCCTGAACCTTCATTGGGTCTATTCAAATTCCTTCTTTTGAGACTACGAATCCAAGCAATCGACCAGAAACAACAAAAAACACACATTTGTGCAAATTGAGGCGTATCTTGTAGTGTCAGCATCGTAGGAAAATGGCTCTCAAATGCATCGGGTGATCAATCCATTTTCGTGAATGCACTGGTAAATCATCTAGATATGGTTGAAAAATGTGTTTGATGTCGTTGAAATCATAATCCGTTACTCTCTGAAAAGTTTCCCCAGCATTCTTTAAACCAAACATAAGTTTCCTATATGCGAATGTGCCCCAGGGACAGATGAATGATGTCTTATGTTGGTCATCTGGGAGGATATTGATTTGATTGTAGCCGGAAATTCCATCCATGAAAGAAAATATTTCACATCTAGCACAATCGTCAATAATCTAGTCGATAAAGGGTGTAGGATAGTTGTCTTTTGGACAAGCATGATTAACATCCCGATAATCGACGCACACTCTAATGGTTCCTTGTTTTTTCATAACATGAAAGATATTGGAAACCCACTCAGTTAGCAGAACAGGGCCAATGAAACCAGCGCGCAAAAGATTTTCAAATTCTTCTTTGATGGTAGCGGATTTCTTCGGATGAACAGGACAAAGCCGTTGACGCACCGGTTTGACGTCATGATACATATTAATAGTGTGTTCAACCATACTAGTATCTATGCCTGGTATTTTCTCATAAGACCAAGCAAATACGTCACGAAATTCACGAAAAAGAGAGTGATATGAATCAAGTTCTGATGGAGAACAAGATACACAGACATGAATATTTTGTACAATGCTAGGTTTAGTTGAAATATCAATAGAAATCGTTTCTTCAATATTTGATAAATTTCGCTCAGATTCAATTGCGTTAATCTGAAAAGTATTCGAAAAGAAATTTTGAATGGATGGGTGATATAGTTCACTAAGATTATTTTCTTCACAATCTGGAAGATGGGAATGATGATGATAATCTTCCCATGGTTCTCCTTCTGCCATCATAGCTTCCAAAATATTTTCATCTATCAAAAATTTTGAGGAAAATGGATCAGATGGAGTACCAAAATCTAATGAACGATCAACCCAAACACTCGGCGACGCTAATTTTGGATTTTTCGCCCAAGCCAAATAGATTGATTGTTATTGTAGCTCAATAGGGCTGAGCGGTAAAACATCATCCAACGTAGAAATATCAAAATCACCCGTACTCTTCCTTAAGCCAGATAGAGTGGAAGAGATCATGTAGCAGGTCTCTATGCTTGCAATTTTTGTCGACGTCGCTGGCGGCGGTAATGCAAAGGTTCCCATAAGAGTGGAATCCTTTTAAGAGTCCTACACCAATGTTCTGGATTTCTAGTCGGGGTAATTGAATATATGGAATGCTTCCAGTTACCTGTGAAGTGGAGGAAAAAAAGGATAATTGATTAATGACTGTAATAGTACCTTTATGAGGAAAGGAAACCATTCTAAAATATCTAGAAACAATTGCAGTCATTGCATATACCCGTGGTCTTCCGAGTAAAATATTATATTCAAGGGGTCCGTCAACAACCTCAACATCAATACTTACTGTTTTTCCCCTAATTCAACTTGCAGGTTATTAATAATGCCACAAGGTTTATATGTTCTTCCATCAAAAGCCTTCAATGTCATTGATGATTGTGATAATTGCGGTGAGCCAAGTGACTTCCAACAGTTTAGAGACATAATGCAGGTAGATGCTCCCTCATCAATAATAGTATGATGAACAAGGTGATTGAGAACATTTACTTGGATGGAGAATGCCAATTCTGCTGGTAGCTGCGGCACATAGCTCGTATGATTAAAGACGACAAGATTAGAATCAGTTGGATCAATTCCACCAATGGCCAACAATAAAGCCTACTTCTGGGAGGGACAATTTTGTAATACCTCAAGAGCAGACATAGCTGAAGGGGATTGAGCCAAATCTTCAACTATATTATAATTTTGTGCAGCTCTTGCTCGAGGATTATATGTCGATTTATGAATTACTCCCTTTGGTGGTTTAATCGTCAATTCAGGAATAACAGGAGGTGGTACTGATTCATTAGATGGATTCGTTTTCAAGGTAGTAGGTTGATTAGTGGCCAGACTACCATAGTCTTTATTCCGCATGGACACCAAAATATCTTGTGAAGGTTTTGTAATGGATAACATTAACACTTAGGAACTAGGAGTTGGATCCATAGCAACCAAATTTGTTTCTGGATTTGGAAATGGGTCTGTCAACACAGCTGATGCATTATAAGTCTTGATGATTTTTGAGACTTCAGCACGGTGAGGAAAATCCCTAACAAAATGTTCCTCATTACAGATTATGCATGGATAACGAGGTTTCCATGGTCCTGATGGTTGATCAGATGATCGTTCCTGCGGGTTAGAATTTTTATTTTTCTTTGATTTCCCCTTTTTCTTACTTCCTGATTGCTTATCACTTTTCCCTTTTTCAAATGAGATGGCGTTGATTTCAGAAGTAGGAGTAGGATCAAATGCAGTAGTGTTGTGTGTATTTACAGTTCCTATCAAGCCGTCTCTGGCATGAGAGTCCTTTATTTGAGGAGGAACATTTAAATTAGATCACAGCGCATTTGGTATTTTCTCATAGAGCGTGACAGACTGAGTATAAATCAAGTCTAAATACTGGGCACGAGCGATGACTTGCTCTTCTGTGACAACGCCACCTTTAGCCACATCCTCTGTTATAGATGGTAACATGGATTTGATGAACCATTCAGCAAGGAGATGATCATGAACAAATGCCTTAACCATTCGTCGACGGCGACGCCACTCATGAATATGATTTGAAACGTGAGTAGCATTACTTTGTTTGAAGTTGGTCAAGAGTTCCGTTCCAGTTTCGTATCTGATCAGTAACTGGAAATGAGTCAAAAAGACAGTAGCTAAGGCAGTGAAATTGTCAAATGAAGCTCTAGGTAATTCAATGTACCATGTAGCTGTCGGACCTGTGAGCATTCTCTGGAAAAGACGTAATCGAACAGAATCATCATTTAGGGAATTTGATGAACACCATAAATGATAAGTCATAACATGAGTTGATGGGTCTTCTCCAGGGTTTCCATTGAATTTAGGAATGTCAGAGGGTAATTTATGTGGTATCACCGGCTACCAAGGAGCATAATTGATAGGATCATTGGTTAACCAGTTTAAATCTAGTAATTCCAAGGTTGCAACAAAAGGAAATTGTCTATTAAGATCAGGTTGTGCATAGCCAGGATAATATGGAATTGCTTGGGCAACAGGTCTTTGAGCACCAGCATATGGGATTTGATGTTGGTAACCCAGATAGGGGTTGTTTTTCATGGTAAACGCTTGGGAGTTCTGTTGACCAAAACCTAGATATGTTACTTGTTGAAATGAAGTTTGCGGAATTTGTGCCTGTGGCTTCCAAGGGGTCTATCCACCAAGATTATAACCCAAATTTGTATAATTTGGATTCAGTTGAAATGTTTAACCAGATTTTGTTTGTGACATCCCATAAAATGGTGGACCAGCTTATGAATAAATGATTCCTGATACAAGTTGTTGTAAATTAACCAAAGGATTTTGAGTGTGTGGACCCAACATTTGATGATATTGAGTTGAAGAACTCGCCTGATAAGGTTGATGTACAAGATTTTGATGTTGTAGCAGGGGTACAATTGTATTAAAAAGTGGTATTGAAGTGGGTGTAACAGGTTGAATTGGTTGATACAATTGGACAACCGTGTTTGGTTGGATAGGCAAAGTGGGCTGCCATTGACAAATATTTAAATCAACATTAGTCGGACCAAAATGTGACTGAGTACTGTTGTATTGGGTAACCAAAGGTTTCCCCCTAGCATAAGGAGGATAATAAGATGGAAAATATTGTTCACCGAATGCTAGGAGTCCAGTTGATATGATATTTAAAGGAATTGACCCATAATGACCGGCTTGATATTGCCCTGATGATGGATTTAATGAATCAAGTCATTCAGTACTAACTATAGGACTACCAGTTAAAACACTAGATGATGACATTGGCAAAGACCATGAATGTGAAGAAAGTGCTAGATAATGATTTGTAACATGTTGGGACTGAAGGGCCACCATGCAAATATGACTCTCATGATGTTGTGAACATCGACGGAGTAGCGAGGGTAGAAGCTGACGTAATTGGAAAAACAGACCCAACCGAAGATGTTGGTTCAGACATGGTTGTTTGACCAAATGTATACCCTCGAAAATCGAGGGGTGATTGAACGGCAATAAGATCAACAAAAGCAGATGGAAACGATTGAGGAAATGACTGGTACAGGTAAAGGTCTCCCCCAAAGTGGGTTTGACTTAAAGGTGTATCAGGTTGAGGGATTTCTTCAATTGCGATTAAACCAGGAGGAAGAGCTTCACCGTCAGGCCCAAAATATATTTCAGACGGTTGAATGTGTGAAATAGGAGTTTTAGTGGCTACATAAATTTGTGGGATGACCAAGGTAGGAACAACTTCCGGCTGTTCAGATTCAGGGTTCAGAGATTCTGGCAAAAAAGAGACAGGATCTGGATCAATGTGTGTTTGAACAACGTCGGGTCCCAGAGGTATGGTCTCAGCAATTGAATGGATCGTGACCACGGGTAGCTGTGAAGACTTCGTTTCAACAACAGTAGACGAACTGGGATGTGTGGAAACAATTTGAGCTAAATCTGGATTAAAAACTAATGTTTCGCCAGAGGTACGAATTGTACTTGATTCGGCAGATTGTGATCGCCTTCGCCTACCATAAATAACTTTTGGTGGTAAAGGTGGCTTTAAAGCTAATCTACGCGAACGACGGGGGGTAGGATTTTGTTCTTCCACGATTACTGATTTATTTTATACAAAAACAAATAAACAAAAAGAGGGTAATTCTAGGCAAAAGGGTTTACCAAGAAACTGTGAACTGCAGAATACCTCTTAGTGAACCAAGAATTACGGGCAGGTAATCTCCCCGAATGTTGTGTTCAGTGTATCACAATTTCAAGGTAGCCGAATCGGTTCACTATGGATGGATAGCACCTAAAAGTTGTCCTCCCAAATATACCCAAAGGTACCTGTAGGCCCAATTCCGTATTAGCGTTGTCTGATGCGAAACCGCACAGTGAGAGCACCCCTTTATACTTATCGTACTGTAACACTGCCCGATATACCCGAAAGTACATGGACGAGCTACGATATACTTACGTACGTGGAGTGAGGTATCACACTCGGAATGTATCGCAGAAAAGTTAACGACAGCTGCTATGTTTTACAACGCTGAAACACGTCTCTAGCCTAGACCTTCTAAATGTTATCGTTAATGTTCCAAAGCGTTGTTGAGTAAATTAAGATTTATTTTATATTGATCTTGCTTAACAGTTTGCCTTTTAGGTTCACCACGATGATGTATATGAAATTCCTAAAATGCAAGCTAATAATGATAAACAAACATTTACTTTCAACGTTTTCAATGAAAAACCTAGCTACTAAGGTAAGAGAACACTAATTTTTTGGAAAGAGAACAAATAATTTGTGAGAAAAAAAATCAATGAACAAAACAAAATCAATGAATCACAAACTAAATGTAGATTTCCTAATGTTCCTTTTGTAAAAAACACACAATCCTACATGCAAATGCAAGTTTTTCTTTTCAGTTTCCTCAATGTTATGAATGTAGAAAAGAAACTAGGTGCACTAGGTCAATAATCGAAATGCTTTTTACTTTCGAGAAACGAAGAATACGAACAACAATTTCTCTTTTGAAGGAAAAATGAGGACTTCAACAACAATTTCTCCTATCAAGGAAATGAAGATTTTACGATAATTTCCTATTTTGAAAGAAAATTATTCTGAATGCGACCATACAAAGTACTTTGAAATCAACTTGTCAATGATAATGAAATTTTTTTTAAAACAACATTGAACAAATTTTCAATCAAAGGAGAAGAAATATATATAGTTATTGGTCAATAGAGCATCAAACTTTTCAGAACAAATCAGCAAACAGAACTGAAGCAAAATACAAATTCAGATTCAAGGGGATTTGGCCCCTTTCAGGAGCCAACGCAGTCTCCAAAGGGAGACAGTGCTCTGCAATGCAGGCTGAGAAGGGAGACAGTGCTCTGGAAAGCACTGTGCCCTGACCAAGGGTGCGTTGGGCGCAGTAAACAAAGAAAAATCTACTGTTTGGCTCACTAACTTTGCAAATTAAGCTCTGAAAAAGTCTAATATTTATATGAAACAACTATTGGGTGGATTTAGAAAGTAGATCAAAGACTAAAAAACCTAGAAACAAGAGAAGTTTTCCCCAGTGGAGTCGCCAGTTTGTTGGCCCAAAATTGTAATCTACGGATAAACTATGCTTCCCTTGACCGGTGTCTAGTCTAGAACAACAGGTGAAAGACAATACTACCCTTTTTCCTAACTCAGAACAGATACACAGAGAGGATTGGATGCTTACTTGTTTTAGTCGCTTCCACTATAGCTACAAATTCAAGCGGTTTCAAATAGCTGAATGCTTCCTACAAGAAAGAACGCTGAAATAGTAGAAGATGCAATAATATAGATATCTATTCAAGCTAATTAGCTAAATCAATTAAGCATAAACTACATTCATCAACCAAGATTTTACAATATGGAAAATCAACGTAAACATAGATGCATGTAGGGAAAAACAAGAAGTACTCTTTATTGATGATAGAAGGAGAGGTTACAACCTAGTGACTAATTTGTAGTGACCTTCCAGCGGAGTTCCCAACTCTCATCACAGCATAAGTCTCTCCAGCAGCAGCTCCACAAATCAAACTCTCTATTGAAAACTCTCCAGCATTTCCCTACTAAAATTCTTCCTCCCAAACACTTAGATCTGTGTTCAATTTATAGATGAACTGTAGGTTGTTTTTTAATCAATAACATTCCAAAAATAAGCAAGACATGTTTCCATTCATGTAGATATTAAATGGACACTTGGATCCAAAGCTTTACACATGTGAACCCTTCTAGAAGACACTGGCCAAGTGGAGATTCCGGAACAATGAGAATTTCGCTCCCAATGTGACCAACGCACCTTTGAATGTCGGGAAGTGCTTTGTAGAGCAGCCTTGAGTGGGGCTACCTGCATATGCAACACACTTAGGCCCCTTAGAGCCTGCGTTGGTGAGCTCCCACATGTTTAATAATAAGCTTCAAACCATGGAAAATCCTTGCTTGATGAAAGTCTTGTTTGATTTATGTTGTTTCATGTCTTAGGGCATATAGCAACTGAGATGATAGGGAAGGATAGACCCTTGATCATTGGTCCTGGAGATGATGCCCAGTTAACCAGGTCATTGGGAATGGTGCCCAAATTGACCTATAACACCCTCACAAAGAAGCATGAAGCTCCAATGTGTATGCCATAGTACCAATCTTTTGCAACATCTTGTAAGGACCATAATACTTTGGCAATAATTTATTATCCTTCTTAGCTTGCTTGAGGGACATATGTTTGTATATTTGTAGCCATAGAAATACCCAGTATCCTACATTAAAAATTCACTCACTGCGATGTTGAACTGCCTGTTGTTTCATTCGATTTTGTGCCAAATTTAGGTTATCTTTTAATATTTGGAGAACTTGTTGATGCTCGATGTGATCTTCCACTGCTTGAACCTTAGATTTTTCTCTTAAATATGATGTGATGGATGGTGGATGATATCCATAAAGTGCCATAAATGGGGTCATTTTTTCTGAAGTATGGAAGGAAGTGTTATACCACCATTCAGCCAGAGCTAACCACTTGACCCATATTGTTTGTTTACCAGATACAAAACAACAAAGATATCCTTCCAAACATTTTTTCACTATCTCAGTTTGACCATCAGATTGAGGATGATAAGATGAGTTATGAGCTAGTTGAGTACCCAAACAAGAAAATAATTTTGTTCAAAAATTTCTAGTAAAAATGGGATCTCCGTCGCTTACAATAATCTTTAGGTTTCCATGTAGCTTTTGAATTGTTTCCATAAACACAGTAGCAATTGTACTTACTTTAAATGGATGAGATAATGCACAAAAGTGTGCATACTTGGTAAGTCTATCAACTACCATCATAATGACACTCTTTCCTCCGGACTTAGGTAAACCTATGATAGAATCCATTGAAATATCCTCCCAGCACTGACTTGGAATGGATAAAGGTTGTAGAAGACCTGAGGTCTCAATTGTCTCAAATTTATTTTGCTGGAAAACCAAACATTCCTCCAAAAACTTTTGAATATCAGATTTAAAACCATCCAAAAAAAAAAACTTTCTTCACCCTATGGTAAGTTTTTAAAAATCCTGAGTGTCCTCCTAAAGGAGAAGTGTGCAATTCCAAAATAATCTTTTGTTTTAGTTGGGAATTCTTACAAATATATAAGCGGTCTTTGTACAATAAGGAATCATTTTTCCAACTAAATGTATCAGATGTACTAGGATCTTGTTGCAACTTTTGAATGAGTGTCCACTCTTCTTCGTCCTTCTTCCATTCATCCCTTGCTTCGTTTATCCAATCTGGTTCGATAAGAGAAATGGCACAAAGCAATGCTTCCACCTCTTCATCCTTTCTTGAGAGTGCATTTGCCACAACATTTATCTTCCCTTTTTCGTAGATGATTTCAAAGTCATAACCTAACATCTTTGTGACCCATTTTTGTTGTTCTTCTGAAGATACTCTTTGTTCCAAAAAATGTTTAAGACTATCATGACCAGTTTTTACTTTGAAGTGTCTTCCCATTAGGTAAGGTTTCCATTTCTTTAGTGCATGTAGTATTTCCAGCATTTCCTTCTCATAAATATATTTCTCTAAATACTTTCCTTTGATTGGACGGCTTTCAAAAGAAATGGGTCTTCCTTCTTTTATTAAAACAACACTAATTCCATTTCCTGAGGCATCACATTGCACAATAAAGGTTTTTGTGAAGTCTGGTGTAGATAATATCGGTGCTAGGCACATAGCCTCTTTAAGATTTTCAAAAGGCCTTAGTTGCTTCAAGAGTCCTTGAAAATGCATCTTTCTTCAATATTGTTGTTAGAGGTGCGCAATTCTCCCATAATTCTTTAAAAAATTGCGATAATACCTTGTTAACCCGAGAAATCCTCGCAACTACTTTATGGTTGTGGGGACTTTCCATTCCTTAATGGATTTAATTTTGTTAGGGTCTACCTTAACACCCTCATGAGATACAATATGACCTAGATATTCCACCTCTTGTGCTCCAAAGAAACATTTGGATGTTTTTGCATATAATTGTTTCTCCTGCAATAGTTTGAGCACCCTGTCAACATGTTGAACATGATCCTTCCAAGACCTACTGTAGATTAGTATATCATCAAAAAATACTAGCACAAATTTTCTAAGGAAGGGTTTGAAAATGGAATTCATCAACCCTTGAAATATAGAAGGTGCATTGGTAAGGCCAAAAGGCATGACCAAAAATTCATAATGACCCTCATGAGTTCAAAATGCTGTTTTTGGAATATCTTCAATCTTCATTCTAATTTGATGATATCCTGAACGAAGATCCAACTTGGTAAAATAAAATTCTCCATGTAATTCATCCAATAATTCATCAATCACAGGAATGGGAAATTTGTCTTTAATGGTGAGCTTATTGAGCTCCCTATAATCCGGACACATTCGCCATGATCCATCCTTCTTGTGTACCAATACTACAGGAGCAGAGAAAGAACTTTGACTAGGTTGACTTATACCCGCCTCTAACATTTCTGCAATCATACGTTCAATTTCGCTCTTTTGGAAGTAAGGATATCTATAAGGCCTGATGTTTGGAGGAACACTTCCTGGAATCAAATGAATAGCATGATCATTATCACGAATAGGTGGGAGTCCTTTGGGAGTTTCAAACACCTTAGAATGATTGTCCAAGACTTTTTGAAGATCTGGAGAAATAGATGATTTTGATGTTCGAACTTCTAGTGAGCATAATTGTGCAATTACACCTCGTTGTTCTTTCTTTAGAATATTTTTCATGACATTAAAGCTTATTATCTTTCTTGGGTTCCCTGCGATACCCCGTAATTCGACTTCCTTTCCTTTCGAAAAAAATTTCAATAAAAGTTCTTGAAAATTAAAATCTATCATCCCCAAAGATTGTAACCATTGTACTCCTAGTACAACATCATCACCTCCCATTTGAATGGAAAGCATTAGACTATTCAATACATATTCCCCCATGGTTAGCTTGATATTATGGCATTTTCCAAAGAAATTTGTAGTTCCTCCATTTGCAACCATCACTTGACATTCTGGTGCTAGGCATAGGAATAAATTCAATTCCCTGGCTACCTTACAATGAATAAAATTATGGGTATTACTGGAATCAATCAACAACATTACCATTTTATTCTTGATATGTCCTTCTATCTTGAGATTTTGAGGAGTGGTAATGCCTGCCAATGTATTACACGATATGGTCGGACTCATTTCTTCTTTCTCTAAGGTTGGTTCCTGGTGTATATCCTCTTCTTTTGAAGTTTCTTGTTCATTTTCTTCCTCTTCACAATCTATTTAAAATAATTTCTTCTCAGCACACTTATGACCTTTAGTGTATTTGCTATAACAACTATAGAAAAACCCTTTTTCTCTTTTTTTCTTCCAATTGTTGTGGTGTCAACCTTGTAGGCTGTGGAATTCTGGGAGTAGAAACACTTCCATCTTTATAGATGTGAGTGGTAGGCTTCCTTGTCGCCATAATTTTACATTCAATTTTTCTTTCCAACCTGAATGCCTTCTCCAATGAATCAATTTCCCAAACGCGAACCTCATGTTGGATGTTATCCTTTAAATTCCCAATGAAGACATCAATCCTGTGTTCCTATGGAATATCAGTTACCCTTATATTCAATTTTTGGAAGTCCTCAATGTTCTCCACCACTGAATCCTTTTGTTTGAGATTTATCAATTGGCTAAACAAGGTGTTGCTCTTTGTATTCTCATAATGTCTTATCATTTCCTCCATAAAAATTGACCAAGTGACAATATTTTTACGAGACCAAAGCCATCGATACCATACAAATGTATTTGGTTCTAAATATAAAGTTGCAATGTGTACCTTTTGTGTGGTTTGCACATTATTGAGATCAGAATATTGCTCCTTCTATAGTATCCATGTTACAGGATCCTTGCCATCAAACTTCCTCATATCGATCTTTGGAATATGGTGGGTCTTCCATCCAACGTTCGAGTTTATGAAATCACGAGTAACATTTATTTTTTTCTCATCATGAGTTTCCTCTTCTATATTTTCTCCATTAGGAATCATTTCTTGTATCTGTTAGCCACCTATGAATTTTTTGACAAGTAAACAGGTGGCTAAAATTGTTTTGAGTCTTCAAGAGATACCTTTCCTTTGTAAACCTATCATTCTTGAAGCCTCCATGATTTTTCGATCCATTAAGCAATCTTCACTATTGTTCCCCTTAAAAAGCCCTGTTGTTTTGAGAAGAAGAATGCTTCAAAAAGGCCTCCATTTCCCCTTATTTCATTCCCACAAAGCCTCTGTTTTCATCACCTTTTCCCCTTTCAAAATCCCTCATTTACCCTCTAGATCAACCTAAATCCCCTTTTAAACCTCAAATCTCCCTTTATTTGGTTTAAAAATCTCTTATTCCCTCTACCAAAACCCCCATTTTTCCTTAAAAAGCACTAAATTTAGGCCAAAAACCCCATTTTTTACATTACAGGGTTAAGCCCCTTTCGGCTAGCCCCTAGCCCCTTTCACCGCATAGAACCAAGCGCCAAAACCAGGTGCTAAGCCTGCGAGCACTGACCGCAATCGGAAGTTTGGTGGAGAGCGCATTCCTTTGTTAATGGTAAATCTCTGATGCGATTGTCTTTTGTTTTGTGAACCTGCAGATGCAATACTAGCCATTAATCTATATAGATTGAATGGCTAGCACTGATAGCACACCCCGCCCCCTTTATCCTCTCTAACATTACCCTTCGATCACATAAGAACCGTTGATCTCCCCGCTAGATCATAGTAATCACATAATCGTCAATCGGAAAATCTTAAAGTGCCACCCCTTTGCCCCTCCGATTGGTGATCCTCCGATTCAATCATGGTCGTTGAATCCACAAGAACCAATGGCCAGAATTCGATCGCGCTCCGCCTCCTGTGCCCTCCATCATTTCCCCTCCGAGAGAATCTGAACCGTCGATCCGTCTAACAATCCGACGGTCAAGCACCCATCACATCGCACCCATTAGCCTCTGTCCATTACCCCTCCACTGCGATCTCCACTGTTGATCCCTCAATGATCTGACGGCCATCGAACCATCGCACCATCACCAATCGCAAAATCTTAACGCGCCACTTTTCTTTTTCCCCAATTGGCGATCCCCCATCCAATCCCGACTGTCGATCTCACCTTGATCCGATCGTCCACACGCAATTGCAACATCAACCATTAGAGTTTTGGCCCTTTCCTTCTCCGATTGCGATTGGATCTCAACCATTCCTTTCGATTGATCCGACAGTCCTCCTTCTCCCCGCCCATTGCACTGGCCCTTTTGCCTCCCACTTCTTCTTTTAATCCTGATTGTCCATTCCATAGGTCCGACGATCAGGATCTAACCCGCTTATGACCACCTCTTTGATTGAACGTCAACCGTTGATCCCTTTCGCGATCCTACGGCTGGCGCAACATCGCATCATCGCCAATCATAAAATCTTAATGTGCCACTTCCTGTCTCCCCCGATTGGCGATCCCCGATCCAATCACGACCGTCAATCTCGCCTTGATCTAACGGTCCCCATTTCATCGCGTCTCCACCATATCTCTTTCATCGAGCCTCCCTAAGAACTTCTTCAAAGTATCTCTGTCGTTGATCTCCTCCTGAGATCCAACGGTCCACGTTCAATCACCCTCCGCCCTTCCGGTCCCACCACTTTAAGGCCCCCGATTTCAATCAATTTTACCATTTTTCCTTTGTATTCGCCCAAAATGAAACTTTTATGTTTTAACATTGAAAGCATTTTCTTCCGACTAACCTTCTAAAGCAACCTGGCCAGTAAATCTTGGTCGTTGATTACCGTAGTCTGATTTGATTGGACGGCCCAAAATCTTTCGTGCCCCCAAACCTTCATCAGCTCCATTTTCAGCATTCTGCATGGTTTTTCACCCATTTTCACCTGCATCCACCATTTCCGCCACCATTCCACAGGCCTCCACAACAGTCTTTCACCACTCCCCTGGATTTCATAACGATTTTATTGTATTGTGCAGGGTATATAGATGGTGAAACACATTCTGTCTCCACGGTCACATCCACTGTGACTAAGAGCGCAGTGAGACCATCACAGCAGTGGAAAAGAGTATCATAGGTGAAATTAAGGAATTTAACGGCTCCTAATTGAAGATTTAACGCCTGTAATCCAATGATCAAAGGAAGAAGACACAGATGAAGATCATGAAGATGATTAAGAGGCCTAAAACGCACAAATAAGTCATATCAGTGTTTCATCATCAACAGAACGTATTTTATCCAGAAAGGACACCTTCCTACAGCCTTCTCCATGCCTCCTCTCGCCTTTAACAGTTATTACACTAACAGAAGCTTCTAAAGAACTGTCAGGACAACAGTTATGGAAGTATGGAGACTTGCAGAATTTCTATCTGTTGAGGAGGTAAATCCCCTCTGCGGACAGAGGCGATCCCTACTAGCCCAGCAGGGGTCTAGCAACAAACAAACAATGCTATGACGCAAGCTCATAGTTACGAAATGAAAGACTTGGGATAAGAGCCTACCTGGATTCCAACGCTAGATCTGAAGAAGAAGATGCCCCCGTCCTTCAGCCCTGGCAGATCACAATCCTTCCACGATCTCCGTGGACGAACACCTGCACACAGAAGAGACGAACAGATACATGCATGGGAACCAGCATACGTAACTAAATATCGGTCAGAAAAGATATTACTCGCATTAACATGATTGCAAAAGGAGTGGAACCATAATCATAGTCATCTATTAAAATGATAAACGAATAGAAGTTACAACCGAGTTCTGACGTCGCAGCCTCCTTCGTACGGGTCCCCGGTTGTCCACGTCTCGCAAAGCTCGCCAAGGAAAGGGAAACCTCTCCAGAGTCTCGTAACAATGGTCTCCTTGCTTAATGGGCCTTAAGGAAAAGAAGGGATTCTTTACAGCACAAAGGCACTTGGGAATAGGGATCCGCTTAGCGCAAGACTATCGACCCTTGACCTTTTCCGGCCCCTCATCGTGGATGAAGGCTATATTTATAGAGGAGGGAGGAGGGTGGGATCCTACAATAGTGGAAGAGGCCTTATCCCTTGGGAGGTTCCCCATAAGGTGGAAACAAGAGGCCAAAGGAGGAAGGCCGTGGTTATTCAGGCGAAACCACTCCTGATGACTCATCCACGAAGTTGTTGTAATCGAAACTTCGCCTCTTTTTAAAAAAAAACTTTCCAAAAGAAGATTGGCGCGGGTGCTTAACTGGGATAGAGCGCCAATTGGCGCAGGCTCACTGTTAATTTTCCCCCATTGGCACGAGTACATAACGGGCTACCAGCGCCAAGGCAAAAACAGGTGTTTTTAGGGGTCTACTCAGGAAATGATCAACAGAAGAAATGTTGTCCTCATGGAAAGGGATGCAATGATGGTATTTTAATTTTAAGGCTTGACATTGCTCACGGGTCACATAATGGGTCCTCCATTGTGCGGGACGGGAATGGTAGGGACGGTGACAAATTACTGTGTAACAGATGCCCCCTAAAGTATGAGGCCCGAGAGAGAGAGGGGTGAAATGCTTTACGAGAACATGTTCAACAGAAGGCCCGCCGTCGGAAAACCTGCGCAGAAAGATACAACTGATATCTCAAGTACATGATGTATATATGGTATGGACGCAGCCATCCGAAACAGAGAATACTATAATCCGTCCAGGGTATGGACGCAGCCATCCAACTAGGATCAAACCAATAGACTCAGGTATGGTCGCAGCCATCCAATCAGTGAGTCATGTACATAAGGATAATAATCCACTGTCGCAGCCTGGATTACGACAGACACAATCCAGGGTCTTGCGCTCCATCTCGACCCAACAGAGTACAAGTTCAAGCATGTGAATATGTGAGCTGAAGTCGAACATGCAAGAACATCGTCTGATTACCAGCCAATGATGAAAGCTGTTAACAGACGCGAGAGAAACCCCCAATAATGACAATGGTCCTCAAGGTACTACAGGTACAATCTACGGCGTGCGAATAAATGAGTTGATGTCGAACACCCGCAGAATCACTCGATCGGAGGCCAATGATGTAAACCTCTTGTCGAATGCGACGAACCTGCCATTGAGGCATGCAGGCTCCAAGGTACCATAAGGAGTCTCTAGACCAACTTCCTGGATAATGAGTTGATGTCGATAGGAAGTGACCTTGATCGAAGGTGGGCCATAATGATTCCCACATCATCGACACGAGACAGAGAAACATAATGTTTTGTTGTGAATCAGGACCATATGAGAAACAGAGGAAGGTTGATATTTGCAGAGGCCAACTTCTCTTGAACACATGAACGGCACGACAATGGACTTGGCAGTATTTGACATCAACGGATCAGAGGTCATGGCGACGAGGCAATGAACGGATGAGAGGTCAAAAGAGATTACCCAAACCCATGAAGGCAAAGTGAAGCAACGAGATGAGATGTCCCCAACCCGACACGAATGCAGACAAGTGCCATGTTCAAGAGCGACATACTGCCGACGACAACGACGATGGTTCCATTTTTTCCCCACCATTTCTGGCGAGTACCCCAATTATTTTTGATAACAAGCTTGAAGGGGATAGCATATGCTTGTGATATAAGTCCGCCCTTCGGGCAAATCCATCCTAGTGCATTTAACGAGTCCTAGGAAGGAGAAACTCGGAGAACGTCATTGCGACGGAATCCAATGTCATCAGGGTTTAACGAGTCTGACAAAGGAAGAACTCGGCGTCTTTTCATGTTTAGAGAGTTTGAAAAGACAGCGGAAAAGAAAACTCCACGGGTCCCTTTTCGTAAATAGTTCCCCAGATCCGAAAAGGTAGAAAACAATATCCGGGAAAACCTCCTAGTCGCGATAGGCTAGGGTATTCCTTTTTCGTAATCGATCCAACCCAGCCCGAAAAAGGGTTAAACTTATACTGGGTGAATGTCGATTCGTGTCCATTTTAACGAGATCGAAACGACAAGGGCCTCGGCGATCTTTTCATATTTAGAGAGTCAGAAAAGAGCTGAAAGATGACTCCAGAGTGACTTTTTCGTGTATTTACCGAGTCCGAAAAAGTATAAAATACAACTCGTTTCCACCTTCTAAGTTGCAAAAACCTGTCACTGCACATACCCAACAAGCGTAAAATCCATCTTTAACATAATACATGCAAGTATTTGACAAGAAATAACTTTAAAAACTCATTTTAACGTCGAAAAGTTATAAATATGTCCAATGGTAAAAAATGAAATTACTTTTTACTATTTACCTTGTGGAGAGTAGCAGTGGTCCATTTGGAGCAGAATCTTCTGACGGCGATTGCGACCGATCCAGGCGACCATTCAGCGTCTCGTCTGTGACAGGTAAGAGGCGCTCCTTTTCTCTTTCTTTCCATGTATTTTTTAATGAATTTCCCTTAGAAATCAGCTCTGTAAGGGCACTCTTGAATTTTTAGGGCCGGCCCAAGTGGCGCGGGTATCGGGCACGGACCCGCGCCACTGAGCTCTTTTTATCAAAGGGCCTGCGCCACGTGGCGCGACTGTCAGCAAAACAGTCGCGCCAGCGGCGCAACCCAAATTTACGCCTAAAAAAACCTCTATTATATGCCAAATTCTTGAATTTTTAAGCTTACAGAAGATCTAATCAAGGGCTTTGAACCATGTGAATGCAGATAAACAGTCAGAATGGTGATTGAATGGAAGGAACGGGAACACGGAGATGAGGACGAAGAGGCCATGCAAAATGAGAATTGCATGAATGCTCTAAGGGACTGTGGCTTAAAGAAATTCTTCCTCACGCCATGCTTACGAGCTCGGCCTGAGCTCCTCCAATATTTGATCAACCTCTGGGATGAAAATGACCAGGTATTCAGAATACGAGACCAGGTGTTGGAATTGGAGGTCACCGACATTTACTTTGTTACTGGATTATCCCGCAGGGGTCCAATCCCTGTACTGACTGGGAGCAGACCATCGGGGGAGAAGATGGAAGAAGTAATGGCGCGGGTGTGCCGTGGGGCACAAACAGGAACAGGGAGTAAGAAGGTGTACATCTCGACCATCCCTGACCTAGCACTGAGAGTTGTACTCCACACCATTACGCGGGCTGCTGGATCGCAGGCACCGTACGAGGCTACAAAGACTCAACTCTTACTGGCCTCAGAATGCATGGGTCCCCGACTGTATGACTGGGCAACAGCTGTCACCATTAACATGAAAAGGCAGCTCACAAAGTGCAAAAAGGGCAAACTGAAGCAGTTTGGGTATGGTTCCATCTTGGTTTCGTTCATTCTGGAACGCATACCAACCTTCCAGGGCCAAGAGGCCCCTGTGGCGAGTCCAGTACCACGAGAGCCGAGAATGGCTCGCTGGGCAGCACTGATGCCCAGATCTGGAGGCGGGCAACAGATGTCCTGGAAGCCCGAGTTCTTCGGATGGATACGGCGCCAACTGATCGTTGTGGAAGATTGGCCCTATGCGGGAACTGACTTTACAGGGGACCCGGATCTCCCGCTACCAGAAGGAGACCACTGGGACGAAGAGCTGGGTAAGACCTCATATTTTTGATTTTATGTTTATATGATTTTTTGTTAATATACAGTTGTCTTAACACAAATATACATGCATGTAGATGTAGGACCTGAGAGGCCAGCCGGGATGTCTCCTATCTTCCGGAGGACACAGCTCGCCCCTGAAATCCAGGGGGAAGGTGCCGGAGGAGGGGCACTGGTTCAGAACCTTGAGGGGATCGTTCATGGGATCCCAGACTATGCCCGACTGTCAGATGTACCACTGGAGTACCAGCGCCATACGGTGGGAGTCCCAAATCGGCTCCACCGAATCCTGAGGCGGCTACTGCGTGCAGTAACGTGCTATCATGAGCACCATGCTGATTAGTCTCTAGGATTTAGCCACACCTATTTTTTGAGAGACACAGTGTCTCCGGATGTATTAAGACACTTATGTATATTTTTTGAGTTTTATGTGACGCACACTGTGCAAACATTTCGACACACATATATATATATATACATATGATTATTTTGGATGGATCTTTGTTTACATGTGATGATGTTTTCTATATGTCATGCAAATGTCTAATACAGATGTAATCTAATGTATCAGTTACATAACAAACGACCCAATGCGAAATGTATTCACACAATGCATTTAATCACACATTTAATTTTCACGCAAGCTTAAAAGCACACATGAACACACACATATGCAAACTATGCTTGAAACGAGTTTTATTTTTACGCAAGATTAAAACACAAACTATGCTTGATAATAAGAAAGACGGGCATGCCCCCCAGCATGTTGTCTCAAATCGAGGCACATGCCCCCCAAGCTTCACTCGATTGAAAATGGGGTGAAGATTGAACATACACGAGATTTGAGCTGAAACTGACAAAACTCGAATTGAATATGCTTGTGTTTCATTATTTTAACGAGGTTGACACACTTAAAAGAACTATCCTCGAACAGCTTGTTTCATTGTTTTTAGGAGTTTGACACAAGTGGAGGAACTATGCTCCAAGATCCTAGTTTCATTTTTTAAAGAGCTTGACCCAGGGAGGAAACCATGCTCTAACCGACTTACATCAAAATGAACAAGAAGGCGGCGCTCCCAAGAGTTCCGCTCCTGATGGAAGGGAAACATCCTGGAAGTCAGGACCCAATGCCCCCAGCATATTATGCACTACGGCATCATCACTGAGCACAGGCACGGGGTATGTAGCCACATAGTTGACCTGCGGTGGAGCAGATACAACGGGTGGATAAAAACCAGGAGGGGGTGATGGCGGACCAGATGCTACATTGGGACCAAAGAACGACAGCTGATCAATGGTCACAATTCGTCCTTCATGTGGAAAACAGGCCACACGAAAAAGGGAGGAGACAAGCGCTCCCATGGCATAGGTGTAATCGCGCCCCAGGAGCAGATGGAAATCCAAGGGGCCTGGAACGACCATCACATCCATATGGACGGTTTTGCCTCCCAAAGTAATTGGTAACCTTGGAAGGATCCCCAACGGTTGACTCGTCCTTCTATTGAATGTCAACAGATTCTGCGTAACAGGCGCAAGCGGTGGCGAACCGAAAGCTTGCCAGGTAGTTGAAGACAGAATACTAACAGATGCACCTTCGTCTATAATGGTACTGGGTACAACCAGACCAAGAGCCTGTATTGTGATCTCGAAAGGCACATAAGACGGAAGGCGAAATCCTGCAAATCGATTCCAATCAAAGGAAGCGACCAAACTACTCGGAGGGGCTACCATGGAAATGCGAAGGTCTTCCCCTGATGTTACGGAAGCAGAAGCCTCCTCCATGACCTCCATCTCGAAGGCGGGAGGAATATCCTCTGGAGCCTCTATCATAGGAGGTGGAGGAGCGGCTTCTTGAAGCACAGGGACAGGAGAATCTTTCTCCAAGTCTGACGAATCTGAAGAAACCAGAAGGACATGAGGAGTGTGAGATCCACTCTCGACAGAAAATACCTGGTGCACTGCGGATGGGGCCAGTTCAACCGATCCTACGACCAATGGTTGGTCAGGGCCGGATTCGTGAATTTGAATTTCTGGGGGAGTGGGATCGACCAAGGATGACTCTTGACCAACCATAGGATCAGCTGGTAGAGGACTCACAGAAAGCCGATTATAACCAGGTGGAAGGCGTGGTATAGAACCGACTGGGTTGTCCAAGACTCGCTTGGCTTCATCCATATAAGGACAAAGGCGAATGGCATGGTGCCCTTCACACAATTTACAGGGATTGGTGATCTTACCCTGCTTCTTAGAGTCCTTATCAACAGCAGCTGAAGACGTGCCCCCAACTTGACTCCCGGAAGCCAAAGGCAACGGCGGGCAGCCGTTGGACCATACTTCGAGCACCTTGGGAATGCCAGGGCAGTCTCGAAGCAAATGGTCTCTCGTGCACAACATGCACGGGAACTTGAATTTCCGAGGAGGGTTGGAAGGACTATCAAGGGGAGATATCTCGGAGGCAGTAGCTGTACATTTAGCCTCTCACTTATCAGACTTCTTCTTCTTTGTCTTCTTCTTCTTCTTTTTAGCCACCTGGTTACTCGAATCCAGGCTTTCACCAGGCAAAGTAGAAGATGAGGACGCAGAAACAGACGAAGAAGGGGAGAGGTCCACCTTGGAATCAACATGAGGTTGTTCAGGTGGAGGAACTGATTGAACAGTAGTGGAGACATTCGGGACAACAGAGGTTGAGAACAACCAAACAGGCAACCCAACAGTTAACCCGGGAAGGGACAACGTCGCCATGTAAGGAGCACCAACGTTTCCAAAAGGAGAAAAATGACCAGGATTCCCTTCTGAGGGGATTCCTTGGTTGGTGAACTCTGAAAAAGTTGCCATCAAACTCAAAACCACACACAGGCTGAAAACGAGTTAAGACACACGATCAAACAGTCAACAAGCAATGTCTAAACGGGTGTGTAATCGTGGGCGATTAATTTTACCACATTGGAAAGTAAGAAATTCTACCGTTTCATGTTTTAAGAGTCGAGAAACGATAAAAGATGACTCTATCTCTTTCAGAGTTGACACAAGCGTGAAAGGACAAGCGCTTGACGGTCTTTTCAAGTTTAGGGAGTCAGAAAAGACCAAATGACTACTCAGGAAAAACTAGGCACAAAGGGTGTACCAGATAGCCGTGAACTGCAATATACACCTTGGTTTCAAAATGAAACAGAAATCGACCAAGGACTTTCCGTACGTGCAGGTAGTCTCCCCGAATGCTGTGTTCGGTGTATCACGGGTAAAAGGCGGCGGACTCGGCTTCCTGTGGATAAAGGATTGCAAACCTATAGGGGTCTCCCTTTATATACTCGACGGTACGGGGAGCGCAAGTCCGTACTAGTGCTGTCTAAAGCCAATAGGCGAACGACAGCTGCTAGGTTTAACGACGCCGGAACACGTCTCTAGCCTAGACCTTCTAAATATGTTGCGTTAAGTTCAAATGTTGCCTTAGGTTAATTGAATGAATTTTACAGTTGATCTTCAATTAAGTTTCAATTTCCAGGCCTTATCGTATGTAGTGTCTCCTAAATGCAAGCTATATGCCACGATGCAACATTTCGTTCGATGAAAACTAGTTAAATGAGAGTTGAGAGCTTTTATACAAACGAAATGAACGGAATACAAACAAGAATGTCTCTAATGCAACTAATGCAATCGCACACTTTTCATTCAAACACTAATCACTAGTAATACGGAAAAGATGACAATTTGCACTAATTAAAAACAAAAGAGACTATATATTTTTTGATTTTCAATGTTTAATGGCTAATGTGCACTGAAAACAAAAGGAACAATTGGAGAAATGATAACTAAGAGAGCGAAGCAAACAACATTCACTCAACAAAGCAAGCAACCAAATCTCTAAATCGACCCAAAGTCTCTCAAATCGAAGAAAGACTAGAAAACACCCAATGGACCGTGTGATCTGGGTCCAAAGCAAGGGCAAACGAATTCTGAATGAAAGAATGAACAATCACTCAAAAGACGCAACAAAACAATCAAAGACTGCTAAGAGGGCGTGGAGAATCAATCAACAAGTCGACGGGACAATCAAGACACCAAAACTCCCAAGGAGGGCTCGATTCACTTATGCCACTAGATGCCCTAGGGCTCAAATCGTGAAACCGATAGATAGAGGCAAACAACCAAAGGATAGCGGTGAATTCCAGTCAAACAAGACTCCAATACACTCAAACAATCAGGAAATCAAGAAGAAAAGTACTGGTCAAGCTCAGAAAGCCAAAAATTGAAGAAACTCAAAAAAGTCACGGGGGTGGCGCGACTGTGGCCTTGAAACTAGCGCCAGAGGCCGAGTGGCGCGAGACAGACAAATGCAACACGCGCCAAGTGGCGCGACTGTCAGGTAAAAACCCGCGCCAGTCGAGTTCTTCAATGAAAATTAAAAAACAAGCTAATCTGAAAAGAGACCAACACAAGCTAAGCAAACCAAGAGGCTAAAATAACGAAAGAATCCAACCCAGAAGGTTCATCAAGCAAGGAGAAATAATCAAAGCGAACCAATCATAAACGGGACAAGGAAAACCGGACGATCCCCAGCGGAGTCGCCAATTTGTTGAGGAGGTAAATCCCCTCTGCGGACAGAGGCGATCCCTACTAGCCCAGCAGGGGTCTAGCAACAAACAAACAATGCTATGAAGCAAGCTCCTAGTTACGAAATGAAAGACTTGGGATAAGAGCCTACCTGGATTCCAACGCTAGATCTGAAGAAGAAGATGCCCCCGTCCTTCAGCCCTGGCAGATCACAATCCTTCCACGATCTCCGTGGACGAACACCTGCACACAGAAGAGACGAACAGATACATGCATAGGAACCGGCATACGTAACTAAATATCGGTCAGAAAAGATATTACTCGCATTAACATGATTGCAAAAGGAGTGGAACCATAATCATAGTCATCTATTAAAGTGATAAACAAATAGAAGTTACAACCGAGTTCTGACGTCGCAGCCTCCTTCGTACGGGTCTCCGGTTGTCCACGTCTCGCAAATCTCGCCAAGGAAAGGGAAACCTCTCCAGAGTCTCGTAATAATGGTCTCCTTGCTTAATGGGCCTTAAGGGAAAGAAGGGATTCTTTACAGCACAAAGGCACTTGGGAATAGGGAGATGCAAAGCTTCAGCACTTCAAGACTATCAGCCTTTTAGCCCTTTCATCAATGGATGAAGGCTATATTTATAGAGGAGAGGAGGAGGTTGGGATCCCTACAATAGTGGAAGGAAGGCCTTATCCTTTGGGAGGTTCCCCATAAGGTGGAAACAAGAGGCCAAAGGAGGAAGGCCGTGGTTATTCAGGCGAAACCACTCCTGATGACTCATCCACGAAGTTGTTGTAATCGAAACTTCGCCTCTTTTTTAAAAAAACTTTCCATAAACAGAGTGGCGCGGGTACAACACTGGGACAGAGCGCCAATTGGCGCGGGCTCAGTGTTAATTTTCCCCCATTGGCGCGAGTACATAACGGACTACCAGCGCCAATGCAAAAACATGTGTGTTTAGGGGTCTGTTCAGGAAATGATAAACAGGAGAAATGTTGTCCTCATGGAAAGGGATGCAATGAAGGTATTTTCAAGGCTTGACATTGCTCACAGGTCACATAATGGGTCCTCCATTGTGCGGGACGGGAAATGGTAGGGACGGTGACAAATTACTGTGTAACACTATCCATGTTACTTATTTCAGAAGGCAATACAGAGTACCATACAGCCTGAATATTTCAAAGGAACATACCTGAAGTTATAGCCAAGGACTTCTAAACCATACTACAGAGTACACATAGTTAATGAAGAGCCATTTTGTAGAATGGGCACTCGACCTTCTTCTCCTCTGTCATAATGAAACAATAAAGTTTACATCTACTACCTCTGCTACTCATTCTCCTATAAGAACCCCTGAAGAATACATTGTAAAGGTTGTTGTTGGTTTATAGGGATTCATTCGATTGTTAGAACTGTTACTGGGGAAAGTAGCTTAGTAGCTTGTAATTTAGTAGGCTGGGAGGAGAAGTTTGGACTGTAATAAGCCATTGAGCTCAAAGTATGTGACTCATTTTGCACATCAATTGAACAAGCAAATTTCACAGGATCTTGGTCTATATTACGGGTGATGTTTTCCTTACTTATTTCACGTTTAATCATACTATCCATTATTCTCTGATAAGAATCAGTAATCTGGCTTAGGATATACCCTTGCATGGTACCCTAATGCTTTCTTGCTCTTCTTATCTTTTATGTTTTCTGTTGATTTTCTATCTGAGAACAAATTCATGTAATTTAACCAGTTAAAGATGTTGGCATGCCCATGCTTACTAATGTATGGATTTGGAGTTTGTTGCTTAGATGTTCTTATTGGGTTTAAGCTGGAAGAATTGGGATACTGGGGATTTAGAGTTAGCCCTGTCCACTGGGGTCCTTTTCCAACAGATTGGCCTTTCTAAGATCCCTTTGAGCTAGTGTCAAAAGCATTGAAGGTTAAAAGTCCTTCTTTGATCTTAGGCCTTGCTCTGTGTTAAATCTTAACTGTGTTTCCCTTAAGAGTATGCTGAAAGCAGGCCTGGAGTTAAATGACCTCTGACCTAATCTAAAGCTACCCTTTGTGTTTTATTGAGAATTTCCTTTGAGCATGTCAAAGCAGGCCTGGATTTAAATGACATCTGACCTGATCTCAGACTGCACTTGGGTTTCTTTCCTTCTTTCACTTCACTCCTTAATGTCCCATTCCACCATCTATCTAAAAGATCCTTTGGTATAGATGACTTTCCCTATGGAAAACCTTGGTTAGTTGTTATGCAAGTAATTCCCTTTCATGACTCCATAGCCCAATGGATTGACACTTTCTTGACCTATCTTCTTTTGCTGAAATATCCTGCTACTTTGTTCCTTTTCATTCCACATAACCTTCTCAGTTAATGATCTCCAACCCAGCAACCAAACCAATTAAAAACCCCTTGTGCTTCATACCTAGCCTAATACCTCAATTTGAGCCTCAAAGATATATCATTCTTTGCATTTATAGAGAGATCCCTCTCTTTATCCACGAGGGCTAGATCCTGAGATCCCAAAGTGGTTTGATGTTGTCTTGTCTTTTGGTATTTCCAAATTTTCCAAAACACAGGAACCCCAACATAATGGCGACTCCACTGGGGAACTAGACCAAATTAGCCTTGATTTGGTAGCAAATCACTGTGGTGGACAGTAAACCTTCATGAAACACTCTAAACCTTCCACCTGGCGACTCCACAGTTCCTAAATGACAAAAGACTCCACAGTTCCTAAAATGAGCTAAAAGAAGACTCCATGAGTTCCTTTTTCACTGTGATAGAAGCTCGAAAAAGAGATAAAAGTGTGCTTCAAATCCTTTTTCATTTTTAACAAAGCTCGAAAAATAAGCAGAAAAAGCATGCTTTGTGGTCAAGTCTTTCTTGAAATAAATCTACACGACTAACCTATTCGTCAATTGTATTTCTTGTTCATAACAACATCAAATGAATTAAAAATACCTATTTCATGATAAAAAAAACATAATAAAACCATATTCATAGCAATAAATTTAACTTGCAAGTAATTAAATGACTATATAAAGCAGTTTCACTATTCATTTTTACCATTCCATAGTTATCATTTTTATTTTGGAGCTCTGAACTTGATTTTTCTCCTGAACTTCAGTCATTTATTATGGTCGTTTCAGTGGACGGATTTCATCACAGTTAGATCCAGGTTAGTAGTAAAAACCTCCTCTTTCTTTCAGTATTCATTTCATTACCATCCCTTACAAATTTTTAGGGTTTTGAGGCCCCTAGGGTAAATTCTACCAAAATTGAGGGAAACTCACCCTTGAATGTCGAAACCTGCATTGCATAGTAGGTACAGTGAAGTGTACGTTCATGTGCAACACACTGTCTCGGCCTAGGGAGTGCGTTGGGCGCAGTTGAAGTTTTTTGTTTTCATGTTGTGTCCAAAATTTGCCTAGTTTTTTGCAATGAATGGTATCTAATGGATCTTATGGTTGATTTTCAGGTTTCCATCAGATTATAATGACGATTACATGGAGAGAAATAGAACATGAAGAACAAGATATGATTGCCTTGAATGATCCGGGTACTGTAAGAGCTTTAAGAGATTGCGGGCTGCTTAAGTACTTTAAACTATCGGGAATGAGGCAAAAAATAGAACTCCTAGAATTCCTTGTTTGAGCATGGGATCCAGCAATAGAGGCATTTCACATAAAAAATCTTGTCCATAACAGTTGAGGATGTGTATTTTCTCACAGGTTTGTCGAGGATAGGTTTGCCCATTTCACTCATAGGATCTACCATTGGAGGAGAAGCAGTGAGGGATTATGTTATGCAGTATTGCTATCCGAGGTCAGAACCTAGCAAAGATGGAAAAATAAACATCTGTGATGTCAGGGATTTTCCTTTGAGGACCATCCTGTTCACAATTTCTAAACTAGATGGCACCGTTACACTCCATGTAGCGAACAGATCATAAATGCAGTATGCGCTGGAATGTTTAGAGCCAACACCTTTCAATTGGTCTAAAGTTGTTCTATCTCAGATAAAGGAACAACTGAATAAATCAAAGGGAGGAAGGAAAAAAAAATTCAGTTATGGTTCCATCCTTATCTCCTTCGCTTTGGAACGGATTCCACTGATGCAGCCACAACATGTAACATTGGATATATCCAATCCTAGAGATCCTCGAATGCAGAGATGGGTAGAACTCATGGGTCGGCATTCAGGTCAATCGACCGTTGTGTTCTCGACTGCATTCTTCGCCTGGTTTCGACGACAGTTCGTCGCCATCGATGAGTATGCATGTGCAGGCATCGACTTCCAAGGAGATCCAGATCTAGTTTTACCAGAATGTGCTCAGTGGTGTGCAATAGGTAAGATTGATTTGACCATGTTTTTTTATTTTTATAAGGTTTATACAAATTTTTTTGTGTTTTGATTTCTTTCCAAGACTAAACTGAATGTTTTAATGTAATGCAGATATCGGTCGCGTTCAACTAGTAGAGGAACCAGAGCGTGAAGCGGATGCGCCAGCAGAGAGGGCTGTCGGGAGAGCAGTCCTTCAAGACCTTGATATGGCTGCGAATATTGCTAAGCTCCAACAGCACATAGAGGGGTTGACCTTCGGGATTCCGGATTGCCGGATCGAAGATCTTCCCATGCGACTGCAGTGACACACAATTGGGGTTCCTAATCGTTGGATGTGGTTGCTCCGTAGGATTGCTAGATCTATAGCGTGCTATCATGAGCACCGCTAGTTTACTTATGAATTTTTGCATACATTTTGAGGTCAGATGACCAACGTGTCTTGGACACAAATTTTGTAAAAAACCTATAACTATCTATCTATATATTTTTGAAGTTTTTCCTATGTTTAATGCGCAATCATATTCAATGATGTGAATGTTTTCTTTACCTATGTCACAAATTTCTGTCTAAAACTTGATTAGCTAATGAATCAGTTAAAGTGTTCAGATTTCTGGAAATGTGCTAATATTGAATGAAATCAAAATGTCTTTCCAAAATTTGAACTCTTAGGAACAATCTAAGAAGTGTTGGATTTCTAACAGTATAAATACTAGTAAGTTGTAGTACCACAAGTTGTGAGTCTAACCTTATTATTATGCGGTTAATACCAAATGAAATGGCATCAGAGAGAAGTTCAATCAACATGCTATACTCAACAATATTATTCGTCGATCTACCGATACAAATCCCTTGAAAACTCACTAACTCGCCGTTCGGAGCAAAAATGGCCCATGCTGCAGAGGATAGATTCTGTGTACTACAACTAGCACCATCAACATATCCAAAAAATGGTTCCGAAGATTCAAACATCTGCCATAAAATGTAAAGCGGATTACTAACGTCAAGAAAACTCTAAAAAAAAATATTAAGATAGTGAATGCAAATCAACAGCATATAAACAATATAATACAAAAAATTACTACGCTCATGATTAAGCATAGTAACGTTTAAGATACAACCCATTTCTAGGCTTCACCAATGGAATCCCATCGTAATCAACTAACTCGTAGCCATATTTAGCAAGAACTCTTTTGACAATGTAGGGCCATGCCATAATGGCTCGAATTTCCCTGTACCTAATTTATCAGCTTCCTGGTCGTAAAGAAGGACCAAGTCACCCTCTGAATAGATGCGAGGCTAGACATTTTTATCTTATTGCGCCTTTATACGTCTCTTATGTGCTTCGTTGGCCAATTGGGCTTCACGACGCGTTTCATCTAGATGGATGAGGTTATGGAGACGCGCTTCTTCTTTAGAGGTGTCAGGTAACAAGCCTATCGCGAGTTTTAACGATGATATTTGACATTGGATTGGTAAGATAGCTTCCATACCATACACCAATTGAAAAGGAGTAAATCTGGTAGCGTTTCTCACCAAGGTTTGATACACCCACAAGGCGGAGTATAGGATCAAGTGCCAGTTCCTTTTACGGACCCCTATCATTCGCTGAAGCATTCGTTTAAGAATTTTGTTAATAGCCTCAACTTATCCATTCGATTGTGGATAATAAGGAGTAGAATTATCATGTGGCAATCCTAACTTGGCTGTCAATTCAGACATCATATGGTTGCGAAAATGCTTCCCATGATCTATAACTATAGCTTGTGGGACCCCAAACTGTGCAATAACATGGTTGAAGAAAAAAAATACAGTTGTTTGTCCTGTGTTGTTGAATGTAGGCATCGCTTCGGCCCATTTGGTAAAATAGTCGACTGCAAAAATAATATAACCGTGCCCCCCAGACGAAGGAGGGTTACAGGTCATGAAATCAATACCCCATTTTGAAAATGGTCCAACAGAGACAACAAGATGCATTAGTGCTGGCGGTTTGCAGATTTTATGGTCATAAATCTAGCATGCATGACAAATTTTGACTGCGAGGATACAATCTTGAAAAATATTAGGCCAAAAGTAACCAATGCAGAGTGTCTTCTGCGCAGTAGCATAACCAGATAAATGTTCATCACAAGCCCCAGCATGACAATCATTTGACACTTTTTTAGCCTCCTCATGAGTGAGGCACCTCCTTAAAATGGTATCGACACCACGACAATAAAGTGTATTGCCGACGATCAGATAATATTTTGCTTGGTATCGAATACATAGTTGATCACAGCAACAGGTATTAGGTCGAAAAGTTTGGGTTTGGAGATAAATGATGAAATCCCCATACCAAGGATCATATGATTTGATTAGAAACAGAGACTCGTCTGGAATAGATGGTTCCGACGTAGTTGTAGTACTATCACAGGGAAGGTCACAGAGAAGCTCAGCCAAAACTAAAGACTTCCTTGACTTGGATTTGATGAATTCTAAATCAAATTCATGCAAAATGACGATCCATTTTGAATATTTTCCCCCCAGCAATTGACGTGATAAGATGTAAGTCATGGGGTTGCAATCCAAAACTATTGTTGTTCTTCGGAGTAGGATATAATGGTGAAATCTTTGGACAGCTTGAACGGCTGCCAGGGCAAGCTTTTCCACGTACGAGTCCTTAACTTCCGTATCATTGAGATTACGACTCAAATAATAGATTGGATGTTCAGTTCCATCTTCTACTTGGAAAAAAACCATAATTTGGAGGATACATTAATGACGCTTGGACAAGATGGTCCTTGACAGCATCAAAAGAAGCTTGCGCAACTTGGTCCCAATGGAAGGGAACCCCCTTTTTCAATAATCGAGTAAATCCTTTAGCCATTTCAGCGTAGTTTGGAAAGAACCTTCTCAGGACGTTAGCCTTTCCTTGAAGTTTTTTTATCTGAAGTAAGTTTGAGGGCGCAGGAAAATCAAGAATGCCCTATACCTTCAGTGGGTCTATTAGAATTCCTTCTTTTGAGACTATGAATCCGAGCAATCGACCAGAACCAACACAAAACACACATTTGTGCAGATTGAGGCGTATTTTGTAGTGTCGGCAGCATAAGAAAATGGCTCTCAAATGCATCGGGTGATCAGTCCATTTTCGTGAATGCACTGGTAGATCATCTAGATATGGTTGAACAATGCGCTTGATGTCATTGGAAGCATAATCCTTTGCTCTCTGAAAAGTTTCCCCAGCGTTCTTTAAACCAAATGGAAGTTTCCGATATGCGAATGTGCCCCAGGGACAGTTGAATGATGTCTTATGTTGGTCATCTGGGCGGATATTGATTTGATTGTAGCTAGAAAATCCATCCATGAAAGAAAATATTTCGCATCCAGCACAATCATCAATAATTTGATCGATAAAGGGTGTAGGATAGTTGTCTTTTGGACAAGCCTAGTTAACATCCCAATAATTGACACACACTCTAATGGTTCCTTGCTTTTTCATAACAGGAACGATATTGGAAACCCACTCATTTAATGGAACAAGGTAAATGAAACCATCACACAAAAAAATTTCAACTTCTGTTTTGATCGCAGTGGCTTTCTTCGGATGAACAGGATGAAGTCGTTCATGCACCGATTTGACATCAGGATACATATTAATAGTGTGTTCAACTATACTAGTATATATGCCTGGCAATTCCTTGTAATACCAAGCGAATACGTCACGAAATTCACGAAAAAGAGAGCGATATGAATCAAGTTCTGATGGAGAACAAGATACACCGACATGAATATTTTCTACAATGCCAGGTTTAGTCAAAATATCGATAGAGATTGTTTCAATTGCATTAATCGGAAAATAATTCGAAAAGAAATTTTGAATGGATGGGTGATAGAGTTTACTAAGATTATTTTCTTCATAATCTGGAAGATGGGAACGATGATGATAATCTTCCCATGGTTCTCCTTCGGCCATCATAGCTTCCAAAATATTTTCATCTGTCAAAATTTTTGAGGAAAACGGATCAGATGGAGTACCAAAATCTAATGAACGATCAACCCAAACACTCGGCGATGTTGATTTCGGATTTTCCGCCCAAGCCAAATAGATTGATTGCTATTTTAGCTCAATAGGGCTGAGCGATAAAACATCATCCAATGTAGAAATATCAAAATCACCCGTACTCTTCCTTAAGCTAGATGGAGTGGAAGAGATCATGTAGCAGGTCTCTATACTTGCAATTTCTGCCGACGTCGCGGGTGGCGTTAATGCGAAGGTTCCCATAAGAGTGGAATCCTTTAAAAGTCCTACACCATTGTTCTGGATTTCTAGTTGTGGTAAGTGAACATACGGAATGCTTCCAGTTACCTGCGAAGCAGAGGAAAAAAAGGATAACTAATTAATGACTGTAATAGTACCTTTATGAGGAAAGGCAACCATTCTAAAATATGTAGAAACAATTGCAGTCATCGCATATACCCATGGTCTTCTGAGTAAAATATTATAGTCAAGGGGTCCGTCAACAACCTCAACATCAATACTTACTGTTTTTCCCGCTAATTCAACTTGCAAGTTATTGATAATACCACAAGGTTTATATGTTCTTCCATCAAAAGCCTTCAACGTTGTTGATGATTGCGATAGTCGTCGCGAGCCAAGTGACTTCCAACAGTTTAGAGACATAATGCACGTAGATGCTCCCTCATCAATAATAATGCGATGAGCAAGGTGATTGAGAACATTTACTTGGATGGAGAATGTCAATTCTGCTGGTAGCTGTGGTACATAGCCCATATGATTAAAGACGACAAGATTAGAATCAGTCGGATCAATTCCACCAATGGCCGACAATAAAGCCTGCTTCTAGGAGGGACAATTTTGTAATACCTCAAGAGCAGACATATCTGAAGGGGATTGAGCCAAATCTTCAACTATATTATAATTTTTTGCAGCTCTTGCTCGAGGATTATATGTCGATTTATGACTTACTCCCTTTGGTGGCTTAATCGTCAATTTAGGAATAACTGGAGGTGGTACTGATTCAGTAGATGGATTCGTTGTCGAGGTAGTAGGTTGATCATCCGGACTACCATAGTCTTTATTCCACATCGACACCAAAATATCTTGTGAAGGTTTTGTACTGGATAACATTAACACTTGGGAACTAGGAGCTGGATCCGTAGCAACCAAATTTGCGTCTGGATTTGGAAATGGGTCTGTCAACACAACTGATGCATTTGAAGTCTTTATGATTTTTGAGACTTCAGCACAGTGAGGAAAATCCCTAACAAAGTGTTCCTCGTTACAGATTATGCATGGATAATGAGGTTTCTGTGGTCCTCATGGTTGATCAGATGATCGTTCCTGCGGGTTAGAAGTTTGCCTTTTCTTTGATTTCCCCTTTTTCTTACTTCTCAGTTGCTTATCACTTTTGCCTTTGTCAAATGAGACAGCATTGATTTCGGAAGTAGGAGCAGGATTAGATGCAGTAGTGTTGTGTGTATTTACAGTGCCTATTAATCTGTCTCTGACATGAGAGTCCTTTATTTGAGGAGGAACATTGAAATTAGATCGTTGTGCATTTGGTATTTTCTCATAGAGCGTGCTAGACTGAGTATAAATCAAGTCTAAATAATGGGCATGAGCGATGACTTGCTCTTCTGTGACGACACCACCTTTAGCCACATTCTCTGTTATGGATGGTAACAAGGATTTGATGAACCATTAAGCAAGTAGCTGATCAGGAACAAATGTCTTAACCATTCGTTGACGGCGACGCCACTCATGAATATGATCTGAAATGTGAGTAGCATTACTTTGTTTGAAATTGGTCAAGAGTTCTGTTCCAGTTTTGTATCTGATCGGTAACTGGAAATGTGTCAAAAATATAGTAGCCAAAGCAGTAAAATTGTCAAATGAAGCTCTAGGTAATTCAATGTACCATTTGGTTGCCGGACCTGTGAGCGTTCTCTGGAAAAGACGTAATCGAACAAATCATCATTTAGGGAATTTGATGAGCACCATAAATGATAAGTCATAACATGAGTTGATGGATCTTCTCCGGGGTTTCCATTGAATTTAGGAATTTCGGAGGGTAATTTATGTGGTATCACCGGCCACCAAGGAGCATAATTGATAGGATCATTAGTTAACCGATTTAAATCTGGTAATTCCAAGGTTGCAACAAAAGGAAATTGTATATTAAGGTCAGGTTGAGCATAGCCAGGATAAGATGGAATTGCTTGGGCAACAGGTCTTTGAGCATCGACGTATGGGATTTGTTGCTGGTAACCCAGATAAGGGTTGTTTTGCATGGAAAACGCTTGAGAGTGTTGTTGACCAAAACCTAGATATGTTACTTGTTGAAATGAAGTATGCGGAATTTGCGCCTGTGGCTGCCAAGGGGTCCGTCCACCAAGATTATAACCCAAATTTGTATAAGTTGGATTTGGTTGATATGTATAACCAGATTGTGTTTGTGACACCCCATAAAATGGTGGACCAGCTTATGAATAAATGATCCCTGATACAGGTTGTTGTAAATTAACCAAAGGATTTTGAGTTTGTGGACCCAACATTTGATGATATTGAGTTGAAGAACTCCCCTGATAAGGTTGATGAACAAGATTTTGATGATGTAACAGGGGTATAGATGTATTAACAAGTGGTATTGAAGTTGGTGTAACAGGTTGAATTGGTTGATACAATTGGACAACCGTTTGTGGTTGGATAGGCAGAGTGGGCTGCCGTTGACAAACATTTAAATCAACATTATTCTGACCAAAATGTGACTGAGTACTGTCATATTGGGTAACCAAAGGTTGCCCCCCAGCATAAGGAGGATAATAAGATGGAAAATATTGTTCACCGAATGCTGGGAGTCCAATTGATAAAGGATTTGAACCATAATGACCGGCTTGAGATTGCCCTGATGATGGATTTAATAAATCAAGTCGTTTAGTACTAACTATAGGACTACTAGTTAAAACACCATATGATGACATTGGCAAAGACCATGAATGTGAAGGTGCACCAGATAAAGTGCCAGATAATGATTTGTAACCTGTGGGAACCAAAGGGCCACCATGAAAATATGACTCTAGTGATGTTGTGAACATCGACGGAGTAGCGAGGGTAGGAACTGACGTAATAGGAACAACAGACCCAACCGAAGATGTTGGTTCAGACATGGTAGTTTGACCAAGTGTATACCCTCGAAAATCGACGAGTGATTGAATGGAAATAGGATCAACACAAGCAGATGGAAACGATTGAGGAAATGACTGGTACAGGTAAAGGTCTCCCCCAAAGTGGGTTTGACTTAAAGGTGTATTAGGTTAAGGGATTTCTTCAATTGCGATTAAACCAGGAGGAATAATTTCACCGTCTGGCCCAAAATATATTTTAGACGGTTGACTGTGTGAAATAGGAGTTTCAGTGGTTATAGAAATTTGTGGGATGACCAAGGTAGGAACAACTTCCGGCTGTTCAGATTTAGGATTCAGATATTCTAGCAAAGAAGAGACAGGATCTGGATCAAAATGTGATTGAACAACGTCGGGTCCAGAAGGTATGGTCTCAGCGACTGAATGGATCGTGACCATGGGTAACTTTGAAGACTCTGTTTCAACAATAGTAAATGAACCGGGATGTGTGGAAACAATTTGAGCTAACTCTGGATTAAAAGATGATGTTTCGCCAGAGGTACGAATTGTACTTGATTCGGCATATCATGATCGCCTTCGCCTACCAGAAATAACTTCCAGTGGTAAAGATGGTTTTAAAGCTAATCTACGCAAACGACGAGGGGTAGGATTATGTTCTTCCATGATTACTAATTTATTTTATCCAAAAACAAATAAACAAAAAGAGGGTAATGCTAGGAAAAAGGGTTTACCAGGAAACTGTGAACTGCAGAATACCTCTTGGCGAACCAAAAAGTACAGGCAGGTAATCTCCCTGAATGTTGTGTTCGGTGTATCACAATTTCAAGGCAGCCAACTCGGTTCACTATGGATGCATAGCACCTAAAATTTGTCCTCCCAAATATACCCGAAGGTACGTGGAGGCCCAAATCTGTATTAGCGTTGTCTGATGCGAAACCGCACAGTGAGAGCACCCCTTTATACTTATCGTACTGTAATACCGCCCGATATACCTGAGAGTACGTGGACGAGCTATGATATACTTACGTACATGGAGTGAGGTATCACACTCGGAATGTATCGCAAACAAGTTAACGACAGCTGCTATGTTTTACGACACCAGAACACGTCTCTAGCCTAGACCTCTAAATTTTATCGTTAATATTCCAAAGCGTTGTTAAGTAAATTGAGATTTATTTTATGTTGATCTTGCTTAACAGTTTGCCTTTTAGGTTCACCACGATGATGTATATGAAATTCCTAAAATGCAAGCTAATAATGATAAACAAACATTTACTTTCAACGTTTTCAATGAAAAACCTAGCTACTAAGGTAAGAGAACACTAGTTTTTTGGAAAGAGAACAAATAATTTGTGAGAAAAAAAATCAATGAACAAAACAAAATCAATGAATCACAAACTAAATGTAGATTTCCTAATGTTCCTTTTGTAAAAAACACACAATCCTACATGCAAATGCAAGTTTTTCTTTTCAGTTTCCTCAATGTTATGAATGTAGAAAAGAAACTAGGTGCACTAGGTCAATAATCGAAATGCTTTTTACTTTCGAGAAACGAAGAATACGAACAACAATTTCTCTTTTGAAGGAAAAATGAGGACTTCAACAACAATTTCTCCTATCAAGGAAATGAAGATTTTACGATAATTTCCTATTTTGAAAGAAAATTATTCTGAATGCGACCATACAAAGTACTTTGAAATCAACTTGTCAATGATAATGAAATTTTTTTTAAAACAACATTGAACAAATTTTCAATCAAAGGAGAAGAAATATATATAGTTATTGGTCAATAGAGCATCAAACTTTTCAGAACAAATCAGCAAACAGAACTGAAGCAAAATACAAATTCAGATTCAAGGGGATTTGGCCCCTTTCAGGAGCCAACGCAGTCTCCAAAGGGAGACAGTGCTCTGCAATGCAGGCTGAGAAGGGAGACAGTGCTCTGGAAAGCACTGTGCCCTGACCAAGGGTGCGTTGGGCGCAGTAAACAAAGAAAAATCTACTGTTTGGCTCACTAACTTTGCAAATTAAGCTCTGAAAAAGTCTAATATTTATATGAAACAACTATTGGGTGGATTTAGAAAGTAGATCAAAG
Organism: Pinus albicaulis; assembly: GCA_034641835.2. Classification (NCBI taxonomy): domain Eukaryota; kingdom Viridiplantae; phylum Streptophyta; class Pinopsida; order Pinales; family Pinaceae; genus Pinus; species Pinus albicaulis. The sequence continues at coordinate 69,596 of JAXQQM020068825.1, forward strand.
ACTAAAAAACCTAGAAACAAGAGAAGTTTTCCCCAGTGGAGTCGCCAGTTTGTTGGCCCAAAATTGTAATCTACGGATAAACTATGCTTCCCTTGACCGGTGTCTAGTCTAGAACAACAGGTGAAAGACAATACTACCCTTTTTCCTAACTCAGAACAGATACACAGAGAGGATTGGATGCTTACTTGTTTTAGTCGCTTCCACTATAGCTACAAATTCAAGCGGTTTCAAATAGCTGAATGCTTCCTACAAGAAAGAACGCTGAAATAGTAGAAGATGCAATAATATAGATATCTATTCAAGCTAATTAGCTAAATCAATTAAGCATAAACTACATTCATCAACCAAGATTTTACAATATGGAAAATCAACGTAAACATAGATGCATGTAGGGAAAAACAAGAAGTACTCTTTATTGATGATAGAAGGAGAGGTTACAACCTAGTGACTAATTTGTAGTGACCTTCCAGCGGAGTTCCCAACTCTCATCACAGCATAAGTCTCTCCAGCAGCAGCTCCACAAATCAAACTCTCTATTGAAAACTCTCCAGCATTTCCCTACTAAAATTCTTCCTCCCAAACACTTAGATCTGTGTTCAATTTATAGATGAACTGTAGGTTGTTTTTTAATCAATAACATTCCAAAAATAAGCAAGACATGTTTCCATTCATGTAGATATTAAATGGACACTTGGATCCAAAGCTTTACACATGTGAACCCTTCTAGAAGACACTGGCCAAGTGGAGATTCCGGAACAATGAGAATTTCGCTCCCAATGTGACCAACGCACCTTTGAATGTCGGGAAGTGCTTTGTAGAGCAGCCTTGAGTGGGGCTACCTGCATATGCAACACACTTAGGCCCCTTAGAGCCTGCGTTGGTGAGCTCCCACATGTTTAATAATAAGCTTCAAACCATGGAAAATCCTTGCTTGATGAAAGTCTTGTTTGATTTATGTTGTTTCATGTCTTAGGGCATATAGCAACTGAGATGATAGGGAAGGATAGACCCTTGATCATTGGTCCTGGAGATGATGCCCAGTTAACCAGGTCATTGGGAATGGTGCCCAAATTGACCTATAACACCCTCACAAAGAAGCATGAAGCTCCAATGTGTATGCCATAGTACCAATCTTTTGCAACATCTTGTAAGGACCATAATACTTTGGCAATAATTTATTATCCTTCTTAGCTTGCTTGAGGGACATATGTTTGTATATTTGTAGCCATAGAAATACCCAGTATCCTACATTAAAAATTCACTCACTGCGATGTTGAACTGCCTGTTGTTTCATTCGATTTTGTGCCAAATTTAGGTTATCTTTTAATATTTGGAGAACTTGTTGATGCTCGATGTGATCTTCCACTGCTTGAACCTTAGATTTTTCTCTTAAATATGATGTGATGGATGGTGGATGATATCCATAAAGTGCCATAAATGGGGTCATTTTTTCTGAAGTATGGAAGGAAGTGTTATACCACCATTCAGCCAGAGCTAACCACTTGACCCATATTGTTTGTTTACCAGATACAAAACAACAAAGATATCCTTCCAAACATTTTTTCACTATCTCAGTTTGACCATCAGATTGAGGATGATAAGATGAGTTATGAGCTAGTTGAGTACCCAAACAAGAAAATAATTTTGTTCAAAAATTTCTAGTAAAAATGGGATCTCCGTCGCTTACAATAATCTTTAGGTTTCCATGTAGCTTTTGAATTGTTTCCATAAACACAGTAGCAATTGTACTTACTTTAAATGGATGAGATAATGCACAAAAGTGTGCATACTTGGTAAGTCTATCAACTACCATCATAATGACACTCTTTCCTCCGGACTTAGGTAAACCTATGATAGAATCCATTGAAATATCCTCCCAGCACTGACTTGGAATGGATAAAGGTTGTAGAAGACCTGAGGTCTCAATTGTCTCAAATTTATTTTGCTGGAAAACCAAACATTCCTCCAAAAACTTTTGAATATCAGATTTAAAACCATCCAAAAAAAAAAACTTTCTTCACCCTATGGTAAGTTTTTAAAAATCCTGAGTGTCCTCCTAAAGGAGAAGTGTGCAATTCCAAAATAATCTTTTGTTTTAGTTGGGAATTCTTACAAATATATAAGCGGTCTTTGTACAATAAGGAATCATTTTTCCAACTAAATGTATCAGATGTACTAGGATCTTGTTGCAACTTTTGAATGAGTGTCCACTCTTCTTCGTCCTTCTTCCATTCATCCCTTGCTTCGTTTATCCAATCTGGTTCGATAAGAGAAATGGCACAAAGCAATGCTTCCACCTCTTCATCCTTTCTTGAGAGTGCATTTGCCACAACATTTATCTTCCCTTTTTCGTAGATGATTTCAAAGTCATAACCTAACATCTTTGTGACCCATTTTTGTTGTTCTTCTGAAGATACTCTTTGTTCCAAAAAATGTTTAAGACTATCATGACCAGTTTTTACTTTGAAGTGTCTTCCCATTAGGTAAGGTTTCCATTTCTTTAGTGCATGTAGTATTTCCAGCATTTCCTTCTCATAAATATATTTCTCTAAATACTTTCCTTTGATTGGACGGCTTTCAAAAGAAATGGGTCTTCCTTCTTTTATTAAAACAACACTAATTCCATTTCCTGAGGCATCACATTGCACAATAAAGGTTTTTGTGAAGTCTGGTGTAGATAATATCGGTGCTAGGCACATAGCCTCTTTAAGATTTTCAAAAGGCCTTAGTTGCTTCAAGAGTCCTTGAAAATGCATCTTTCTTCAATATTGTTGTTAGAGGTGCGCAATTCTCCCATAATTCTTTAAAAAATTGCGATAATACCTTGTTAACCCGAGAAATCCTCGCAACTACTTTATGGTTGTGGGGACTTTCCATTCCTTAATGGATTTAATTTTGTTAGGGTCTACCTTAACACCCTCATGAGATACAATATGACCTAGATATTCCACCTCTTGTGCTCCAAAGAAACATTTGGATGTTTTTGCATATAATTGTTTCTCCTGCAATAGTTTGAGCACCCTGTCAACATGTTGAACATGATCCTTCCAAGACCTACTGTAGATTAGTATATCATCAAAAAATACTAGCACAAATTTTCTAAGGAAGGGTTTGAAAATGGAATTCATCAACCCTTGAAATATAGAAGGTGCATTGGTAAGGCCAAAAGGCATGACCAAAAATTCATAATGACCCTCATGAGTTCAAAATGCTGTTTTTGGAATATCTTCAATCTTCATTCTAATTTGATGATATCCTGAACGAAGATCCAACTTGGTAAAATAAAATTCTCCATGTAATTCATCCAATAATTCATCAATCACAGGAATGGGAAATTTGTCTTTAATGGTGAGCTTATTGAGCTCCCTATAATCCGGACACATTCGCCATGATCCATCCTTCTTGTGTACCAATACTACAGGAGCAGAGAAAGAACTTTGACTAGGTTGACTTATACCCGCCTCTAACATTTCTGCAATCATACGTTCAATTTCGCTCTTTTGGAAGTAAGGATATCTATAAGGCCTGATGTTTGGAGGAACACTTCCTGGAATCAAATGAATAGCATGATCATTATCACGAATAGGTGGGAGTCCTTTGGGAGTTTCAAACACCTTAGAATGATTGTCCAAGACTTTTTGAAGATCTGGAGAAATAGATGATTTTGATGTTCGAACTTCTAGTGAGCATAATTGTGCAATTACACCTCGTTGTTCTTTCTTTAGAATATTTTTCATGACATTAAAGCTTATTATCTTTCTTGGGTTCCCTGCGATACCCCGTAATTCGACTTCCTTTCCTTTCGAAAAAAATTTCAATAAAAGTTCTTGAAAATTAAAATCTATCATCCCCAAAGATTGTAACCATTGTACTCCTAGTACAACATCATCACCTCCCATTTGAATGGAAAGCATTAGACTATTCAATACATATTCCCCCATGGTTAGCTTGATATTATGGCATTTTCCAAAGAAATTTGTAGTTCCTCCATTTGCAACCATCACTTGACATTCTGGTGCTAGGCATAGGAATAAATTCAATTCCCTGGCTACCTTACAATGAATAAAATTATGGGTATTACTGGAATCAATCAACAACATTACCATTTTATTCTTGATATGTCCTTCTATCTTGAGATTTTGAGGAGTGGTAATGCCTGCCAATGTATTACACGATATGGTCGGACTCATTTCTTCTTTCTCTAAGGTTGGTTCCTGGTGTATATCCTCTTCTTTTGAAGTTTCTTGTTCATTTTCTTCCTCTTCACAATCTATTTAAAATAATTTCTTCTCAGCACACTTATGACCTTTAGTGTATTTGCTATAACAACTATAGAAAAACCCTTTTTCTCTTTTTTTCTTCCAATTGTTGTGGTGTCAACCTTGTAGGCTGTGGAATTCTGGGAGTAGAAACACTTCCATCTTTATAGATGTGAGTGGTAGGCTTCCTTGTCGCCATAATTTTACATTCAATTTTTCTTTCCAACCTGAATGCCTTCTCCAATGAATCAATTTCCCAAACGCGAACCTCATGTTGGATGTTATCCTTTAAATTCCCAATGAAGACATCAATCCTGTGTTCCTATGGAATATCAGTTACCCTTATATTCAATTTTTGGAAGTCCTCAATGTTCTCCACCACTGAATCCTTTTGTTTGAGATTTATCAATTGGCTAAACAAGGTGTTGCTCTTTGTATTCTCATAATGTCTTATCATTTCCTCCATAAAAATTGACCAAGTGACAATATTTTTACGAGACCAAAGCCATCGATACCATACAAATGTATTTGGTTCTAAATATAAAGTTGCAATGTGTACCTTTTGTGTGGTTTGCACATTATTGAGATCAGAATATTGCTCCTTCTATAGTATCCATGTTACAGGATCCTTGCCATCAAACTTCCTCATATCGATCTTTGGAATATGGTGGGTCTTCCATCCAACGTTCGAGTTTATGAAATCACGAGTAACATTTATTTTTTTCTCATCATGAGTTTCCTCTTCTATATTTTCTCCATTAGGAATCATTTCTTGTATCTGTTAGCCACCTATGAATTTTTTGACAAGTAAACAGGTGGCTAAAATTGTTTTGAGTCTTCAAGAGATACCTTTCCTTTGTAAACCTATCATTCTTGAAGCCTCCATGATTTTTCGATCCATTAAGCAATCTTCACTATTGTTCCCCTTAAAAAGCCCTGTTGTTTTGAGAAGAAGAATGCTTCAAAAAGGCCTCCATTTCCCCTTATTTCATTCCCACAAAGCCTCTGTTTTCATCACCTTTTCCCCTTTCAAAATCCCTCATTTACCCTCTAGATCAACCTAAATCCCCTTTTAAACCTCAAATCTCCCTTTATTTGGTTTAAAAATCTCTTATTCCCTCTACCAAAACCCCCATTTTTCCTTAAAAAGCACTAAATTTAGGCCAAAAACCCCATTTTTTACATTACAGGGTTAAGCCCCTTTCGGCTAGCCCCTAGCCCCTTTCACCGCATAGAACCAAGCGCCAAAACCAGGTGCTAAGCCTGCGAGCACTGACCGCAATCGGAAGTTTGGTGGAGAGCGCATTCCTTTGTTAATGGTAAATCTCTGATGCGATTGTCTTTTGTTTTGTGAACCTGCAGATGCAATACTAGCCATTAATCTATATAGATTGAATGGCTAGCACTGATAGCACACCCCGCCCCCTTTATCCTCTCTAACATTACCCTTCGATCACATAAGAACCGTTGATCTCCCCGCTAGATCATAGTAATCACATAATCGTCAATCGGAAAATCTTAAAGTGCCACCCCTTTGCCCCTCCGATTGGTGATCCTCCGATTCAATCATGGTCGTTGAATCCACAAGAACCAATGGCCAGAATTCGATCGCGCTCCGCCTCCTGTGCCCTCCATCATTTCCCCTCCGAGAGAATCTGAACCGTCGATCCGTCTAACAATCCGACGGTCAAGCACCCATCACATCGCACCCATTAGCCTCTGTCCATTACCCCTCCACTGCGATCTCCACTGTTGATCCCTCAATGATCTGACGGCCATCGAACCATCGCACCATCACCAATCGCAAAATCTTAACGCGCCACTTTTCTTTTTCCCCAATTGGCGATCCCCCATCCAATCCCGACTGTCGATCTCACCTTGATCCGATCGTCCACACGCAATTGCAACATCAACCATTAGAGTTTTGGCCCTTTCCTTCTCCGATTGCGATTGGATCTCAACCATTCCTTTCGATTGATCCGACAGTCCTCCTTCTCCCCGCCCATTGCACTGGCCCTTTTGCCTCCCACTTCTTCTTTTAATCCTGATTGTCCATTCCATAGGTCCGACGATCAGGATCTAACCCGCTTATGACCACCTCTTTGATTGAACGTCAACCGTTGATCCCTTTCGCGATCCTACGGCTGGCGCAACATCGCATCATCGCCAATCATAAAATCTTAATGTGCCACTTCCTGTCTCCCCCGATTGGCGATCCCCGATCCAATCACGACCGTCAATCTCGCCTTGATCTAACGGTCCCCATTTCATCGCGTCTCCACCATATCTCTTTCATCGAGCCTCCCTAAGAACTTCTTCAAAGTATCTCTGTCGTTGATCTCCTCCTGAGATCCAACGGTCCACGTTCAATCACCCTCCGCCCTTCCGGTCCCACCACTTTAAGGCCCCCGATTTCAATCAATTTTACCATTTTTCCTTTGTATTCGCCCAAAATGAAACTTTTATGTTTTAACATTGAAAGCATTTTCTTCCGACTAACCTTCTAAAGCAACCTGGCCAGTAAATCTTGGTCGTTGATTACCGTAGTCTGATTTGATTGGACGGCCCAAAATCTTTCGTGCCCCCAAACCTTCATCAGCTCCATTTTCAGCATTCTGCATGGTTTTTCACCCATTTTCACCTGCATCCACCATTTCCGCCACCATTCCACAGGCCTCCACAACAGTCTTTCACCACTCCCCTGGATTTCATAACGATTTTATTGTATTGTGCAGGGTATATAGATGGTGAAACACATTCTGTCTCCACGGTCACATCCACTGTGACTAAGAGCGCAGTGAGACCATCACAGCAGTGGAAAAGAGTATCATAGGTGAAATTAAGGAATTTAACGGCTCCTAATTGAAGATTTAACGCCTGTAATCCAATGATCAAAGGAAGAAGACACAGATGAAGATCATGAAGATGATTAAGAGGCCTAAAACGCACAAATAAGTCATATCAGTGTTTCATCATCAACAGAACGTATTTTATCCAGAAAGGACACCTTCCTACAGCCTTCTCCATGCCTCCTCTCGCCTTTAACAGTTATTACACTAACAGAAGCTTCTAAAGAACTGTCAGGACAACAGTTATGGAAGTATGGAGACTTGCAGAATTTCTATCTGTTGAGGAGGTAAATCCCCTCTGCGGACAGAGGCGATCCCTACTAGCCCAGCAGGGGTCTAGCAACAAACAAACAATGCTATGACGCAAGCTCATAGTTACGAAATGAAAGACTTGGGATAAGAGCCTACCTGGATTCCAACGCTAGATCTGAAGAAGAAGATGCCCCCGTCCTTCAGCCCTGGCAGATCACAATCCTTCCACGATCTCCGTGGACGAACACCTGCACACAGAAGAGACGAACAGATACATGCATAGGAACCAGCATACGTAACTAAATATCGGTCAGAAAAGATATTACTCGCATTAACATGATTGCAAAAGGAGTGGAACCATAATCATAGTCATCTATTAAAATGATAAACGAATAGAAGTTACAACCGAGTTCTGACGTCGCAGCCTCCTTCGTACGGGTCCCCGGTTGTCCACGTCTCGCAAAGCTCGCCAAGGAAAGGGAAACCTCTCCAGAGTCTCGTAACAATGGTCTCCTTGCTTAATGGGCCTTAAGGAAAAGAAGGGATTCTTTACAGCACAAAGGCACTTGGGAATAGGGATCCGCTTAGCGCAAGACTATCGACCCTTGACCTTTTCCGGCCCCTCATCGTGGATGAAGGCTATATTTATAGAGGAGGGAGGAGGGTGGGATCCTACAATAGTGGAAGAGGCCTTATCCCTTGGGAGGTTCCCCATAAGGTGGAAACAAGAGGCCAAAGGAGGAAGGCCGTGGTTATTCAGGCGAAACCACTCCTGATGACTCATCCACGAAGTTGTTGTAATCGAAACTTCGCCTCTTTTTAAAAAAAAACTTTCCAAAAGAAGATTGGCGCGGGTGCTTAACTGGGATAGAGCGCCAATTGGCGCAGGCTCACTGTTAATTTTCCCCCATTGGCACGAGTACATAACGGGCTACCAGCGCCAAGGCAAAAACAGGTGTTTTTAGGGGTCTACTCAGGAAATGATCAACAGAAGAAATGTTGTCCTCATGGAAAGGGATGCAATGATGGTATTTTAATTTTAAGGCTTGACATTGCTCACGGGTCACATAATGGGTCCTCCATTGTGCGGGACGGGAATGGTAGGGACGGTGACAAATTACTGTGTAACAGATGCCCCCTAAAGTATGAGGCCCGAGAGAGAGAGGGGTGAAATGCTTTACGAGAACATGTTCAACAGAAGGCCCGCCGTCGGAAAACCTGCGCAGAAAGATACAACTGATATCTCAAGTACATGATGTATATATGGTATGGACGCAACCATCCGAAACAGAGTATGCTATAATCCGGATC
>JAXQQM020070023.1:0-22606 GCA_034641835.2 Pinus albicaulis
TTGATAATTAATTGTGAATGTTTGTTGGCTTCTTGTTACTTATGTTATCTTCTTCATCAAGAAATTACCAAAACTACAAAACATGAAGATCACAAAGAGAAAAAGAACATAAGAAATTAGGCTCCAAGTCAGGGCAAAACCCCACAAGGGTGAAAACCAAAGAAAATCCTCTTCTTACAGAATCAGATCAAAGTGAGATATCCAAGACCCAAGACCTCAAGATGCTAAGAGAATCCCTCCTTCCATGTAGCAAATCCATCAACAAAAAGAGACTAGCAACATGTATGTCATTGTAAATAGATCTTCAATAAGATATGTTAGGCAAAACTTCCACAAACTAGATATTAAGATAAACCCTTCTTCACTTCCACAATTTTAGACTTCGACCCTCCTTCCTTCTGTGATATTTTAGAACCAATCATGCGAATTGTGTGTACAAAATGAGCTCAATTATCCCTCCGTTTATACTATCCATATGGATTCAACAAACATGTCTTTAGGCAGGGCTGACTTGACTGCAGGGCCGATTTAGCATCCAGAGACAATTTTGACTCAATTTACATATTTGAAAAATTCTTTTTCCAGACCATACATAAGCCTTTGACATTGACCAATACAAATAATAATGAGCATGAAGAACATGCTTAAATAAAATAATAATTTGACTTGAGCATGAACCCCTGCATGAAAAATAAATAAACCCTAGCATGAAAAAGAGCATGCTAGCAAAAAATAATAAGTTTATTAATTATGATAATTATGAAGACCGAACGTAGTTACATTTTCCAATGCTCCCTCTTAACTAGGGAGGTATTCATAATTGCACATGTTAGGTCCCTATATTACTAGTATAGTCCCTTATTATGGTTAGTGTAACCCCCTTATTTTTATTATTGTACCCATGTAATCCCCATTGTTATTATTGTGCTCCCAATTATTGTTGTTAGGTCGGCTAGGATTACATTATGGCCCCATGGACTCCTATATAGAAAGGAGGTTTTGTAAATTGTATCATCCAAGAATTGTTCATTTATGTAATGTATTGGAGGTTGCCCCCTCGAAGTGGCTTATTTCTAAGGCATTCATATCTCTTTTCTTCTATTTTTGGAGCTGGTTACACAACATTTGGTATCAGAGCTTGGATTCTAGGGTTTCGCTGCTCCAAACAGGTCATCGTGGAATTTTCGCTATAACTTTTTTTCTACGAATTTTCAGAAGCTGAAATTTTTAGGGTGCAGAAGCCGAAATCCTGAGGAACATCGTCGCAAAATTTCAGAGCTTCTTTCACAATATTTTCGTAGATACGATCTGTGGAAGGTAGAGATTTTTGCAGGCTCCTGAATTTCACTTAAAAAGTTCATCGTGGCATTTTCGCTATAAATTTTTTTCTACTAAGGTTCATAAGCTGAAATTTTTTGGGTGCGAAGCTGAAATCGTGAGGAACATCGTCACAAAATTTCAGAGCTTTGTTCGCAATATTTTCTGACATATGATCTGTAGTAGGGATTTTTGTGCCCTCGAATTTGACTTAAACATGTCATCGCGATATTTTCACTATAAATTTTTTCTACGAAGGTTCGAAGCTGAAATTTTTAGAGTGCGAAGTCGAGGATCTTGAGGAACATCTCCTCCGCAAACTTTCAAAGTTGGTTCGCAATATTTTCTTGGGAGATATGATTTGTGGAAGTTAGGTTTTTCAAAGCCCCTAATTTCATCTCAAAGAGGTGATCGTGGGAAAATCTTCATAACTATCTCTTTGAGCATCGGATTGGAATTCTGTAAAAAGTGGCTGGAAGTACACGGATCCGTAGTTTCTTGTCTATAAATTTCGGTGAGGCCAAAGGAGCGATTGCACGAGTTCGCTTTCATCGAACTGGCCCATAATTAGGTCATTGTGGGACATTGGACATAAATTTGCCTTGAAGAATCAAAATCAAGTCAAACCTATGGCTTTTGAAAGAAGCTTCAAAGGAATACTACAGGGCCAAATTTCAGATATTGAGGATCTTCAATTATAGAGATAATTCAATTTCAATATAGAGCTCCACAAAAGCAAGTAAAAGGTGTGTATTTGTTTTCCGAATTGCATAAGTCTTGTTTGAAGAATCAAGTTGAATTTATTCCAAGGGCATATTGTAGAATAGATATCAGTATTGGTTTCTAAAATGGCCCCTAAAAATAATTCAACACCCATTAAACCTTTAGAAGGCTCTACTATGACACATGAAGACGAAGAATGGCAACATGACATATCAAAATTACAAGAGAAAGTGCAACAAATTTCGCTCTCACAAAGAGCAACAAAAAATGACATGGAAGTTTTGAAGAAAGGTGTGGAAACTAATATGGACGGCTCAAGAAAGGCGTGGAATCTAAGATAGATGGCATGGAAGTCGGCATGGAATCTAAGATGGATGACATGGAAGCTAAGATCGATGAAAAAATGGAAAACATGAAGAATGATCTAAAAGAAGACATGGAAGGTTTGACAATGTTGATACAAGAAATGTTTCCTAATGGTGAAAAGATAGTAGAGGAAACTCATGATGAGAACAAAATAAATGTTAATCGTGATTTCATAAAATCTAATGTTGGATGGAAGAACCACCATATTCCAAACATGGATATGAGGAAGTTTGATGGCAAGGATCCCGTAACATGATACTCCAGTTGGAGCAATATTTTGATCTCAATAATGTGAAAAACACACAAAAGGTAAGTATTGCAACTTTACATTTAGAACAAAATACATTTGTATGGTATCGATGGCTTTGCTCTCGTAAAAAACTTGTCACTTGGTCAATTTTTATGGAGGAAATGATAGCACATTATGAGAATACAAAAAGCAACACCTTCTTTAGCCAAATGATAAATCTCAAACAAAAAGGTTTAGTGGCGGAGCACATTGAGAACTTCCCAAAATTGAATATAAGGGTAACCGATATTCCGTGAGGAACATAGGATTGATCTCTTCATAGGTACTTTAAAGGATAACATCCAACATGAAGTTCGCGTTTTGAACCCGATTCATTGGAGAAAGCATTCAAAGTTGGCAAGAAAATTTGAATGTAAATTTATGGCGACAAGGAAGCCTACCACTCACATCTATAAATATGGAAGTGTTGCTACTCCTAGACTTCCACAACCTACAAGGTTGACACCACAACAATTGAAAGAAAAAATAGTAAAAGGGCTTTGCTACAGTTGTGATAGCAATTACACTAAAGGTCATAAGAGCATTGAGAAGAAATTATTTTACATAGATTGTGAAGAGGAGGAAGAAAATGAAAAAGAAGAGGATATACTCAGGATTTTTAAAAACTTACCACAAGGTGAAGAAAGAATTTTTTTGGGATGGCCTTAAATCTGATATTCAAAATTTTGTGGCGGAATGTTTGTTTTTCCAGCAGAATAAAGTTGAGACAATTAAGACCCCGAGACTTCTACAACCTTTATCCATTCCAAGTCAACGTTGGGAGGAGATTTCAATGGATTTTATCACAGGTTTACCTATGTCCGAAGGAAAGAGTGTCATCATGGTGGTAGTTGATAGACTTACCAAGTATGCACACTTTTGTGCATTATCTCATCCATTTAAAGCAAGTACAATTGCTACTACATTTATGGACATAATTCAAAAACTACATGGAAACCCAAGGGTTATTGTGAGCGACAAAGATCCCATTTTTACTGGAAATTTTTGGACGAAGTTATTTTCTTGTTTGGGTACTCAATTAGCTCATAGCTCATCTTATCATCCTCAATCCGATGGTCAAATTGAGATAGTAAGTAAATGTTTGGAAGGATATATTCATTTTTTTGTATCTGATAAACAAACACAATGGGTCAAGTGGTTACCTCTCACAGAATGGTGGTATAACACTTCCTTCCATACTAAAACAAAAATGACCCCATTTATGGAACTTTATGGATATCATCCACCATCCATCACATCATCTTTAAGAGAAAATTCAAAGGTTCAAGCAGTGGAAGATCACATCGAGCATCAACAAGAAGTTCTCCAACTCTTAAAGGATAACATGAATTTGGCACAAAATCGAATGAAACAACAAGCACATCAACATCGCAACGAGAGAAGTTTTGATGTAGGAGACTGGGTAATTTTACGATTACAACCATATAAACAAATTTCCCTCAAGCAAGCTAAGAAGGATAATAAATTATCGCCAAAGTACTATGGTCCTTACAAGGTGTTGCAAAAGATTGGTACTATGGCATACAAATTGAAGCTTCCTGCTTCTTAACGAGTGCATCTAGTTTTCCATGTTTCATGCTTAAAGAAGGTTATAGGTGAAAATCTTCTAGTTCAAACAATATTTCCAAAACTTGATGAGGAAGGAAAAATCATATTGGAACCTGAAGCGGTCACAAAAACAATAACTTGACAGCTACGAAATCGATCAATTTCAAAGTATCTCATCAAGTGGAAGAACTTACCCACTGAAGATTCTACAATGGAGGATGATAATTTCATACAAAAGCACCCAGAGCTACTCAAGCGTTGAGGACAACACTTTTTTGAAGGAGAGGGGCATGTTAGGTCCCTATATTACTAGTATAGTCCCTTATTGTTGTTAGTGTAACCCCCTGATTGTTATTATTGTACCCCTGTAACCCCCATATTGTTATTATTGTGACCTTAAATTATTATTGTTAGGTCGGCTAGGATTACATTGTGGCCCCACTAGGATTGCATTGTGGCCCCATGGGCTCCTATATATAGAAAGGAGGTTTTGTAATTTGAATCATCCAAGAATTGTTCATTTATGTGAGGTTGCCCCCTCGAAGTGGCTTATTTCTAAGGCGTTGATATCTCTTTTCTTCTATTTTTGGAGCTGGTTTCACAACAACACAACTGGTACAAGGATACTCTCAAATTGAAATATTCTCATAAGAAGAGTCGAATTGATAAGCCATCTTCAATCATTAACACCATAACCAATGTTGTCAAATTGAAATATAGCAAAGCCTTGAATAACAAGCTCTAAATCTCCAAAATATTAGAGCACAATGCTGGGAGGCATACATATGGACACCAACACCACAACATCTCAAGCCACATACCCAATCCAGATGTTCACAAGGTATGTCTTTCAATGACTAACCTTATCTTGGATTCCCAATCCTCAAAGAATATCGGTCCACAAGAATACTTCTTTCTTGGATTCTCGATCCTTAATAAGTATCGATCCCAAATTTTTATACAATCCTCCATTCTCCCTCCCAGTTCCTTCTAGAAGTATGATTATTAGTCCTGGCCTAGTGCATGACACATGGAGAATATAGTGTCCATCATTACTCTCTCTCAACCAGGGAGGAGATCCTTACTCCTCAAACATGGAGGAGATTTATTACTCCCTCTCAATCAAGGAGACATCATCACAATCCGTAGCTAGTATCATATATCATCAATACATGAACTAATTGTTCTTCCATGGAGATATAGTTGTAGTTGCAGGGCTCTTTTCTCATGTTACATCATACCCAAGCTTCGACCTTTCTGGATGCTAAACAATTTATGAAGCCAAATTATTTCACACTCTATCTTCATGACGAGGATTCTCGGCTTGTCATAGCACCATAACATATAAAAATTCAATATTTATGTATCTGTTGTACTATTCAACAACCCCCCCTCCCCACATTTATTTTTATAATAATTAAAATTGTAATAATAAATGGGGACCCTTTAATTTTTTTCTTCTGAAAAACTAGCAAGTAAGAGTTTTTCCCTTTAGAAAGTGTTAAAGCATTGAGCTAAGTCACTTAGGACCAAGCACTTTTCGCTTTAACGCAAATCGCAAAAGCCAAAAGTAACACAAATTAACCATTAGTTGGAATCTGCGATACGTGAACAATAAAATGCTTTTTACGATCAAATGTTATGTTGAGCTCTTTATAACTTAAAAGGCCTTGAAATATTTCTAAAATTCCATAAAACGCTTGAAACATTCTTCGTATAAGGAAACACTTCGCGCATCGCAAATTGCAAAACACAAATGAATTTTGAAATAATATAACTATGACCTTATGATACTGCGACACGACGATATATCAATCTTGCGATTCTGCAATATTGCGATGTTGTGAGATATTATAATTGCAAATTTATTATATTGCAATTTTGCGATATTTCGATTTATCACACTCGCAAAATCAGCATTGCACTTAAGTCATATCAATTTGAAATATCGTTCGGGTTTTACGATGCAATATTTTGACAAGACTTGAAAGGAATCACACGTAGGCCTTAATGCATAAATAATAAAAAATCAATTACATTTACTCTTTTAAAGGCTCAAGGAGATTTGTATCTGTTTACTCGTGTTTGCAATAAAAGTCTCATCCTTATCAAATTTATTGTTTTAATTGAGTTTCCGCTCTCATCTTTGCTTTACGTTCATTATGTTTTCTCTATTTGCTCAATCTCAGGAAATAACGCTCTGAGATGACTAAGAAAGGGAAAAATACAGTCGAGGCTTCTGCATTCGAAGACTCAAACATGCATCCTCTCTTTAGTGATACTACATGCAACAAAGATGGTGGAACTACGTCGTGGGAAGCTATGTATAATCTACTAAAGGACGGAGATCCAAAGGTATTGGAAATTAGAGCAACGACTAACGCTAAAATCTCGTCTGAAGCTTCCTATTTTGAAGCGGCTTGTTCTTTCCTGCACAGAATAGTTACGAGGCCTAAAATCCTGCCATATACGGATATGGTGAAGTGGATTATTGACAATGTAGATATCTCAGACAGGACATTCATGAATTTGAGTCAAGAAGTCATGGGGTCATTGACCTCAGACAATTGGCGTAGAATGTATCATCTGCCGGAACCTCAAAAGTCCTATGATAAAGCTTTCATTGAGCAGTTCACAAAAGAAAATGAAGACCCGATAGATGTCATGCAGACTTGGAGGTCTGGCTCTAGCAAATTCAAACGAGAGAAAACTGGTATGTACCCAAGTTCACCTCTGTCAGCTCCACATAGTTATGTAGCTGCTATGATGTGTAGGCTTTTGGGGAAAGCTGATAGTACCAAGTTTTCTATGGAATGGATTCCATTAAATGATGCGGCTGTTAATGCCACAATTATGAATTGGAGTAATATTTTATCTAATAATTTGGCTATGGCCATTAGACAGTATAGACATTATAGAGTTGTCTCTACTCGGGTTATCCCTCCCTTTTTTATGAGTGCATACGTGATGGATGCTATTTGTTTCTGTACAATATTTCCTAATATGGGTTGGAATTGGACTCCCAAAGATCCTACTCCTATCCATGTGTATCATAAGATTTTGTGGGAATCTCAATTTCATCCTCATTTTTATAATATTTGTCAAAATATTATGTTGCCAATCTATCAAACTATTTTTGATACAAAATCCCCCAGGCTTTTAGAATAAGCAAAGATAGACAACCTGTCTGTAGCAAGATGGTTTGGTGAAGAAACATTTACTTATATAAGAGTTTTTGGGAGTATTGCAGCTCCCCATGTTCTTCCTTATTATGTCACTGACAAGTTACTGGCTAGAGAGATTGCATACCAAATAGTGGGGGAAGGTATAGCCAAAACCCTGAAAGATATCAAGAAATCTATCTGGCCAATTTTTCCAGTGAAATGCAGTTCTTTTGCACTATTTGATTTTGGACATGCAGTTAAAGAAATACATAATATTTCTTTCTTGAATCTGGCTTCTATGCCAGGCAGACAGTATGATCCCAACAAAGTCGCCCAAGACTTTACTTCCATGGTTAAAATCAGACAGTTCATTCACGAAAAAGATGAATTTGATGATCTATTTGAAAAGGCTGAGACATTCTAATAGGTATTGAATTTGGCATCAATCAAATTAACCCCAACTGACCTCAATCGTTTTCATATTTACAAGAATAAAATTTTGACAAGGGTTCCATTAGACCTATTGCAAATTGAGGAAACTAGCGAGTCTGCTCCCAGTGTCAACCTAGAAGAAAATTTGGATCACAATTATGATCAAAATTCTCCTGGGAAGTCAATTCAAGGCTCAAATCTCTCTCAACATCATTCTCTGAATCATGAAGAAAATCCTAAGGAAATTCTTGAGAAAGATACAGAGAAAAATAATAAAGAAACAACCAAAGAAACCTTGGCTAGAGAACAAATGGAAATTGATTCTACACAAGTTCACACAGAGACGATCACAATAAATTATCTAGATCAAGAATGGGATAAATTCAAAAAAAAGCTCCAAGTACAACAGAAAGAGACAGAAATTGAAGAAACTTCTGGACTGCAAACTCCTAAACAGACTTTGCAAGCTACAAATCCATAAGCAGATGTTGAAATAATCTTGGCCTACCCAACGTCACAAATTGTTTTGAGAATTGAAGAGATGCCCCCTTTAGATATATTTTATAGTCCAACACACAAAGAAGTGGTGAGAAGACATAAAAATAAAAGAAAGCTTGATTCATCAGCAACAACTCTAGAGAATGAATCAATGGAAGTTATGTGGAAAGACACCCCCATTGATCCATTGGAAAACCTGACAAGGCTGCCACAATTCACAGTTGCTTATGAAAGAACTACAATGGATAAGGCAGCAGAAGTTAGTCTTCTACTTAAGGATAAATATGAAAGAATCCAGTTGTTAGAGCAAAAACTTGAACATGAAAGACAAAATGTCAATAAACAAGCAGAGCTGTAGATGATACACTTTCAGAAATATTTTGAGCAAATGAAGTTACAACACCAGGCAAGCATCATAGATAAAGATACACAGATTCAACAAATGCAAAATGAAGTAGATAAACTCAGGAATGAACCTCAGACATAAGAATTCATCAAAGAAACACTTGAGTTAAACACTCGATTGTCAAAACAACAAGAAATATTTTGTCAAAGAATCTCAATGATCAAACCATATTGTGAAACAAGTGATACATTACTCAATCAAGTGGTTGATCAAAGATTGGAGTATGAAGAGGTTGATAAAAAAAATTTAGAGTTTATTTCCTGGCAAGAGTCTGAAGAAGGGAGAAAATCTGATCTGCCAAAGATTGAAGAATCCCACAGAGATATTCTATTTACAGATTTGGATATGCAATTAAAGCAAGAAGAAATGACAACAACTAGAGCAGATGATATGGCAAGCAATATAATTGAAACTGTAAATTTGAACCTTCATAATATCAATCTGATTAAAGAATGTGTTATCACTCAGAAAAAAATGAAGCATCATTTGACAAAGTCCTAGAGGTTCATGTCTCAAAGGTAGGGTCATAGAATTAATTTTTCAATACTTGGTCAAGGAAAAATTTTAATTTTTCTTATTTAGCCTATCCTAAGGTCTAAACACACCGTCATTCAAATATTTTCATGTCACATCATTCATCATTTTATGACATTTTTCATTTCCCAAGTTTATAACACCAAAAAAGTCATTTTAGCCAAGAATCCACACTTTCGTAGAAAAATACAAAGAGAAAATGCACTTTTCGCTACGAAACTGCTAATACTTTCATAGCGAAACTACCCAGAAATACACTAGGTACACTACGAAAGTAAGGATTCATGTCTGTCTTGTCAAAATAGCTACTAGGTGTCAGTAAATGATTGAAAGGGATAGGGTAGATGCCATTCGAGTCAGTTAGGGTTAAGATCAAGGTACAATGGTCATGGATGAAGTCATCATCACCATTTTAAGCATGTATGAGTCATCATTATGCTATGAGTTGTCATCGAACTTCAAAATCTTTCCAAATTGAGTCATTTGTCATTCTCCATTCCCTCTTTGCGTGTTATTGAGCTCTGGATAATTATGTCACTAAGCCCAAGCTGTGGCTGGCATTTTCAAAGGTTTGCAGAGAAGATATTAAAGCACCATGGCTGCAAAGAGAAAGACTAACAAAGGTGGCCACTGTCTCAGATATGAGCTATCAGACATGAACCTGATAAATGAAGACCCAACAGCTGTAGAAGTTTTCAGAAGAATAGGGTGTTTGCAGTTTTTTCAAAGATTGCAAGGATGCCATGTACAGGTTTCTAAAGAATTTGCCCTAAATTTCAATGGAACATCTACAAAAATGGGAATTCTGAACCTCACCATAACACCAGAGACCATTGCAGCAGCAACATAGATTCCAAGAGGACAAGAAAGATGGTTCAAAGGTTTCAAATTCAACATGGAAGAATGTAAAGAATTTATCATACCAGAAAATAGTGAATTTGACCTTATAAATGCCATTCCGAGGAGTTGCATGAAAGATAATTTCTCAAAGCTACTGCTTATCAGTCAGAAATATTTCACTTGTGAAGGGAGATATCATAAAGTTTATTCTTACCACTTCAAGATTCTTCTATATTTTTTTGGTAATATATCTCTTGATCTACCCTTTTATTTACACAGAAGCTTAGCAAAAATGGCAGATAAAGTTCAAGCTTAATCTGAAGGAAGTGAAACCTCACTTTTTCATCATGGTTTAATAAAATTTCTGGTTTTAGATGAGTTACAAAGACTAGGCAGTTTCACTTTTTCATCATGGTTTAATAAAATTTCTGGTTTTACATGAGTTACAAAGACTAGGCAGACACTGGTCTTCTTTTCTGTTTGTTAGTGGTTTTGAAATGTATACCATTACCCCTAAAAGAACTCCTAAATCTAGAGGTATACCATCACCTTTAGTGGCAGAACAACGTGAACTAGTAGGGGCAGAGAAAAGTGAACTAGTAATGATGGAAACAGAGTAGTTGCAGAAATTTGATACACCTACTGTTTCACCTTCAAAACAAAAGTCAAAAATGAGAAAACCTACAAAATAAGAGCCAAATGTGAATAAATAAGGAAGAAAAAGGATTACAAGGAGCCAAACAGTGACTAAAAGCAATTTAGAAGACATATTATATGCTATTAATACTGAAGAGACTCCTATAGTCCAGGCTGAGGATATAGATGAGGGTGGAAAGAAGATAAAGAAAGCTCAATCAACAAAGAAGTTGGAGTTTGAAGGTGAGGATGCAAGATTTATGTTTCAGGCTAGGAAACCCATGACAAGACATGCTAGAAAACTTTTGGAAAGTCGTAAATAAGTTCATCCAGCCACTGACACTGTCCAACCACCACAAAGCATTATTGACCTTTCATCACCCGCAGAAGAAGATCCAGTCAGCAAGCAAAAGAAAGGAAAAGAGAAAGTAATTGAAAAAACATAGTTTAAAGTCCTTGAGGAACAGTTGAGGTTAGCTAATCATGAAATAGTAGTCTTGAAGAAGGAGGCAAGGAAACATAATGTTCAGAAGGTGCAGTTTGAGAAGATGAAATAGGTTTGGGAAGAGCAGGTTGACAGTGTATAAAAGACCTTAGATAACACACAACAATTAATCAAATGGACTATGTCATTGAGGAAAGAGGTGAAGCGTGTCAGAAGAGTGAACCTACACTTGAAATCTAGTAACATAAAGCTGAAAAACCAAGTTAAAGACCTCCAAGATTAGTTAGAATTGATCCATGAGGAGTTGGAGGAGAAAGGTCTAAAGATGACTGTAGTTGAGGAACCCATAGCTCAACTCATCATCAATGAAGAAGAAACACCTCAAGGCTCCTAGGTTGAGTTGGTTTATGTTTTGAGAGATCAATGGCATGTTGAAAATCAAATTTATACAGCTAGAAGGCATCTTTTTGAAACAAGGCAAAAATCTAGAAATTGCATAGTTTTCCGCAGTTTCATAGCGTTTCCTAGGCTTGAAGCCAGAAAAACGCTATGAAAACACCCGTAGCTGTATTTTTGCAACTAAAACCACTTTTGGTAGCTTTCAAGGAGAGGAAATGATAGTGAGGATGTGTTAGGTGACGATGAACAGAATGCAAGAACAAAGAATCAGAAATTTTGATTGCGAAGGTCATTTTTTGTACGCTACGAAAGCACGCTACGAAATTGCCATGCTTTCGTAGCGAGCTATTTTGAAGGTTTCTGAGCAGGTTTAAGAGCAGTTTTGGACAGGTGGACATATTCAACAGGTCAAAGGACCTTGCCAGCAATCATCCATGACTTGAAGACCATGAAAGGGAGACAACTTATTAGTTGAAGACTTCGTTGAAGATAGACCCCTGTTTTCCTAAAAAATAGGGTTTGTTTCCATATGTTGAGGAGAGTAATTAATATGCCAAGTAGTGATGAGTTCTATCAAAGCCTATTCGAACATGTGAAGCATTAGTTGTCAAATGTGTAAGTGTTTTAATAGATAAGGTAGTTGATGTAATAAGTAGCAGTTTGAGTCCTATTAGGAAAAGGATTGTTTTATAGTGTAGTTGTCATTTTCTCATTAAAGCACATGTTTTCCTGTTATGCAAGGTGTCATAGGAAGAGTTCAATGAATCTAGCCAAGAGGCAGATCATCTTTGATGTAACAAGGTCTATTAAAGGGCAGATATTCGAAATTGTAAAGGGTTGGAGATTTTTTGCACTACTGCAGCTTTAGGTAACTTCACTGATATGAGTAATACAGAGGACTTTTTCTTGACAGACTTGAGTGTTGAGATTCAACAAGATGATGATCCTAGTGAAAATTAAGCACCTTTACTAGGTGGGGCCCGCATGCTATTTTTAGGTGTATGTCTATTTTTAGAATGGTGAGCATATTCTAAAATTAGCAGGATGCTAAATCTCGATGGTTGAGAAAATTCTATCTTTAGATGAGTTTCTACTTTTAGAAGATGGGCGAAGTCTATTTATAGATCGCTAATCTAAAACTAGAATGCATGTCGATTATTATTAGCCCTTAATGGTAATCATATAAGAAATAATAACTTATACTCTTGGAGCACTTGATTTTAGTTAACTGATGTGGCAAACCAGTTAGCTGAAGGAATTACGCACTCCAAGGTTGGTTGGTGACTTATGCATGATGGACTTCGTTGTAACTGAGTGTGACACAGTTGTAACAGAGTTGGAAGAGTAGTTATGGGAGTTGTTATTTAGTTTAACTCAGTTATGTGAGTTAAACTCAGTTGTGCTAGTTGTAACTAAAGATACACTAGTGAAAGATGATTGAATTAATTATTTAATTAATTCACAAAGTAGTGTCTTACTTGCAACTGAAGAAATACAACAGTTAACTACTTGCATGTCAGATCCAGTGGAGACCCAGTGGAGAGATAGGTGAAAGGGTGTGTTTGAATACCAGTTGTGACTATAGTGATGCATTCAATGCATCTACACACACATTGGATTTTCCAATGAGGATTGTGTATTCAAAGCAAGGAAAGATCAAATTCATTCAAGGATCTTCTTCAGCAGGGATTGCGCAGTGGAGGCGGGCTATCAGGAGGCAAGAAATTGGTGCATATATATGCAAATTTCTGCATGACAGTGTGAGATGATTATATATTTTACTGAGAGCTCTATGAGCTGAGATTTGTATTAGATTGTTTCATGATTCCATGATATACATAATATATGATAGTTGGGGTTTTTAGCTTTAAGATTTCCTGGTAAAACATCTTGTTATCTGCACTTGATTTTTCTTCATGTGTTTTGCAATTGGTGATTTAATTTCCACAAAGAATTGAGTAGAAGGATTATGTATTTAACAGTGGATTTAATTGTTAGATCAGGGGAGTCCGGTAATATACATGCATATTGTATTAAATTTCTACACTGAGATTCTCATGGAGTTTTTAGTGTTTTTCTGATCTATATTTTTATGTATACTACTTGCTATGGATTTCATATTTATTACTCAGAATGCATATGTGTATGCTCTGACTTCCTTTATTGATGAAATGGTTGTGTTGCTCTATGTTTCATGTGTGATTTACCTTTGCTAAAAACTCTTACCTACCTCAGCTTCCATGTCAAGAGACCTTACCACTTAACCTACTGATTTGTTGACTCCATAAGCCCAATGGTTGCATATCTATACTCTTTTCAACCTGCATACATCACAATCAAGTTATTTTTCAAATAGAGTTAGCCATCTAGTTTCATCATTATCAAATATCATTAACCCCTTTGAGAGAGCCCTCTCAGAATGAAGAGGCTAAGCTTCAGTCACAAGCTGGTTTGAAACAGTTACATAGAGTTGCCTGATTAGCAGCCAATCAAGCGCAATTTTGTGATAACAGAATGCAAGCATGGAGTTTTCCCAGATATCAAGCAATTAGAGGGACAGTGGAAAGAGACCGCCAAGAATCAAATTGAAGCAGTCAAACAACTATCTAAGCTTGACCGCGAATCTTATTGGCAGTTTCTAGTAAAACCATACAATCAATGGATGCTTTGCACTGTCTAATGAATTCGACTCAAAATATGGTGCCACCTCTCTCTGATTTTGTATTTACAGGACAACTAAGATCCAAAGTCGTCTAGCCATCCCAGGTGAAGCCAATGTTGGATATCTGTGAACTGAAAAGCTCAATGGAAAGGAAGGACCGTTCAACATAACAAAGCACGTCATCACATTTTTAGTTTTTATCTTTTATTTTCAGTATTCTAAGGAAGGACCGTTCAACATAACAAAGCACATCATCATATTTTTAGTTTTTATCTTTTATTTTCAGTATTCTAAGGAAGGTTGTTTGAAACCTCCTCAAATTTTTATGTAATAATCTATTTTTTATACATATGTAATATTATTTAAACCTCTCTCATGCATTTAGAGAGGGGTCCGGGATTTTATCAAAAAGAACTTTGCAAAAGCTTGAATTTCTATACTTTTGTGAATCTTTTGATGAAATTTATGGAACAAGACATTGATTTTCTTTGATACTGAAGCATACTCTACTGAATTTTCATTTTGGTACACATAGAGTATCTTTGGTTGAAAAGAAGCAGATCAATGTTGCTGATTTCATGAGTAGGACCTCTCATATCTGGTATTTCTATCTTTATGATTGAGTTTTTTTTATGTATTAGCAATAATTTTCCTTATATTGTATTTTGTATGATATTTGAGTTACAGTTTTTCATTAAAGCACTATTGTATGATGTTTCAGCTGTAATTCCTTATTGAGTATATGATCAACTGATATATGCGATATAGTTTCACAATTATTTTTCTTAACTATTTAGTCAAAATAATTATCTTTAACAACTTCATCTCTTATAGCAATTGAATGATCTTTATTATCTTTTTCTTTAATATATCTTTATATATCACATGAGTTAAGTTATCCTTGGTATAAATTAAGTTAAATAATAGGTTAAATAGATGCATGTATTTGTTATTTCAATAGATTATTTCTTTTAGTTTAAAATAATTTTCCATTTCACCTTATATCAAACCCATTATCGTATCAAATATTTGCTAGGAAATTGGTCCCATTATCCCCAGTCGAAGCCACTATACCAAATAGAAAATGAGCTGCTTCTAAGGTCCAAACCAGGTGGTTATCCCCCATGTTGTTGCAATGAAATTCCAAGGCTTCAACATTTTGGCGCTAGAAGGAGGGCCAACTGTGAATGGCAAAGAAAACTGACCAAAAATCAAGAGGCCATCCTAATAGTCGTTCTCCCTCTAGATCTCCTCCAACTTCTGGATCTCCATCTAGAATTACCATTTTAATATCAAAAGTTAAACAAAACTCTCCTAAATCTCCTAATAAATCTCAGAAATTACTTTCTTCATATTACAAATCTGAATCACCAGAAGTTCAGACTTTGATAGAGCAGTTAGAACAAATCTCTATTTTAGCTGAAAAACCTGTAGTTTCTCACTCATCTAAAGGAAGTGTTTCATCTGTTTTACAACCAAGACGAATCTTGACTCATTCTCTAAGTGATAAGAGTGGAATTCCTCTGGAATTTCCCATTACTTATTTCCGAAATAATACCAAGAAATCTAAATCACAGACATCTATTAGTGAGGTTTTATCCAATTCTCCATCTCAAACCGATTCATTCCCTACACTCATTTCAACAGCTCCCATTCTAACTATTGGTGCTAGTTATTCTAGTTCAGGTAGCCAACCTGCCTCCTCTTCGACTCAAATATTGCTCATCTCTTCGTTTATACATACTCCTATCATCATGGAAGGGCAACAACCACCACCGCGAGTAAAACCATGGAATAATCCAGGCGTTGTAGCAATGGCAGGTCCTCTTCACCCTCTTCCTAAACATCCTGAAAGATGGTTGCCCAAATTTAATCCTGATGATGGCTAACCAGCAGAAGAACATCTCCATAACTATATGTTGGCCATCAATTTAAATGAAGTTACTGAAGAATACTGTGTAGTCAGATTATTTCCATATACTCTTATAAGATCTGCAGTATCCGGGTACTTTTCATTACCCCCTCACTCCATAACTAGTTGGGATACGTTTGAAAAAACAATTCTTAGCTAAGTTTGGAGATGATAGAACCATTGCATCGCTCAACAATGAATTGTCCAATTTGAAGGCGAAAATGGAGAAAAGATCAAATATTTTAACTCTAGGTTCAATAAACTACTCAATAAAATTCCTACTACGTCAGCTCCTGGCGTTGATGTTCAAATTGAGTGGTATATATATTCTCTTCCCTCTAATATAGCCATTTTTTTCAATAGAGCGCAGTTAGTCACATTAGCATAAAACATGAAAGAAGCTTTATCTGTAGAAAAGCGCATAGTTGCTCTTGAAAAGAAAAACTCCCAAGAAGACAAAAAGTCTAAGAAAATGTCTTTCAAAGATGATTCTAAAAAGAAAGTCCATAAATATCCTTTTGATCTTGAAGGCCTTCAGAAAGTGTTAAATAATATGTCTAATGAAATGGTTGAAATGAAGAAACAAGTTGCTAAATATTCTATTGCGAAAAATCCTTTTATATATTTTAGAAGAAATCAACCTTCTAATCCTCAGCCACCAAATACCATATCTAATGTTGAGTCTGACTTAGAAGAAGAGGAAGAAGAAAATGAAGACGAAGAGACTGATGATGAATAAATAGTCGAATTAAATGGGATGTGGGACTTTATTCTTCCAAGTGAAGAAGAACAAGAAGCTTTACCCGTTAGCCCCAGAAGTAAAGGACCTTCTGAACAACTCACTTGAATCAAAATCAGAAAAATCAAACTCCTCCTGCTAAGGAAAAAGAAAGCAGTAAAATTTCCTCTCCCAAAACCTCACATCCAAATCCATCTCCATTAAATATTCCATCTACGTCAAAGACCTTGGTAGTTACTCATACCATGGAATATAATATTGTGGAAGATATGAAGAAAACTAGGGAAAAAATTTCATTACATGAACTTAGAAAATTGAAACAATAAAAAATGTTACTTAGAGAACTGAATGCAGTTCTTGTATCACCCTTACCTGTTGTTGTTGTATCTCAAGCTACTAAAGGCATGGGCAAGCCCCCAACTTCTTCAAACAAAGTCGATCCTATAGATCTCATCCTAATCGGTGACAGATCTAATTCACATACGACTCATTTCCTCTTAACCTACGAAATTTTCAATAAAAACCTTCATAATTGTTTGATTGACTTAGGAGCCTCTTCCAATATAATGCCAGCAACAGTATGTGCTAAGCTGAACATCACTCCTCAAAAGTCTGTTGTCCACATCGTACATCTTGACATAACTAAAATAGAATTCTTAGGAGAAATCAATTCAGTCAGCATTATACTTTCATCAAATCCTAAGTTTGTCAGATAATAGATATATTGGTCGTTGACATTCTTGAATTTTACGGTCTAATTCTAAGTAGAGATTGGTATGAGAAACTCCATGGATATTTTGCTACAGATTGGTCTCACATGTGGCTTCCTTATAATGGAAAGCCAAATCAAATTCGAGTTGATCGAGAAAAACACCTTAAATATACAGTGACTGAATTTGAAGGTGATAATGAGCCGATAGCATTCAATAACAACATTATTGGGAATTATTTGGCTGAATCATTTTTAGGGAACTTAAATGCACAAAAGTCTCCTTTTTTGGATAATGTTTTCATCTCACAGATTGAAAATTTTTCACAAACTGATGCATCCAAGTGCAAAACTTTTGTAAATAAACCAATAGTTAAAACCCTATTTTGGACTTTGTACTTTGATGGTTCCAAATCTAACGATGGTGCAGGAGTTGGTTACGTTTTGATCAGCCCAGAAGGAGAAAATACCATGTTAACTTGCAGGTTAGAATTCGAGTGTACAAATAATACTGCAAAATACGAGGCATTGGTTCAAGGATTATACAAAGCAATTGACCTCAACATCAAATGTCTGCAGGTTTTTGGAGACTAAAAAATTATCAATAGACAGGTAAGAAATACTATCCATTGCCTTTCTGGACATCTTAGGCATTATCAATCATTAGTCCAAGATCTTACATCTCATTTTTTGGCATTTAATATTTCTCCTGTACCCAGATTGCAAAATGCTAGTGTTGATATATTAGCTAACATTGCATCAAAACTCATACCATCTGAGGATTTTAGTCCTGATATATTTTCCATTGAATTAATTTTTAGGTGATATATTCCTGATAATGTCACGAATTGGTGAGTCTTCAACGATGATTATGATATTGTTAATTTTCTAACATCAAAAGGGTCATACGATGACCAAATGATAAATGAAAATGAGCATAACATTAAGTTAGAACAGAACGTTGATGATGAAAATACAATACCCAAAGTTGTAGTCAAATCATAAGATCCGTATGATCTCAAAGACAGATTTAAAAAAGTAACTATTACCAAATTCAAAGTTCAACTCTGAAATTTGAATTAGTGAACCTTGGAAATGATGACAAGCCTCAGAATATCAATCTAGGTCTCGGTTTATCCTTTGATGAAAGATTATCATTCATTTGACTATTGAAGAAATATAAAAGTATATTTTCTTGGGATTATTCTGATCTCAAAACTTATGATACGTTTGTTATACAACACACCATACCCATGATCTCTAATGATAAACCAGTGCAACAGAAGCTAAGGAAAATTCATCCAAACCTTGAGAATCAAATCAAATCAGAGTTGAATAAACTCCTTAAGGCCAAAATCATATTTCCTGCTAGGCATTCAAAATGGGTATCCAATTTAATGCCTGTTAAGAAAAAGAATGGTGACTTTCACATATGCATATATTTTAGAAATTTGAATAAAGCTTGTCAGAAAGACAACTTTCCATTGCCAACCATGGAACAAGTACTGCAGTCAGTAGCTGGTTCTGAGCTCATATATTTTCTTGATATATTTTCAGGATATAACCAAATCTTAGTTCATCCAGATGATAGATTAAAAACTACGTTCAGAACTAAATGGGGAATGTATGCTTATAAAAAAATGCCTTTTGGTTTGATTAATGCAGGTGCCAAATTTCAAAGAGCTATGGATATAGCCTTTAAAGGACTCATTAACAAATAAGTTGTTATTTATTTGGATGATATCACTGTCTATTCCAAGAAGAGAAGCATCCATTTAAATGACCTTAAGCAGATCTTTGAACAATGCCTAAAATATGAAATCTCGCTTAATCCAAAAAAGTCTTATTTTGCCTTAAGCGAAGGTAAGATTTTAGGATTTTTTGTATCAAAGAAAGGTATTTATATTGATCCAGAAAGGGTTAAAGAAATTGAGAAAATCCCTTTACCTCTTAATAAGAAATCAATGCAATCTTTCCTTGGACAAATAAGTTTTGTAAAGAGGGTTGTCCTTGACTTTTCACAAATAGTTTTACCTTTACAAAATATGATTAAGAAAAATTCGATTTTCAAATGGGGACACAGCGAAAGAGAAACCTTCGACTTGATCAAACAAGCTATTATTAACACTCCATCTATGACAACTCCCAATTTTTATAATCATTTTTTTTATACACATTTGTATCAGAAACATCATATGTTGTCATTTTAACACAACTCAATGATCAACAAATAGAAGCACCCATCTCATTCTTTAGTTCGAATCTGCAAGGTGCCGAATTAAATTACTCTGCTATGGAAAAACAAGAATTTGATGTTTTCAAATCAATAAATCATTTCCGACCATTTGTCCTTAAAACTCATACCAAAATCATAGTTCCATTTTCAGTAGTAAGGCAATTACTAATGTAAAGAGAAGTAGGAGAAAAAAGGGCAAACTCGGTAACTGCATTGCAAGAATATAATGTTGAAATTAGACCAGCTAAAATTGTTAGAGGTCAAGGTTTTTGCAGAATGTTAACTGGATCATCCAACTTACCAGAAGAAGAAAATTTAGGTGATGATGTTCAAATATATCAGGTAAGCCTCAACGATACTGAATCTCAATATGCCAATTTCATTTTTTATTTAAAAAATGGATATGCCCCTATGAAACTCAGTTACAAAAGGAAAAGAGCTTTGAGATTAAAAGCAAATAGATATCAAATGATCAATTATGTTTTATTCAGGAAAAATTATGACTCTATTTTGCTAAGGTGTCTTGAGAAATCTGAGGCATAACAGGTTTTGCAGGAAATCCATGATGGAATAGCTGGTGGACATTTTGGAGGGGACATAACAACACATAAAATCCTGCATGCTGGCTATTACTAGCCAACTTTGTTTAAAGATTCACATGAATATGTAAGGAAATGCAAAACTTGTCAAACTGTTGCTGGAAGACGAATGAAACCTGCATTGTCATTACAACCAGTCAATATCAAACGACCATTTGAGCAATGGGGAGTGGACATAATAAGTGAGATCGTTCCTCACTCTTCAAAACAACATGGATACATCCTTACAACAATTTATTACTTTACTAAATGGGTGGAAGCAATTCCACTAAAGGTAACCAATTCTGAGAACATTATCGAATTTATTGATCAATTTATCATTACCAGATTTGGATTACCAACGGCCTTGATGTTTGAAAATGCATCTTATTTCACAGGCATTGCTATGATATAATTTTATCTTAAAATAGGTTTCAAACTTAAGTAATATGTTAACTATTATCCTCAAGGAAATGGTTTAGCAGAATCAACTAATAAAAACCTCATTAGGATCATTAAACGAACTATTGATCAAAGTCAAAGAAACTGACATAAGTATTTAACATTTGCTCTAGGGGCGGATTGGATAACACATAAAGCCTCCATAGGTAATTCTCCATTTAATCTGGTCTATGGGAAATAAGTTGTTCTTCCTACAAATATAGCTATTCCCTCTTTAGCCTTGGTTCAATTTATTGAAGAAAATCCTTCTTCTTCTCTGCAATTAAGGCAATCACAAATTCTCAAACTTGAAGAAGAGAGACAGAAATCTAATATCACCCATGCTCATCATCAATAGTTAGTTAAATCTTCCTTTGATGCAAGTTCTATTAGTACAAAATCATTTCAACTTGGAGACCTTGTATTGGAATGAGATAAAGCACATGAGGAAAAAGGTAAGCATACCAAATTCCAAAGGATGTGGCTTGGACCATTTCAAATTATAGAAAAAATCGACCCATAAACGTTTCTATTGCAAGGTTTATTAGGCAAGAAAGACTCTCTGCTTGTGAATGGGCAGATTTTGAAAAAACATTTCTCATTGGAGATAACCTCTTCTACCCCCTGTACATTATTGTATTTACTTTTCCTAGGAAAATAAAATTTAAATAATATCACTGTTGGCCTTGCAATAAAATATTTTGAAATATTTTGAATTTTCTCTTTTATAAATAGAGATTGTAAAGGAAATAGATAAGAGATTTAAAAAATAATTAAGTTTTGTCTGGCTAAAGTTTTTTTTTTTTTTAAACAAAATTATTCATTCTTTAAGAAACTCCAACTTTATAAAAGACTTTCATTCTATTTTTAGTCAAGAAAAATATCTTTAACAAAGTGAAATTCTTTTTGCAGATAAGCATCCTTAACTCTATAATTGTCATCCAGAACTCTTATAGAGGCAATGATTCCCCATGTCTAGTAAACTTTTCTCTTTTTAGACTGTAATCCCGAGTAATATACTAAAGCTTAAAAGATAAGAGGTCTCATCAAGATCTTGCTTACCATATTCATAGGGAAATAATAAGACTGACATTACCAATACTGCATACCAAAACAGGGTAATGGTTTGAGATTATTTTAATCAAAAGACAAGGGGTCTCAACACGAGCCAACTTGTTCAGTTGAATTACAACCAATGAATGGAATTGTCACCATTTGGAAACCATACCAAGACAATGGATTTTAAGTAATAAAAATAACATTTTTTTAAAAGAACTATTTTGGAAAAAATAGAAAAAGTATAGAATTGTGGATTTATCTCTAAAAACTGTATTCTTACATGGATGGGACATAGAATCATTGTTGGTTAAAATGTAACCCTGTCGAGGCTATAGATGCTTGCTGGAAGCAGAGGCTCTACCTATGACAAATGAGTACTTTTAAAATCTAATCTACAAAAGCCTGCTACTTTATCTTTAAATTGAGTAATGACTAATATAGGAAAAGGGATTTTCATCTTTAAGAGGATATCAAGTGAATTGTAATTAGGTCAGTTTGTTTTATTATTCAGAGAAATATTACTTATCTAATCTTTCATTCAATTTTTGTTTTCTGAGATAACTGGTTCTTCCAGTGAATCACCAATTGTTGTACTATTCAACAACCACCCCCCCGCCATTTATTTTTATAATAATCAATATTGTAATAATAA
>JAXQQM020061701.1:0-51184 GCA_034641835.2 Pinus albicaulis
TATTTATTGATGACTTCTCTAGAATGTGTTGGAATGTGTTAGTATGAAATCCTTTGTCGAAGCGTACGAAAAAAGACCACTTTAGCTACGCATAACTAATAGCCCTAACATCAAAAGTGGCTGCCAATATCTTCAGATCTGCAGTTAGTTGATCAAGACAAGAGATGCAAAAAACCAGATCTATGCATAGAAAGACATTAAGCAGTAAAAAGAAGGGTTTGCTCCATATATCCAATAGACAAGACAAGAACAATTTTTGAAAGAATTTTTTGTATTAAGGGCACCTGGGAGGAAAACAAGAATATGTTTCCAATTCTCCTCAATGGGATGGGTTCTTGGAAGTCCTCAGCACTTCAGATCTAGAATCTCTCTCTCTTGTTGGTGTAGAAAACCCAGACAAAGATAGAACTCAAAGGGAGCTCATACAGCAAATAATGGAAAATGTGACCAAGTGTATAGATCCAGAGTGATCCAATAGGCAACAAAAGGTGAAGAATGGTAGGAAAAACCCTCCTATTTATAACAAAATATGGGGTCATTCTAGATCTTGGTGCATGATTAAAATAACATTAACCAAATCTAGATCCACCTTTATTGGAATATTTTATTATATTTGTTGGAGGGAAAAAGTATTTGACTTGGGTCAAATCCCTTTATTTGTAAATAATAAATAAATAAATGATTTATTTATCATTTTAAGGAAGTGGTTGAATGATAATCAAATAAATAATGATTTATTTAATTATTTATGGGTGATTTAGTCATATTTAACAAGGAATATTATTTAAATAAGATTTAAATAATTATTTCTAGAAAATAATAAGATAAATAAAGATTTATCTAATTAATTTCTTTGTTTTGGGTTAAACATGACCAGGAATAATAATTAAATTATTGTTTAATTAATTATTCCTTGAAGAAAATCAAACAAATATAGGTTTGTTTAATATTTCCTTTTGGGGTTTCCTGTTTAGACCATAAACAACCTAATAAATGTGTTTTATTAAGTTATTTAACATAGTGAAAGAAATTTTACTTAGGGTAAAATTGGTCTTACATGGTGTACTTGGGTCCATCTAATGATAGTAGGTTAGATGACCAAAAAATGGTGTAACAGATTGCCCCCCAGCATGTGAGTGTTAGGAGCAAATCGTATGACCGAAGTACGTTGTAAGAACTCAATCACCAGACATCAAAAGGGAAGTCAGAGAGAGAAATGTGAGGTAGACTAATGTGCTGAAGAACTAGACCCTGAGGAGACGAGACTTACAGGTGCAACAAGTCTCTTTTTATGAGAGGTTACTTGTGCTAAAGGCGGCGGGGGAGGCATACCTATGCCCACCGAGACAAAGTACAAAAGAATAGTGTGTCCAGTAAACAAGGGACCGAACCATAAAGTACAGCCGGCATAAATATGAGCCAGATAAAAATACAATGAAGGATCCCACATACATGCGGTGCCTGGGATAACAGCCAAGACTTATACAATAATATCTGAGTACATGAGATACCAATACAACCCAAATGCCCCCTATAAGTGGGGAAGGGCTCACAAAATCTGACTGATACATGCAAATCAAAGAGGCGCTACAAGCGGCTAAGGCCGACATCATCAAATATATGGAGCTGCATCGAGGGCTGCAATGAAGAGGTCATCCGGGCATGTGGGGGGCTACCTGCAGGGCCACCCCTGCATGAGGGCTGAGACATCTCACACACACCCGGGAATCACCAAGAAATTTCTTCTTTGCATCACTGAACCATCAAGTATACGGATCTCGATCATGCTGAAAGGAGCTGGAGTGGAGAAACAATCAAGTCAAAGGGAAATGAGAGATCCCTTTGCCTGATCTGAGGCACCGAACAAGAGTGGAAGCTGGAACCAAGGTACACCGCCCTCTAGACCTGTCTTCTAGAATGAAGGAGCTGATGTCGACAGAAGGAGGTCCGCCATAGGTGAGGCAATGAGAGATCCTCAACTAAGGCACGAGAGAAAATAGTAGAGTGACGGACAGACTAATACCAATGATGATGGTGGAATGGAAGGGACTGAGTAGCGAATGGACGACTTCCCTTGCTAGAGCATAAAGGGCATGAATGACATGGCAGCGACTGACACAATATCATCAGGGATAAGGGATAGTGGGACTGAAGGCCATAATGTGCGACACAAGAGAGAAACCAAGCAATGAGGGGTGGAGGACTATAGCGGGGTACAAAGGGACTCGAGATAGACTCCATGAATGCGATGATGACTCCACTTAGATGCTCTAAACAAGGGCGAATCGATGGTACTGCCACTCAGTAAAGGTCCAATGGGGGACCATGAAAACATGAGTACAAGAGGGTAACTCACGACGAAAATCAACACAAACAAAGACAAGTAAGGAGGCAAAGTGGTGCCCCAAGTGTTGTAAGTGAAGAAATGCGATTTTAATGAGAGGGGAAGTGACCCATCTTGGAAAAAATGTGTCCTGGTGAAGTATCAAATCACAAAAACGAAAAATATGCTGGCTATCTAAAAGAAAATAAAACATGCATTTCAGAAGGGAAATGCTAAGGGTAATATTTCTTAAGATAGAGTGCATTGCGAGGATTAGGAAGGGGATTGCCTTCGAAATCCTCCAAGAGGTATGCCCCCTTACCGAGATCCTTACTAATGATGTAAGGGCCTAGCCATAATGAGTCGAAATTTCCATGACCAAGGACATCATGGGCCTGGTCATAAACTAGAACAAGGTCGCCTTCGTGAAAAGTACGAGGCTGGACTTTTCTGTCATACTGAGCTTTGGTGCATTTCTTGGCCGCTTCCATGGTTTGCAAGGCAACACGACGGTCTTCGGAGGCGTGCTCAAGCATGATAAGTCATTGTTCTAGAGGTTGGGTGTCAGGGAGAAGTTCAACGGCCAGATGCAGGGAAGGAATTTCACACTCGATCGGTAAGACTTCCTCCTCGCCAAAAACGAGGTGGAAAGGAGTAAACCCGGTGGCGGTTTTAACAGAATTTTGATAGGCCCACAAAGCGAGGAAGAGCATAAGATGCCAGTTGGTTTTGTGCTTATTCACCGTTCGTTGAAGCATAGTCTTGAGGATTTTGTTGACTGCTTCAACTTGGCCATTACCTTGGGGGTAATAGGAGGAGGAATATTGGTGCTCAAAACCCAACAGTGAGGATAGCTCACGCCATATCTCATCTTCAAAATGTCGGCCATGGTCAGAGACCAGTTGTTTCGGAACCCCGAATCGAGCGATAACGTGGTTAAAGAAAAAGAGGGTTGCGGTAGCTGCCATGTTGTTAAATGTTGGCATAGCCTCGGCCCATTTTGTGAAATAGTCGACCGCCACGATGATATATTTATGGTTACCGGTGGATGGCGGGCGACACTCCATAAAGTCGATGGCCCATTTACAAAAGGGACCAGTTGAGACGACTGGATGGAGGGGAGCTGGGGGAGCTCGCGCCTTAGGGGCGAAATGTTGGCAATTGGAACAGTGTTTGACTGCTTCAATGCAATCACTGAAGAGGGAAGGCCAGAAATACCCAACGCGCATGACTTTTTGAGCAGTAGAAAGACCGGAGAGGTGGCCACCGCAAGCGCCGCTATGGCAGGCATTAAGGACTTGTTCAGCTTCAGTGTGCGTGAGACAACGACGAAGGACAGTATCTATACCGCGACGATAGAGGTCGTCACCGATAAGAAGGTAGCGAGGAGCCTGGTGTCGGATACGTCGTCGAGCGTCACGATCAAGGTGAAGAGCGAACTTTTGGGTTCGCAAGTAAGTGAGGATATCGCCGTACCAAGGATCGTCCGAAGTAATGGCGAATAAGTGCTCATCAGGAAAATCATCATTAACTGGGGGATCCTGTGTTCCAGTAGGTAATTTAGAAATGAGTTCAGCAAGGGCTAAACCTTTCTTACTTTTTGGTGTGACAAATTCGAGGTCGAATTCTTGAAGGATGACGACCCAACGGGCGTACTTCCCAGTGAGGATGCAGCGACTCAATAGGAAATCCATGGGGTTGGAATTAGTCACAACCTTGGTGGAATGCATGAGGATGTAATGACGAAGTTTTTAGACTGAGAACACAACATCCAGCGCTAGTTTTTCTTCATGTGAGTAGGAAACAGGAGGCCCCACTAGGTTCTTACTGACGTAGTTGATCACATGCTCGATACCATTGTCATCTTCCTGGATAAGGACTCCAGCGACCGAATAGGTGGAAGCGGAGATGTACAGGATGAAGTCCCGATCAAAGTCGGGAGGGCGGATCAAGGGAGCGGATGTGAGAGCCTGCTTGAGGGCATCGAAAGACTCATGAGCATAGGTATCCCAAACAAATGGGATATTGGACCGGAGGAGTCTAAGGAACCCATGCGCGGTGGTGGCATAGTCAGGGACGAACCGACGAAGAAAATTAGCTTTGCCTTGGAGACTTTGGAGCTGGCGTAGGGTACGTGGAATGGGAAGTTCAAGAATGGCTTGAACTTTCAAAGGGTCAAGAGTGATACCGTCCTTAGACACTATGAAGCCTAAGAGACGACCGGCGGGAACGCAAAAGACGCATTTCAACGGGTTAAGGCGGATATTATACTTGCGACATCGGAGAAAGACGGTACGCAGATCGTGGAGGTGCTGTGCCCGATGCTTAGAACGCGCAGTGAGGTCATCTAAATAAGCAAGGATAATATGAGCTAAGTCATGGAAACAATAAGACATGGCCCGTTGAAAAGTGGCGCCGGCGTTTTTAAGGCCGAATGGCATGACCCGGTAAGCAAAAGTCCCCCACGGACTGATGAACGCAGTTTTAAGTTGGTCGGAAGGACGGATAACGATTTGGTTGTATCCAGAAAAACCATCCATAAAGGATAGAACCTCATGCCCCGCACACTCATCAATGATTTGGTCAATAAATGGTGTGGGGAAGTTGTCTTTGGGACAAGCTTTGTTCAAGTCGCGAAAGTCCATGCAGATACGGATGGTGCCTTGTTTCTTGAGGACGGGAACCGGGTTGGACACCCAAGTGGTGTATTCAATAGGATAAATGAAACCAGCCTGCTTGAGCTTATCGATTTCGGCTTTGATAGCATCACGTCTGGAAGGATTAATGGGTCTCAACTTTTTTCGGACTGGGTTGGCATCGGGCCACGTGTCGATATGATGCTCGACAATGGTGGGATCGAGCCCAGGCTTTTCAGAGTAGGACCAGGCGAAAATATCGCGGAATTATTTGAAAAGCTTAGTGTAAGCTTCGATTTCTTCCGGGGTGCATTGGGCGCCCAAGGTGATATATTCTTCGATTCCTGGTTTGACCGAAATGTCAATTTTAATGGTCGGAGAGATGTTGGCCATGTTTCCTTCTTCGAAAGCCTCAGGTGCAGGGATGGGATTTTTGAACCAATCGACTACATTGGGAATGAAGTCTTTGGTTTCCACAGCATATTGGTCATGGGACTGCTGTGGGAGGAAGTATGCGCGATGGTGCATATCATCCCACGGAAAGTCAGGGTTGGTCATGGCTTCCATAATGTCTTCATCGGACTGGAAGATGGGAAGACTGGAGGAAGGAGGATCACCCGATGATGTAGTGATGTGTGACTGGTCATCTTGTGGAGAAGGGCTCACATGCGCAACGTCAACAGATCCAAGGTCGACTGAGGGGGAACCGAGAGTGTCTGCAGGTCGAAGGTTAGGTGAATTATCTCTCAAGGATGACGATAGGTACAAAATGGTGATCGAAGGCTCTGTTGGTTCGATAGCGGGAGGAGGAATGTGAATGGGAGTAGGAATATCCTCTGGTCCTATCGAAGTAGAACTTGCAGAAAAGTGAGAAGGTATCTTGTCGTGCGTAGCCTTGAATTGGCGGTACGTGTCTAAGGAGGAACGATACTCGTCAAGGCGGGGACAGAGGTGGGTGTAATGGCCATGGAAATCGCACAAAGCACAAGGGTGATTTGTGCGCAAGGTTTTGAGTTTCAGGATAGAATCCGGGATAGTGACGTAGACTTCAGGGATATCAGATTCTGGAAACGTCTCGTTGACCATGATCTTGAGATACGGAAATTCAGGACACGTATGGGTGGCGTGACCGACAATATCGCACAAAGCGCACTAGATAGTGCGCTTTGGCGGTCGGGGAGGAGTAGGGTTCGTCGGGGCGGCTTGGTCCTGATTGGTTTTTATGTGAGCTTTGCCCCCCTTTCCTGATACCGTCGCAACCGGAGATGTTGCAGGCTGTGGTGTGTGAGGAACCGTGGTAGCGGGAGAAGTGACGGGGATCGGCTGAACCGGAGTCAAAGCTAGATAGGGTTTGGGGTGACCAGGTGGGGTAGCGGCTAGAGGGTCAAGGTACCAGACGGGTATGCCCAGGGTTAGGTTAGGGAGAGAGAGGGTGGCCATGACAGGGACCGTATAGACTCCGGGAGGGGGAGCCAGGAAAGGTATCTGACCAGCGGGATAATGACCAGGAGGGACGGCTCCGAGATGGTTAAGGCCTGGGGGAACCGATCCAGGGGGATAAAGGGGTTCAGGGATACCAGCTGTAGGAGAAGGTCCAGAAGGAGGAGGTTCAGCTGGCGAAGATGGAGGGCTAGGAGCGGGTTGCGGTGGGCGAGGTTGCGTCTGAGGTTGCTGACTAGCCGAGGTGGGTTGCTTAAGGGCAGCCTGAGACGATTGCATCATGCAAACATTCGATAAGCTGGGATCAGAGATATGAGGAGGGGGAAGACCAGGAAAAGTTCCAAGTAGGGAGGAATCTTTGTAGACGCCGGGGGAGACACTGGTCAAGGAATCGACGGTTTTCTTATTGGCTACAGAAGAGATGGTCGTCTCCGGGGAGGTCTGAGACGGTGGCTCATGGTAAGTCAACTGGTCAATGGTGACTATCTTTCCATTGTGAGGAAAAGACATCTTGCGAAAAACCGCGGATGGGACAACAGACATGGCATAGGTGTAGCTTCGCCCTAATAGAATGTTGTAGTCTAGAGGGGCATTAATGACTTCGACGTCAACGCAAATGGTCTTACCGGCAAGGGTGATAGGACAATTACGGAAAAGGCCAATGGGCTGGGAGGCGTGGCCGTCCCACGCTCGAAGGGTGATCGTGGAAGGGGCCAACTCAGGAGATCCGAGTTGCTTCCAAACCGAAGCGGACATCACACAGGTGGATGCCCCCTCATCAATTATACACCGAGAAACGTTGGCATTCCGGATTTTGACTGGGATTTGGAAGGCGACGGAAGCAGGAAGAGGAGGATGTTCTGATTGATG
Source organism: Pinus albicaulis (assembly GCA_034641835.2). Taxonomy (NCBI): domain Eukaryota; kingdom Viridiplantae; phylum Streptophyta; class Pinopsida; order Pinales; family Pinaceae; genus Pinus; species Pinus albicaulis. Next base: position 7,270 of record JAXQQM020061701.1, read on the forward strand.
GGCGTCGAAAACAATCATTTGGTCATCAGCAGAATCTACAGCGCCCACGGCAGATAGCAGAGCCTTCTTTTGGGAAGGGCACGACTGGAGGAGTTCCAATGTGGAAATGGTAGCAGGAGATTGCGCCAAATCATCTACTATGCTATACGAATGAGCAGCTCGACTAGAAGCAGCATTTCGACGTAATGGTCCCTTAGGAATCTTGGTATGAACCTCAAATTTGGGTTGAGGGATATGTAAGGGGCCATTGGATGTCGAAAGAGGCTCTGTAGAACCAGAAGAAGGGGACTCAGGGGTAGACTGAGCGGGAGGCTTGGGGTACTGGCGAGACCGATTTTGAAGGTGAAGGTCGACGGGTGAGGAAGGATCAGAATTCATCATGAGGATCTGGTAATCAGAGGAACTAGAAGGAGAAGTTTGAGTGGCGACCTATCTGTTAGGTGGTTGGGCAGCCACGAATCCTTGCTAAGGGAAAGGATCAGTAAACACAGCTAGTTGAGTAGTGGCCACATTAGGGGGAGCATGAGGGGAGGCATGTTGTCCTCGCAATGTGGCTTGAGACTCCCACATCTGCCGCATCTGTGGTAAGAGGGGACAATCGTGGGTGTAATGACCATAAACACCGCAACACGAACAAGGCTTATTTGTGCGAAGAGGCCTGTCCGGCTTGGGCTGAGTGCCCTGTTGCTGGTTAGCAGTGTTGGGGTCAATACCTTGAGGATTGGGTCCACGAGTACCAGGGGCAGATTGGTTTGGATTGCCTCTCCGCCTTCTTTGAGAAGAAGGGGGATTGGTCGCGCCCTGCTGTGCAAATACTTGCCCTGGAGGGGGCTGTAGGTGTTGTTGCGGGGCTGGAGGAGGCAAGGGAGGTGGAAGCGCAAATGCTGGAGGAGCTGGCGCACCAAGCTGCGGATAAGGGTAATGGTTAGGTTGGGAAACATTGAGGTAAGTAGGAGGTTGGGAAAAAGGATGAGGCATGCCATATCCTGGATACATGCTACCTGGAGGGGGGAAAGTGCTAGAGGTGCTGGCCCCTCCCTGGGGGAGACCATAGCCCATAGGAGGTTGAGCATATGGATGAGAAAGGGCTCCAACGATACCGTCGGTGGAATGAGATGCCCCCGGGGCGTTAGCGCCTCCGGGCCTGGGGAGGTCAGGAAGGACGGTATAAACATAACCCGACTGAGCATAGATCAGGTCATATTTCAAGGCTATTTGGAGTGGCTATGCTTCTTTGGTTTGGGGGAAATGGAGGCGACATCTTTGCCAATGGAGCTAAGAGAGTACATCCTGGGAGCTAAGAGAGTGCGAAGGAACTAGTCCATATAAACCCGATCTTCGAACGGGGGAGCTTGACATAAACTCCGTCTTCTTCGCCATTCCTAGAAATGAGTGGAAAGGCAGGTCGAAGAGGTTTTCTTGAAAGAAGTCAAAAGCTCCATACCAGTATCGTATCGGAGAGGGAGCTGGAAATAAGATAAAAAGGCTTGGGCAATGGTCACAAAGGTGGTATGGGAAGAGGTGGCTTGGTCAACATACCATTTAGAAGCTTTGTCGGTAAGCGTGCGTTGTAACAACCGAAGATGGATGGAATCATCGATAATGGAATTGGAGGAACACCACATGTGGAAAGATCAGACATGGTTGGTTGGATCTTCTCCAGCAAGGCCTTCGAACTTAGGGATGTCGGAGGGGAGCTTGGTTGGCATAGTAGGCCAACCAACATCGTGGCGGATAGGGTCATTGATCAACTAATTGAAATCGGGGAGGCTGAGGCCTGCGATGTATGGTAGCAAGGGTGCAACCGAGGTAGTTCCTGTGGAGGTTCCGCTAGTAGTAGTTCTGGCATTAGGGCTGGGATTACCGCTAGTGTTAGGCCCTGGACCAGACATAGTGAAGGTGACAGGGGGAGAACCAAAAGTAAAAGGAGAACCCAATGAATCAGAGGAGGAGTCGGAGTGCGAACTTGGAGGAGGACTGGCTCGACGACGGCGGGACGGATCAGGTCGATTGACTGGAAACTGAGGGTGAAGGCCAAGAAGTCTCCGGGAGGGGCGCCTTGGGGGCGCAATGGTGACAACACAAACACGGCACAAGGGGAAGAAGAACGGACCACAAGGGCAAGGAGGTGCGTAATCAAGTGGAGACAATGTCGAAACAAGGCGTATAGGTGCACATTAATTGATTACTTAAGTCTTTTCTCGCGGTGTAAACCGCCTCTTCTTCGCTTAGGGTGAGTGTGACGTATGCTAATTTTAATTTTTAAACCCTTTTCGTTTTTTAAGAGCAAGAGAAAAATGTGTCGCGTGAATCGAAAATAATGCCGCAAAGACAGTATATAATGCTGAAATAATAGAACATTTAACAGCTAACAATGCATCAATCTAACCCAAAAAGGCGGGTCTCTCAAAACTAGTCGAAAGAGGGAAAAAATATAGTCAAAACACACTAAAAAGAGGCCAATAGATCTAGGGTCGAAAGGGATAGGGATCTAAAGGGAAAAGTTGCTGGAAAGAGGTGCAGATCATAGCCAAGAGGCAGAGTCAAGGTGGCTGGAAAAAAGGAGGAAATCAACAAAAAGTAGAAGGGGCAAGGATGAGGCCCTAAAATTAGATCCAAACAAATATTCAAGAGGTGATTTGAAAGGGAGAAGAGCTTATAGAAGAGGTCTGAAAAGGAGGTATCAGATCTGGAAAAAGGGGGGCTGAAACTCTGAAAAAATAGACCTGAAACAGATAAAAACTCTTCCAGCAAAAGTGGAGGGTACTGAAGCCCTAGGGGGCTATGTTCCCACTTATATGAGAAAAATAGATCAGAAACAGGTCGAAACGGGCTGAGACAGAGGCTGGAAAACCCTGACAGAAGCTTCAGAAAAACCCAGGAAAATTGCAGAAAAACAGCAAAAAAATTGGTAGGTCGCAGGTTCTGACCTATTTTTAGTGCAGGTCGCAGAAAATGGGCTGAAAAGTGTGACCTGGAGGTCCAGATCGCAGTTTATGGGCTTAAAAGTGCGACCTGAAGCTGCGGGTGTCCCGGCGGCAGATTTCCAGAAAATTTTCTGTCTCAGTTGCAGCTGATGTTTGTCACCTGCGCAATAGGGCCAGAAACACGCGAAAGTTAGAAATTTTAATGTTTTAGGGTTTTATAGGGGAAAAACACCATGAAAATAGGAAAAACAAAAAGCTGAAAAGAAACCCTAGGGTCTGAAGTAGCTGGATATGCAGGAATAGGAAAAACGACAGCGGTCGTAATTGAAAACCCGTGTGGAGTCGCCAATTGTTAGTATGAATCCTTTATTGAAGTGTACGAAAAAATACCACTTTAGCTACGCATAACTAATAGCCCTAACATCAAATGTGGCTGCCAATATCTTCAGATTTGCAGTTAGTTGATCAAGACAAGGGCTGCAAAAAACTAGATCTATGCATAGAAAGACATTAAGCAGTAAAAAGAAGGGTTTGCTCCATATATCCAATAGACAAGACAAGAACAATTTTTAAAAGATTTTTTTGTATTAAGGGCACCTGGGAGGAAAACAAGAAGATGTTTCCAATTCTCCTCAATGGGATGGGTTCTTGGAAGTCCTCAGCACTTCAGATCTAGCATTTCTCTCTCCTGTTGGTGTAGAAAACCCAGACAAAGATAGAACTCAAAGGGAGCTCACACATCAAATAATGGAAAATATGACAATGATAATGGCTCAAAGTCAGACCAAGAGTTTAGATCCAGAGTGATCTAATAGGCAACAAAAGGTGAAGAATGGTAGGAAAAATCCTCCTATTTATAACAAAATATTGGGTCATTCTAGATCTTGGTGCATGATTAAAATAATGTTAACCAAATCTAGATCCACCTTTTATGGAATATTTTATTATATTTGTTGGAGGGAAAAAGTATTTGACTTGGGTCAAATCACTTTATTTGTTAATAATAAATAAATAAATGATTTATTTATCTTTTTAAGGAAGTGGTTGAAGGATAATTAAATAAATAATGATTTATTTAATTATTTGTGGGTGATTTTGTCATATTTAACAAGGAATATTATCTAAATAAGATTTAAATAATTATTCCTAGAAAATAATAAGATAAATAAAGGTTTATCTAATTAATTTCTTTGTTTGGGGTTAAACATGACTAGGAATAATAATTAAATTATGGTTTAATTAATTATTCCATGAGGAAAATCAAACAAATATAGGTTTGTTTAATATTTCCTTTTGGGGTTTCCTGTTTAGACCATAAACAACCTAATAAATATGGTTTATTAAGTTATTTTACATAGTGAAAGCAATTTTACTTAGGGTAAAATTGGTCTTACATGGTGTACTTGGGTCCATCTAATGATAGTAGGTTAGATGACCAAAAAATGGTGTAACGGATTGCCCCCCAGCGTGCGAGTGTTAGGAGCAAATCGTATGACCGAAGTACGTTGTAAGAACTCAATCACCAAACATCAAAAGGGAAGTCAGAGAGAGAAATGTAAGGTAGACTAATGTGCTGAAGAACTAGACCCTGAGGAGATGAGACTTGCAGGTGCAACAAGTCTCTTTTTATGAGAGGGTACCTGTGCTAAAGGTGGCGGGGGAGGCATACCTATGCCCGTCGAGACAAAGTACAAAATAATAGTGTGTCCAGTAAACAAGGGACCGAACCATAAAGTACAGCCGGCATAAACATGAGCCAGATAAAAATACAATGAGGGATCCCACATACATGTTGTGCCTGGGATAACAGCCAGGACTTATACAATAATATCTGAGTACATGAGATAAAAATACAACCCAAATGCCCCCTGCAAGTGGGGAAGGGCTCACAAAATCTGACTGATACATGCAAAGCAAAGAGGCGCTGCAAGTGGCTACGGCCAACATCATCAAATATCTGGAGCTGCATCGAAGGCTGCAAGGAAGAGGTCATCCGGGCATGTGGGGAGCTACCTGCAGGGCCACCCCCTCATGAGGGTTGAGACATCTCACACACACCCGGGAATCATCAAGAGCTGCTGCTGGATCACTGGACCATCAAGTATACGGATCTCGATCATGCTGAAAGGAGCTGGAGAAACAATCGAGTCAAAGGGAAAGGAGAGATCCCTTTGCACAGTCAGGAGCAGAACAAGAGTGGAAGCTAGAACCAAGGTGCACTTCCTCTAGACACAATATTACCCGGAATGAATTTTTGATGTACGTGAGAAGAGGTACGCCATAGGTGAGGCAATGAGACCTCCTCAAGGGCATGAAGAAAATATTCGACGACGGACAGGACTAATACCAATGATGATGGTGGAATGGAGGGGACTGAGTAGCGAATGGACGACTTCCCTTGCTAGAGCATAAAGGGCATGAATGACATGGTAGCGACTGACACACAATATCATCAGGGATAAGGGACAATTGGACTGAAGGCCATAATGTGCGACACAAGAGAGAAACCAAGCAATGAGGGATGGAGGACTATAGCGGGGTACAAAGGGACTCGGGATAGACTCCATGAATGCGATGATGACTCCACTTGCATGCTCTAAACAAGGGCTACTCGATGGTGGTGCCACACAGTCGAGGTCCAATGGGGGACCATGAAAACATGAGTACAAGATGGTAACTCACGACGAAAAATCAACACGAACAAAGACAAGTAAGGAGGCAACGTGGTGCCCCAAGTACAAGTGTTGTGAGTGAAGAAATGCAATTTTAATGAGAGGGGAAGTGACCCGTCTTGGACAAAATGTGTCCTGGTGAAGTATCAAATCCCAAAAATGAAAAAGATGTTGGCTATCTAAAAGAAAATAAAACATGCATTTCAGAAGGGGAATGCTAAGGGTAATATTTCTTAAGATAGAGTGCATTGCGAGGATTAGGAAGGGGATTGCCTTCGAAATCCTCTAAGAGGTATGCCCACTTACCGAGATCCTTACTGATGATGTAAGGGCCTAGCCATAATGAGTCGAACTTCCCATGACCAAGGACATCATGGGCCTGGTCATAAATGACAGTTATAGCCAAGCCAGTGAAAAGTACGAGGCCGGACTTTTCTATCTGTCTCGAGCTTTGTTCTTGCCCTTCCATGGTTTCAGGACAAAGCGATCACCAGGCCTTTCGGCCTATAAGTCGTTATTCTAGAAGTTGGGTGCGAGAGAAATTCGGCGAGATGCGAAAAATTTCGATCTGGTGGTACTCCTCTCCAATGAGGTGGAATTAAACTTAGGTGGTTTTAATTCCGATGAGCCCACAAAGCAGGGAAGAGCATAAGATGCTAGTTGGTTTTGTGCTTATTCACCGTTCGTTGAAGCATAGTCTTGAGGATTTTGTTGACTGTCTCAACTTGGCCATTACCTTGCGGTTAATAGGAGGAGGAATATTGGTGCTCAAAACCCAATAGTGAGGATAGCTCACGCCATATCTCATCTTCAAAATGTCGGCTGTGGTCAGAGACCAGTTGTTTCGGAACCCTGAATCGAGCGATAACGTGGTTAAAGAAAAAGAGGGTTGCGGTAGCTGCGGTGTTGAAAACCATGGGGAGAGTTCAACGTTCATAAAATAATCCCATCCCATTACATAACAAGGGGCGTTGACCCACCCAAATCGCATAAGACTTAAAATTGACTCTGGGCTACATACTCCACTCCTTGATATGCAGAGTATATATGTCATTTTAGAATTAATAGTGAAATCGTTGCGCAAAGGTGGGTCCCTTGTCCCACAAACAAGGGCGTTTCATGTGGTGTCTGGCTTGGTCATGACATTAAAATTGGATAATAATAATAATAATAATAATAACAATAACAACAACAACAACAACAACAACAACAATAATAATAATAATAATAATAACAATAATAATATATTATTGGAATAATCTTTATGAGAGAATACAATGATGTTGTTGATTTAAAATTCTGGAAAAGTTGAAAAACTCAAAAATGTTAACTCTTATTCCCACAATTTTCCATGATTTTTCCAAAAAAAAAGATTCGCTAGTTTCCCCTTTTTATAAAAATGATTTGCCCAAATTTTACAATATAAAATTATTTTATCTTAAAAATCGCCAGCATTATATAGAGAGTATATATAAAATCATTATAACTTTGAATATTTTTACAAATACATCAACAAACATTTTATAGTTTGCATATTAGGGACTAGTGAGATTCACCAATGTTTTTAAACTTCAAGATATTTTTCCATCCTTAAAAATTTCCCTATTATTTACATACACTAAGGAATATAGAAAGAAAATGTAAGAGTTCATATAGGAACACAGGGGAGTGTTCTAGGAGACTAAATGGATACCATTCAATGGGAGTGGTGAGTATGAGATCCAATTATTTCCAAAATCTTTGATAACAAACATTGGGAAGTATAGGAAGTTTGTTATAGAAGCAAAGAAGGTGAAGTAGTTCCAAAAACTCTTAGAATAGGGCTTCATTCGACAAACTAGCTCACCATGTGGATCATCCATAATAATTGTGCCAAATAAGGATGATACTTGTTGAATGTTTATTGATTATATGTAATTAAATAAAATTGTGCTCAAGAACAGATTCATCCTAACCAAAATATATGATTTGTTGGACCAATTGCAACAAAAAAATATTTCACCAAGATGGATTTAAATTGGTGCACCCTATGTTCAAGCCTAGGTGGATATTTAATTTTGTTCTTATCATGATAGAAATTTTACTAAGGAGATATAACTTTTAATTATATGGTATAACACTTTGATGGAGTTCACCCCCTCATTAGCACCCATATTCATGGTGATTTAAATTTCCTCATTTATTTCGGAGGTAGGTTATGGTTATATAAGAGAATTATCCTTCGTGTACACATATTAAGGATTATTTAATCATTATTGTGTCTACTTGACTCTACTAATGAATTTCCCTACTGCATGTGGCATCGTTGCACACTTGGAGTTGTACATTTGGAGGAGGTTTAGGGTTATTATGGACTTCTCTTCCAAGAAATGCATTTACTACATTACTATTTTAGGGGAAGAGGGCACACTTCTCTAAAATGTTTTTTTTGTGCAAATGGTTTTGCTAAATTAGTTGATCATTTTGAAAAAGAACACATTTTACTTACACATTATTTGATAAGTTGTAATCATATTCAAGTATTTTATTTTGGAGTTTACTTGGTAAAACATATGATGGTTGAGATGGTTTGAGTTGCCCACGTGTACAAGTAATGAGTTGTAACCATATTGGAATATATTTTATGATTATTTGGAGGATTCATTTTTTCAAACTTGATGCGTTGAGATGATTGCACATTGGAGGAGATCATTTTCTATTATCCATAGACCTTTGATATATCATTCATGTGAAATGCTTCACATATTTTCCACTTATTATGGGATCTTTTTTGTATCATTTTCTCCTTAATTGCTCAAAAAAAAAACTTCTTTAAAATGATCTTCTTTGACTTCATTTTGTCTAAGATTTGGCAAACACTAGTCTTGCAGTTTCCATCACCTTTTTTATTCTCATGCTATTCATCCCTTAACCTATACTAGAACCACTTGTTTCATTAAGTCCTAGTTTTCAAATATCATCTAGAGCCTAATCCATCTCCTTAAAATTCCAACATAGGGATTACCCCTTGTATTTAAGAAGCGCCAATCTAAAGTGAGCAGAATAGTTACTAAGTAGACAATGTGTATCCTTTTGTACTTACACAAAGCTAAGAAATTGGTGATTGAAACTTTACAGTTTATGGGAGACAAATTTTATTGTAATAGGTAGAAAGAAGGACACATTATTGGGAAGCATTACATAATATTTAAATAATGATCACATAAGACTTCCAAAATGACATGAAAATGGAAAGTTTTTATCTAGGGTTTTCACCACAGTAAAATATGGTTGTCATTTTCATGCTTCGATAATATGGGGGGAAAGAATTAGGACTAATTTTTTTTCCAAAAAATTAAGAAAAAATTTCCCACTACATCACCACCCCAATTAGTTTATTTTGATAATGCTACTTATTTTCAGTAGCTCTCCTAGCTATGGTGTTGTTATTACTAGACTTCCCATTAAGTCATATAAAGAATAATATTCTTCTTTAAATGTGCATTATTCCTAGTGAATATAGTTTATAGTTCAAATTTAATATAAGTGGAAGAGTCTATGGTTGCATTCATATAATTTATTTGGATAAAGGAGGATAAATAAATATATTTTAATAGGTAACACAATAGTAGAATCATATAATTTTTTAGAGACGCATAAAATAAAGTATGTGTCTTATGGATCCAATCATTGGTGAAGATGAACACATATTGAACCTATCACAAATCATACTCAACCAGGGATTTATCCCCATTTAAACTACTAGACACATTTTTTGTGTTAATTATAGATCCCATTAGGAAAGAATGATGTGTAGAAGACCTCAAGGCACTTCTCAAAGAGTGAAAATTATATCATAACAATGTACATACATGGATTGAAGAGAGCATGCTCTCTTTATGGGCCTATAGGCACATTAAAATATAAAATGAATTAATCCACAGATGATCATTTAAGGTAAGATGCTTATGATTTGGAGGTTCCTTGGGTCCATAGTAACGTAGAGCTAAATTTTTTTCTTGTTTAAGGGCACAAAAACTTCATTTTCATGGAAAATCTCACATCGATACTTAAGGGATGTTTCACCACATAGGTTGGCGGTATCTTTAGTAAAATTATTGGAAGAATAGTGTGCCTAAGCTAAGGGGATTTGAACTAAGGACCTATTTTCCTGGACCTAGCTAAATTCCCTACATCATTGGTGATGATTGGTTGAGTTAACCCTTAGGATTCAAGAGCGCATATCATATTTTTCCTATTAAAGATATTGATTGCTCAATTGATCTCTCAAATTCTAGAAGAGTGGACAAGAGAAAAAATTATAATGCATTTATCTAATGATAACCATAGCTATGTTGAATTATTTATATAATTCTTAAGAATCATGCCTAGGTATCAATCCAAAATGGATTATTATATAATTTTTCATTTTTTTGGTAGTTAATGCACTCGAAAATTGTAGCCATGGAATTTTGGGGTACATTTTAGTAGTAAATCCAAATTTTCTTATTTTGAACCTCAAAATATTCACAAATATATTTTCAAGCATTATGAGACATTTTTGAGTTCAAAACTTTGCAAAAATATTTATCACTATTCTACTCGTTGAGAAAATTCCAAAAGTCATAAATGTGCCTCAATTGGAGTTAATATGAAGAGGTTATATCTCCCACAAGTTTACCTATGCTTTAACCACCATAGTAACAAGTTGATGATACATTAACACCCACTACTCAAACATTTGGAGCTAATCATGTGTAAACTTTCAAAAACAATTATTGGGTTTAAAAACCATAACCCTAGTAAGGAGTTGGGAAGTGCCCAGACTCTAGATCAACCCCTTACTCTTAATATATGTTAAATAGTGAGTCACATGGAATGAAAAGGTTTCCATTCATACTTTAATTATTTATTATTATATACACAAGAAGAGAATTGTGGGGTATTTTGAGAAGAATAGAGTAAGCAAAAGATCTTGCAATACTAATTTGTGTCATAGTAATTTTTTGCAAATCCATCTTTCTTTAATTATTGAATTTCACATTTAAGAAGAAAATGTTGAAGTATTATAAGTTGGGTTTTTCCATATTTGTTTCTTTGGGTACACCTTGTGTTATTTATATTGAATGTGCGTTTTTTCTTATTACTATAGCTTATCTATGATATTCTTAGCTTATTTCGATATTTTGAGTGGTATGCTTATGTCAAAAGAAATCATCACATAAAAAAGGATAATTGCATGGTATTTTGTGATAATTTGGAAGATTTAATGTGATGAACTATCTGATAGAATCTCTATAATGATTTCCATATCATATTGGTATCAAATTAGTGTACTTCATGGTTTTTGTGAGATATTTTAGTATACAAAAATTTGTGTAATTAAGAAGTCTCAAACCCTAGGATTGGGAGGAAAAAAAAATAGTTGGAAAAAAAAGCTAGACTTTAACGATGTATAGTAGCTAGCATGAGAGAGTTGATAATACACTTGCATAATCACCTTAATTATTATGATTAGTTTCTCCTTAGAGCTAGATTTCCATTTATAATCAAATTTTTAGCTTAAATTCAATCTCAACCATTAAGTAAAGATTGGTCTCTAGATAAAAAAACACTAGCATCCATGCACTATTTTGTACACACTATATTTTGTAAATGCATTTTCAATTATTGCACGTATGGATGGAATTGGATATTTATCCTTAAGAATGTTGAATTTATAGTAATATGTCCAATTTATAATATGTAAGATATTGGTAAACATTTACATGTTGGTTAAAAGTAATAAAGAGCCCAGTATGGGGGAGATGTCAGACTTGGCCTTCCGCCATGACCAAACTTGGCCTTGCAAATGTCAAGGTTTAATTAGTTCCACCTTAAATGTTTTAGCTTTATCTTAGTTTAGGGTTTTCCCCTTAGTTACTCTTTCTGGGCTATGCTTGAATACAAGCATTCCCAATGCCCATAATTGGGAGATTTGTTGCATGAAGAAAAATCTTGATATTGTAAATTGTTTAAGGAATTTTGAGAGCTATTTGGCTACCGGTAACTGATTTGTATATGAAATATTGAGGATTTATGGTAAAATTTGAAAGTGAAAATATTAGGGGTTTTAACTACTTATTTCAATTTCATTAACACATCAACATGCTTTAAAACTCAGTTTTGCAGAAAATAAAGAAGACATCAGTACCATAACAACATACACAAAACAAAAATTATGAAGGTCACCCCGCGTGGGCTACATCTCTTGGTCCAACTTCCAATGGTTGGGCCTCTTTCATTATGGTCAAAAAAATGTGTTTATATCGAGTCACAATGCCTAGAATGCTAAAATAATGTATCCAATGGCTCCATAACAATCAAAAACCTCTAGTTGGGCTCTTTTTGGTCCAGAAAAGGTAAAAAACTGAATGAGTTATGCTCCAATGAATAGTTTTGCGAACTGTCCTACAATTCACACTTCCCTTCTATCTATCCTACATTTTCCGCATTTTTCAGCTACGTTGGGTAACAAATTTTCCCTGCATCGGCGAGATTCCTGCCACACCAAGTGCAAATTGTGGAAGGTTAAAATGCACTATGATGACCTCAAACCACATAAAAATACACCAGTTTGTGTGTTCTCTGCCGTTGATTTGGGTTTGTTTTAAACAAATGTTGTGCCAAAGTTTCAAACGAGCCTCGGTTTGAATCGTGGTTCGATTGTTACTCATGGTCGGGTCGTGGGTTCCTGTTGGTGGTTAGACTAACCACAATACATAAAAATTCACCACTAAAACCTGTCACACTTCATCGCCGAAGTTATAACCTAGGTTGAGGTTGGATTTTGTTTAATTGTCATGGTTGGGTTTCCTAAAACCCTTCCTAGGTCAGGTTATGCTCCCATCCGCCGGTTTGAACCAAGGCATCAAATTATAACCGCAACATGTTCACATGCCATGACATGTCAGCCGGTGACCTGGTACTTAACTCGCCATGAAATATATCATAACCTCTGTCATTAATTGTTGGAATGTGACACATGTCACAATATTAAATTGTCAGTTTACACATTGATCCGAATTTTAGGTTGTGAGAAGGTTTGATTGCATATATTCATATCGCTTGCTGGTTACATAACCCAAGGCTCATACAAAACTTTGGTTAAGGTTTAATACTATGTGGTAGTGTATATATAACATAATGTTTGGGGTCGGGGTTAACCCCAGACCCCCTCATTTGTTTCCACATGGTGTGGTTGGTGGACCGAGGGTTAGGGGTTAGCCCTGGTCCCCACCCCCGACAATATAGTTATGAAAGTTTAAATAAGTAATGTGCCGATAGGTTATTAAGAACCAACGTAGCGGGAGTGATGGAAAGCATGGTTTTTGGTGGGAGCTCTCGCGCTCCAACCCTATGGGCTACTCAGCATCCATAGCAAAATTTTACTTGGCCATCAAGAGGCCACGTGACAACCTCCGATTGCCCCACGTGGCTCTCTCTGATTGGTCCAACACACTAGTTTGTTAAGCAATCAAATAACATTACAAGCGGCCAATAAAATTTTGCCAAGTGTTGACCCCTCATTGGCCAATGGCGTACAAGTCACCCTACCAAGTCATGGTCTAGTGAGTAATACGGGCTGCTGACTAGGCATCCCTGCATCCCAATTCGAATTTTTTTTATGCTTCCCAATTGAGAAAGAACGCGATATTAGGAGCATATGATCTCAGATCTGAGTGAAACGAGTTGTGCCATATTTAGGACGACGAGATCTACGCTTTGGCGTTGGTTTCGAGCCAATATGAGAACTCTGAATTTTGAGAATTAAACTGATACACCAGATCAGTGACAACGTTTGATAATCCCTGGTTTACAAGATAGTGATATTTTTTCTTCATTGTTGCAAATAGATACGTATGAGCATTTTGTTGAGTTGTTTTTGTTAGATTCAGACTGGGTTTTCCCCTAAACTGCATTTTTAATTCTTAGAACTTAATTCTGAAACTCAGGTGCATAAATGTGCTTATGTTGACTTAATGTGGCTCGACTTGGAACAATATCGTTAGTGCTTACTTGTTTTGCTTCCTTTTTAAAGATTCAAAAATATTTATTTATATACAATTCAGGTTCATTCTTATTGTTTTTACTATTTCACTTTATATAATATACATGAATGGAAATTGGTACCTCGTTTGGAGTTTCTCCATTCGGTTTTGTTACAAAAGAATAATATTAGAGGAAGGTATTTATAGTTTCTGTTTCAATAATTACATTGTTTTCAGGCAATCTACAATTCTCTTTCTTACATATATTATTAATCTCTATCGCTAGTCTTCTCTTTCCCTTATGCCCGAAACTCTTCCTGTGTCTGTCGACAACTGATTCAACTTGAGAAACTAATCCGGTATAACTCTCCATAGACTTTAGGTATGTATTTGGTATAAAAGTTGTTATTCTCTATGTTTATACAATTTCTGATAGTTCTCTTTCGAATGGATGCCTAGTTCTGTGCGTTATGATCAGCCATAACTCCTCACTCTAAGGTTTCCCTAGGTAACCACCATCCTAACAAATTTTGTTTTCTTATGATTAAAATAAATGTATTTCATTTTGGAATTCAATCTCAGATACTTAGTTCCTTAATATTCTTTAACAAATGACTTTATCATACTTGTTAGAATAGAAAATACATACACAGAAATTTACGTAAACAATTAACCGTTTCTTTGCTACAATTTCTTTCAAAATACATACAAAGAAATTTACGTAAGCAATTAACCATTTCTAAGTAATGCAATTCTAACATTTTCTCTGTTTTAACAAAGTTACCATGTTTACTATAGTAAAAAGAAATAAAAAGTAACATCCATAATCACCCAAGGTGTCACATATATCTAGAATAAAATATCTCACTTAAATTATAAGTAAATATTTTTATTATGAATTAATATTGACATATATTAATAATTTAAAAAACCAGTTTAAATTGTTCTTATAAAATAGCTCAATACACATGTTATGTAATTTCTATGATATTAAAAATACAATTTAAACAATAAAAAAATACAAATTATTTTTTGCACTCTAAAATAAGTTTGCACTTAAATTTTTCTATTCTTTTAAGATAGATATTCTTACATGGCATTGCCAAAGCAATGTGTAAATATGTTTGTGCTCAACTTAAAGTTATCTTTTTTAATAAAAAATAAAATAAATATATTATACATATTTAATTATTAGGTTCATATTATTAGATTCATATTTAAGATGAATCTCAATTTGCTGATAATTTCTTTCCAAGTAACTACTTTGGCTTTTCTCTTCTAAAGCACCCAACATGTACATGTTCGCCTTTCCCTCCTGGACTTTGGTTGTGTTTTACCTTTACTTGCCACATTTGACGGTGATTTTCTGTTCGTCACGTCATTCGCTATTGCCTTTTGACGTTCTGTCAACTTTCCGATCTCCACATCTTTAGATTCCAGATCCCCCTTCGCGCAATTCAGGGCACTCTCCAATTCCCTTATTCTCTCCTGATGATGCCCATTTTCTTCTCTACATTTGTTCGTTTCACTGATCAAACAATTCTTTTACTGCTTGACGATTGTGCTTGCCTCTGCATCGTCTAGAAGTTCGTTCCGTAAATCAACTAGCTGACGTCGTAAATCAAATATCTGGCTTTCTTTCTTCCCATCTATTGCCCTTAAAGATTCGAGATCGTTGTTGGCAGAGTCTAGGGCTGTTTCCAGCTCCCTCAATCTGCCCTTAGGATTTACCTTTTCTTCTTCTGAAACCAATAATCTTCTATCCGTTTCATTTTGTAATGAGTTCCTTTCCTTTTCTAAAGACATTTTTGCAGCAGCAAGTGATGATAGTTGATTTTGTAAATCAGCATATACTGATTCGAAGTCCATCCTCTATTCTTCCTTTTCATGCAATACTTTGTCATGGGTTTTCTGCAGCTGTCCAAATGCTCAGCTCCTCAACTTGTTTGTTAAGTCTAACATTTTCGGCCATAGTATTTTTAGCTCTCTGATTTTGATTAATCAATGATGATGATACCTGGATGAATGCTCAATTTCATATTTTTCTGTAGGGTTCATATATACAAGTATTCAATGAGTTGATTATAAGTATTGTGGCTAGTGAGTTCATTTTTATAAATGATATGTATTTGATATATTGGTTTATATACAAGTATTCATTGAGTTGATTATAAGTATTGTGGCTAGTGACTTTATTTTTATGAATGGCATGTGTTTGATATATTAGTTAAGGATCCATGCTTAGTCGGAGTTGGCCTAGAGTTTCAACCCCCCAGAGTTTCAACCCCCCATAGTACTGGTGCATTGCTACAACTCAGCATACAACTCCATGGTTAGAATTTCAACAAATGACATAGGTACATTGCCAAATGCCTCCTTGTAGAATTTTGGCTAAAAGGACTCATATCAACAAGACATGGTAATCCCCTCATGGTACTCATGCACCATCAAAACTACATATATAGCTCCATGGATTAGATTTTTACCAATAATGTGGGTACCTCAATAAAAGCTTTAGTTTAATATTTTAGTTAAGGGCCCATATCCTTCGATAGTTATTCTTGCATTTTATCAACCCAAAATGTTTGTGCTATGTCACCACTGCACATACAACTCCAAGGTTTCATTTAATACAAATGATGTGGGTACCTTGCTAAATATTATGATTTAATAGTTTGGTTAAGGGCTTATATCCATATGTAACTAGTTTTGAGTTGATAAACCCCATGTCACTTGTGCATCTCTATAAATTCACATACAACAACAATGGTTGGCATTGCACCCAGTGATATAGATACCTTGTTGAATGTCACAATGGTTAATAGCCCATATTCATAGTAAATTGTTGGACTTCAATCCCCTTTTGGTTCTTATGCATCACTAAAATTACATATACAACTCCATGGTTTGAATTGGTCCCAATGACATGGATACCTTTCTATATGTGCCAATTTAGCATTTTTGTTTAGGATCCATAGTGAAAAATATTTGGCATTTATTTCCATTCCCCCTCTGTGGTTATCATGATGATGCTACAACTCTACATACAACTTTATGGGTTGAATTTCCACCAATAACATTAGTACCTTGTTGAATTCCATGGTATAACAATTTTTTATTTAGTTGTAACGTCCCTAGCCTCTTGTTGGGCAATGCTACCACCACCACAACACTCTAAATTACTCAATTCCTTTGTGGAAGCGAATACCCCAACATGAGTTTTTAGGAAACATAATTACATAGTATTTATATTTTCCATTCCAATACATACAAATTGAAATTACCATCTACACAATGGAAACTAATTGTTTATTCACAAAATTTTAAGTATATGATCATGAATTCCCCAACTGGGGATCACAAAAAATAGTATTAAACACAAACGTATCAATATTCAACTATAGTAACATGTAATTGTAAGCATCGTTTGTAATTGCAATGCATATTGGAACTATACAAATTATAAGAATTTGAACACAAACCACAAGGCTAGGCTTTAATAAGAAAACACTTAAACAACATAGCATGTCAATTCACATCGGAATATGGCACATAATTTTAGCATAAATTCAGTTCTAAATATAATACATAGAACGAACATTTATCTTATAAAAATAATTTGAGTAGCTATGACCTCTCCATGTTTCACCCTACCCTAGATCATGTGATTCATGTCTTTCAACCATGAGTCAGCCTCAAGTTGGAGTTGCAACTCCACAGGCAATGGTAAATTGAAACAATAGAAACCTAGTAGCCATGCATCTCCAAGTCTTCGGGCACCCTCTAGGCTAACTACTAAGGTTCGAACCCAAAATTCAAGCTACTCCAAGCCTCTAGGCACCCTTTAGACCACATAAACTACCAATATCACAACCCAAAAATCATGTTGCTCTAGGGCTCTAGGAACCATTGAGAATAAATTCCAAGGTGTCAACCAAACAATGATGCTTCTCTAGGGTTGTTCAAGCTTCCTCCATGAATAAATAGAAACACCTCCTAGTTGGTATCAAAACCCATGCTCAAGGGTCATCAAATAGTTGTTCTAGATAGAAGTCCCTTCTGCACATTCCTTTGAATCATAATATTCATGTTCATAACAATAGAAGTGATCATAATAATATCCATAAGGTTTGTTGGAAATTATACATATATTTTTCCCCTACTACATGATCTCTCTCTGCCATTTGGCACATCAAAGCCATGTGGGCCCTGGGTGTCCACATCATCAGCATGGATTTGCATGTTCTCATATTCTTACTGTGGAGTGGGCTCTCTAGCAAACCTATTTTATAATTTTTCATTATGAGAATGTGTACATTAGTTATATCATATCATCATCCTAGTCCACTCGCCACATAACCAAAACTAACATCCATGCTTGGGAATGTTTGCCCCAAACTACATATACATAGGCACACATGCCTACAAAATGTCTCCTAGCTAACCAACCTAATAACAAAGGTACATATATTTACATCATAAAATGTTAGGGGTATCACATTCATCCCTCCATTATTTAATGCACCATCCTTAGTGCCACATATATACAGTACATCAATAAAGAAGATGAGGGTACTCTTCCCTCATGGCTTCTTCCTACTCCCATGCAGTTTCATCAAGATGGAGGAGGGTCCATTGTACCTTTACCATGTCGATGGCTTGGTTCCTAAGCACCTTGAGTTGATTGACCAAGATTTATATGGGTTGCACCTGGAAATCACCCTCTAGTTCCATGTGGGTCATATGCTAATGAATTACATGATTAGTAGTAGGAATATACTTTTTAAGAAAAGATACATGGAATACAATATGAACATGCATGGATGCAGGCAAAGAAAGACTACATACAATTCAATCAATGCTATCTAGGATCTTGAATAGTCCAGAATAATGTGTTGGTATGCTAGATCCCTATATTTCTAGTGTAGTCCCTTATTATTATTAGTCTAGCCCCCTTATTATTATTTTTGTACCCCTATAGTCCCCATATTTTTATTATTGTGCCCCATAAAAGCCCACTATTGTTATTATTGTTCCCTTACATTATTATTGTTAGGTCGGCTAGGATTATATTATGACCCCATGGACTCCTATATATTGAAAGGATGTTTTTCCATTTGTATCATCCAAGAATTTTTCATTTATTTAATATAAAGGATTTCCCCCCCTTGAAGAGGCTGATTTCTAAGTCATCGATATCTATTTTCTTCTATTTTGTGAGCTAGTTTCGTAACATTTGGAATCAAAGCTTTGAATTCTAGGGTTTCGCTACTTCAAACACGTCATCATGGAATTTTTTTTTATCAGTGGTTGTCATTGATGTTAACCCAAGCAGCACCAGGGGCTACCCTGATTTTGCATGGTAATTTTGACCTACCAAATTATTATATTTTGGGTCAATAATACTTTTCATTGTTTCTACTTGTCGAGATGTTTCTGTTGATATATGGCACGCCATGTAATTCTTCACAGTTTGAGAGATATTCACGTTTGAAGTTTGTAACCCCAATTAGTGGGCTAAAACCCCATGGTGTTATGACATGGGTCATTGAAAAGTCAATAATTAATAATTTTTAAGCTCCTAAAATCCCTACCATGTTCACTTGTTGAAGACCCTTCCAACCTAAGAATTTATATAAACTGTGATCCTCATATCCTCATCATGCAAGGATTTCTCTACCTGAAACAAGTCATCGTGGAAGTTGCGCTATATCATTTTTTCTACGAAGGTTCATAAGCTGAAATTTTTATGCGGTGAAGCAAAATCCTGAGGAAGCTCCTGTCAAAATTTCAGATCAAGGTGCGCAATATTTTCGTAGATATGATCTGTGGATTTTAATGTTTTTTCAGGCTCATGAACTCAGATATCAAAGAAGTGACCTTTGGGAAATCGTCATAAATCTCTCTATGATTCTTGGATTGGAATTCTATAAAAAGTGGTGGATATTGCACAGACAATTTTTTCGGTTGTATCAATTTTAGAGCTGAATGAAGAAACAGTGATACATGGCACACCATACAAGTTTTCTCTACTGAACTAGTCCATAATTAGGGAATTGTGAGAGATTGGGCATAACTCTCCCTTGAAGAATCCAAATTGGGTCAAACCTATGGCATTGGAAAGAAGATGAAGAGGACTACTACAGGACCAAAAATCACATATTGGGGATCTCAAATAATAGAGATACACTAGATTAAATATCGAACTCCTAGAAGGCAAGAAAAATCTAGATCATGTGTTGTCAAGGGCTGCAAAGGACCAGAATTTCTAGGGCAGCAAAGAAAAGCAAGGTGCAGCAGAGGGTAGCATGACAAGAGTAGAAATCAAGGTGTAGAATAGCAGCAAGAAGTTCACCACATGAAGTTTTCAAGTGGGCAACACTGCATACAGTCATTATAAAGGTATCATTGTACTAAGTCATTGTAAATGCATCATTGTAAAAATTGTACAAGTGTCTATCTTCCAAGAATTGAAGAGGCAGTGTTAGGAGGTCTAGGATCATCATTAGGTGGTTGTGTCATAGTTTTGGTTATGGTCTATTGTGTCTTATTTTTCTACATCATTCTATATCATTGTAAAGTGGACCATTTTCCCTGGTATGGGAGTCCATTCTTCTTTTATTCTTCTATAGGGTGGTAGGGTGGTGCTAGGCTAGTGAAAGAAGCCACCAATAGGTTCAAGCCTGTGAAAACTTCAAGGCGGTAGGGTGGTGCTAGGGTGAGTTGTAGCTCATTAGGTCTTGGGGCATCTGTTCAGTTGACTACTAAAGAATCTCGGGCGTTGGAGCGTCCATCTAGTGGGAGTTGGAGAAGAGTGCTTTTCTAGATTCTAGGAAGTTTGAGCTTTATTTTCAATTGGAGTTGGATATTAAAGAATTATTAGAAAATAATTCAAGTGGTTTTTGTCTCGGAGAGGGTTTCCACGTCTACAAAAAGGATGCTAAGATAGACATATCATTTTCCTTCACTGCAGCACTCTCCTTAGGCTTATTCTTCAACAGAAAGAATTTTATCTGAACAGTTGATTTAAAGCTTCAGGATTCATAAATGTCTTCTTTGTTGCCATGAAATTATCCTTCTCGTGTTCTACATTAAATCCAACATTCTTATCTTCAGGCTTCTAGACCCATGTCTCCATCACAAGCTTTCTTCCCTTTGTGTGGTCTTCTCTAGTATGCACACTGTTGTGCGTTAGCATGTTAATGCTCAGATATTCCTGGCGTGGTTCAACCCTCACCATTTTTTTTTCTGCACCATCTACTGGTTGCTCTTATCCTGCATTTTAGCTAGTAAAGTGGGACAATATTCAATTTCATGACCAAATTCTTGACAATACTTATAGGAAGTTGTAGTAGGATTCTGATACTCCCTGCAAAAATGTCCAAGTTGTCTGTAGTTGTAACATATGATCTGCCCCTGTACACGACCAACGCCTCCTTCTCAACCACGCCCTCAGCCTTCGAAACCTCCTTGCGTTGTCGGCGAGCCTGAGGGTTCGCACCCCGCTACTTGCATTTTATATGCATGAGGACTGTGCTACATCATTAGATCATAGTTTTGACAATGTTTTTCATCATGTCCTACTGAACTGTAGTTGTTATAGAATAACTACTTTAATGATCTGACATATTTTTTGCAACAGATGAGAATAGTTCGTGGCATTATAACCCACCACTTCGCATCTAGTACACTAGACATTAGGCCCTACACTTGGCCCAACACTCGAACTAGGATTCAATGGGCTATGCATCCCAGCGCACAAATATTCTTTATAAACAGGGCATTGCTCCTTTTAGTGACCCTTCGCTTTACACCAAACTTCCGACCGCATCTTAGATCTTACCTCGTTTCCCTTCTTTAGATCTTATAGATCCATAATCAAACTGGCCAATTGAGTTTGAATATATTGAACCCCTACACTTGTATCAGCTATCGGTGAAGCTTCAAGCTTGATTTATATCTCCAGTGCTTCAGCCTGGGTCACAATATTCTGTTGTGACAACGAAAATCTAAGGTGAGGCAACAATGCAACAATGAACCATTATTTATGTTTTTCATCCGAGATCTTGAAGCTAACCTGGCTTAGAAATGTTTTAAATATTTAGTCTACTTCCCACACAGTCTTAACATCCAACTGCTTAATTTCATTGATCGTCGTGATACATTGGGACTGCGACTTTGGTTTCTTGAATTCAACGTTTTGCGCATTCTTCGTCTCAGCCAATGTAGCATTTCCATTCGTTGTAGTATATTACATATACCAAGATGACGCTTAGTCTTGCAGCGTTGTAACAAACTATGCTTTATCATATTTCCATCTATAATGTTCTGTGAACTCCATATTCCTTCTGCAACAAACCAGAACTGTTCAGGATCATTTTATCCCTTGAATACAAGCATGTTTTGGGGTTGGGATATGGTCAATGGGGGAGGTGGAGTTGGAGGTGGAGGTGGAGGAACAATATGTCGATGGGTGGTGATGGGGGTGGAAGGTTGTGGAATCTTTGCAGTGCTCTGTTGATTATCAGATATCAGTGACACACTTCTTAGGGTTGAAGGGTTTCTTTCCCCTCCCTTAGTTCTGAACAATGGACTATATTTAGTTTCAACATAAGTACCCCAATCTGTTCTGAATATTTTACCGCTTCGCGTAGCACCAAGTTATCTTTCTTTGAACATCAATCTAAGCGCATCCAAATACACCCTTTTCACACAATAACATTTTAATCCAGAACTTCAATGAATTAAAGCATGTTGATTTTTGGGTATCATCGAATGTGCTCTAGCTCTGAAACATTGTGGAGGGACTAGAACACATGAGATCTCCATGACCCAAAAATCATCTGGAGAAATTCAACCCAAAGCTTAAGTTATTGAAATAATTAATTATTTTAATGGAGACCCTAAGTCTAACTTAGGGAAATTAAATAGTTAGAGTGAATTAATTTAAAAATGTGGCCGAGAATGTTCTATGTGCGAGGATCCAGTCTTTTCTAATATTATCTATCGATTAGATATTATATCACGTCTGGTGATTCGTCAATTGGAAAGGTATTAAAGGAAGGCTTGGGGTCAGCTCGAGGAGACACACAGAGTGGAAAATCTTGAGTTAAGTCGACATTCTGGGGTGCATTTTGCTGAGAATTTCAGAGTGAACTTCAATTCAGAGAGGGGAAGTTTGACAAGGGGATTTTTCATCCAAGGTCAAGATTTAATAGAAGAGAGGCAGATCCACACCAAAGGGGCAATGAAGGCCCAGGAGGGGTGATGGAGAGCCAGCAGGGTTCACAGAGAGCTGACGCAAAGCTAGTAGGGCTCACAAAGAGGGGATTCAGAGGGAGAAAGGGTGCCATAGTCACTAAGAGAGTTGCGGTGGGGTTTCTGTGAGGAAGATTGCGCAACCATCCAAAGTTTTTATTTCTGAGCCGGTAAGGCTCAAGGAGAGGGTGACATAGCTCCTAGAGAAGGTGACACAGTTCAGCTTGCTTTAGCAATCTCTCAGTAAAACTTCGAGTTTGCGCAATCACTTGTTGGGTTTCTTCATCTAGTTGTTGGATCAGCCATAATATCTTTCTCTGGATAGAGGTACTTCGACTGAGGATTTTCTTTTATTGATGAGCCACATTCACACCGTAGTTTGTATTCATAAATATGCTTAATAATAAAACTCTCAAGAGTTGTTGCACCAATTTTCCCGCATTGGTTTTTTTTGGGGACATTTGTCTCAAAAACTTGTGTGTCCTTTGTCTACATGGTTACTTATTCTTCAGTACCTAATCTATATAATTTTGTACGTTGCAGTGTATTTAATTCAATCTTTCCATGAATTATTAAAAAAATAACTTGTTAAGTTAGATAAACAAGTAGAAGAAGTAAATCAGATTTACTGTAGTAGGATTTCTGTATTTAGAAATTTTCACATGGTATCAAAGAATTTGTAGATCAGGAAGAGTTGAAGTCATAAAAAAAAATTGAAGAAAATTTGATGTAGGAAGGTAGTTGTCGCGGGTGACATCGCAGATCTAGAGAGAGGCAAGAAAGGGTAACACAATCACTTGTGGAGCTCACATAGAGCCTGCATCACCCAGAAGAGGTAACGTTGTAGCTACGTAGAGGTATTGCAATGCTTGCTGGGCTAGCATAAGGGTTTCGAGCATCCATATTTCCGGTTGCAGTGGTTGGAAGTGCAGATCATTTTTCTTTAGTAGTTGTTGGTGGGCCATGTTACACTGAAAATTGTCATCCTGACATTTTGCTATGTGTATGAACTCATTATTACTCATACTCCTCCCTTTTCAAGTCTAACATATCAGTTCCTCATGTCAAGCCTTGAAAATCAGAGAAAAGTTCCTAAAAATCTCCTAAAATTTGGTGTCGCACTTTATCTCTATCTTGCCTGCGGTCTCGCACCTAATGTTTAGCTCTCTTGCGTACCTGAACGCACTTTATCTGTGTTAAAAGTGCGGACCCCTGTAAGATAAAAAAGGTGCAAGTAATTTCCAAAAAGCTCAATAAAATTGAATTCTAGAAGCTTCCAGAAAATATCTTGCGGTGATAGAACCGCTCTTATGAGGTGCATGAATCCCTTACCTTATGGAGCTAACCCCTTGATGTGAGGAGCTTATCCCTTTGATGGAGGATTCTATCCCTTCATAGTTGTAACAAGAAACCTCCTCTATTCTACTATAAAAAGAGGCATTGGGTAGCCTCAAAGAGAGTTGAAGCTTTAGAATATTTGAAGTTAAGTGCTATTGAGATTCAAACTCAGTTGATTAAGGCTTTTGTGAGGAGAGATTACATACCTCTATTCGTCTTGGTTGGAGGAGTACAGAGCTTATCAAAGTAAAGGAGATTCCTGCTTCAGACCCCGGAAATTCCTGTGCAACATCAAGACTCAGGTTGTAAGGATTTTCTTCTTTTGAAATTAATACAAATATACTCATTTTTCTCAAGAAGCTTTCAATCAATGGTTTATTTCATAGATTCCTTGATCACTATGATAAGCATGGTTTATGATGATTTCTATACAGGTGCTATGTAATATTTTTCTTGTTTTTTACTGCAGGTTTATGAGGAAAACTCCTTCAAGCGCGCGAGGGATGATAACAACTTCAAACAAGCACTGGAAAAATGGTAAGTCCTTAACACCTCTATAGAGCTTTTCATATATCATATATGCTTAGAGAAAGATTAGTCCATTTGGTTGTTTGTTGCTAGATACTTTTATTACTAGGGAGATTGGTCTTGTCCACAAGACGGATTTATTTGCCAAAAAATTGGCGACTCCATTGGGGACAGAACTTGTTGTTTTTTGTTCTCTTTTATTTTGATTTGAGGAAACATTTTTCCTAGCTTTTGATTGATAGACATCTGCCTGGGTAGCTTAGATTTTCTTTGTTTTTGAAAATTTTGAGATATTTTATGTTTTTCTCTAATTTTTCCTGGGACCGCACTTTTCCTTCTTTTCACAGTGCGGGCAATTTCGCATTTTTGCTTTAGTAAACAGTGCGGTACCGCACCTATTCCTTCTACAAGCCTGCGGACCCTGTTAAAATTTTGAAAAACCTTTATATTTCTTTCTTTATTTTATCTTTATTTTAATTTCGAGTTTTTGATTTCTGCCCAGATTGGTGATTGTTTCTGTCAAAAGCTTTCTGTGAATGAATCTTAGCAGTATTGGTGTTTTGATGATTTTCTAGAAGTTTTGCGTTTTGGATTGTTTTTCACTTGGTCTTTGTAGTGATTCGAAGCATTGACTGTTTGAAATACTTGAGATTACATTGGTCTTTTGTATTTTGTTGAATCCGACCTGATTGTTAAATCATTCTTTATTGAGAAATAGAGTTGCCTGTTTCTTTGCAAATCTTCGAAAAGAAACTTTGTTATTGGTTTTTGAATTTCATTTTTTATAAAAAAATAATTGAGTTTTTTTGATATGTTTGTTATTCTGGACAAATAGATCCTTAGTTTGCTGAATAACTAAGTAAAAAATTCTTCAAAAAAAAATTTAAAGCTTTTATTCAAATAGGTTATTTAAAATTTGTAGATCTCAGAATTAGTTTTATAGTTTTGAGTATTTTTTATAAAGGTTTGTAGATCTCTTTTGAAGGAAATTTGTTTTATAGCTTCAAGTTTTTGAAAGTGAAAGGATTTTCTTATGAGCTTTGATAGTTTGTTTCATTTGGAGTTATTGCTGAAAAGAAAAAAATATTTTCTTTCAATTATTCTTTATGTTTAAAGAAGGAATTGTTCATTAAAAGAATTGCATTCTCTAACTCTTCCTTAATTAGAATTTCATTGAAAGAAAACGATCTGATTATCATTTTTAGGTGCATTTTTAGTGTTTTTTGGAAGTCGAGTCTTCACACCATCAGAGTTTCACTTCCGCACCCATTGACTTAAGAAACAACTCTTAAAAGTAACGCTTAATTAAAATTCATCTAGCAATATTTTTATTTTCTAGGGCTCTTATCACCAACATAGCTTAGGCTAGTATCTTGGAGTAGGGAGTAATTAACTCTCCAAGGTAGTAAAACAAACAAGTAGACAAATCTTGCGGTAGGAAATAAACCCAATTGTAATTTGTATAATCTGGGAAGCTTCTCTTAGGGAAGTCAATCACGAGATCATGTCCGAACCTTTGATACAATCAATTCTATTTCATTGGGGAAGATAGAAGATTTTGCGCATATTACAAACGGTAAACCTCAGATTAATCATTGTCGAGGAGCCTGGGGTCACTTGTCAGTAAACCTCGGATTAACCATGTCGAGGAGCCTTCAAGGGGATTGAGCTTTGTTACTCTGCCCTTGCGCGTGGAATCGGATCGTAGACTGTTCCCCCAGTTGTATTTGTTACTGTTGGTAACCTTAGTGTCCATAAGCTTAAGGTTATTTCCTAAGGTGACGGTGAAGGAAAGATCTCACTGTACCTGGAGCAGACGTCGACTAGACTCACTTGGACTCTCTGGGGGGTTCTCTTCACACGAGATGGTTTTGTGAGGAAACATGTGCCAGTCTGTTTCATTAAGCAGGTTGTCGGGATAACTGTTCCAACCGCCCTTTCTGTATTAAATTTCTACTAAGTTGGATTTCATCACCAACTAGTTTTTTTAGTACGGGAAGTTACTATTTTTGTGTGGTTTGAACTCTAATATTTTTAAGCGTGTGATTCAATTGTTTGTTTCTTAGAGACTTTAGGTGTTTTCATTGAAATTTTCTTTGTTTGCATGTGATTAGTTAAATAGTTAATCGTGGCGGAATTGCCAAGACAATCCCGGAGATTACAAGGGAAACCCCCTGAATATTCACCAAGTCAACTTGAAGGGCTTCGCGCTCTGGTATCATCTATTAGTGGTAGGATTAAATCAACAGAAGTCAGAACTTCATCTATAGTAGTTCATCCTGGTTATTGAACACCCATAACATAACACATTCAAGAGCCGATTTCGGTTTCTGAAGTTACTGGTAGTATTTCTCCTACCAGTGAACTGGCTGATGAACCTGAAATATCTGAACCTGAAACTGAACCTTCTGTTTTGGAAACATCTTCAGGATTTATTACTCCAACTTCTAGCGATCCTGGTTCACCTAGGGTAAGAAATATTATCACTGACGATCTTCCATCTAGACTAATTTATATTGAAGAAATTACTAATCTAGACGAAGAGTTATCTCTTCCCAATTCCCCTCAGTCATTAAATCTTAGGGAACGTGAATCAATTTTCTACAGCCTTATTCGAACTACTGCTTGGTATTTATCCTTAACAAATTTTTTAGAGAATCCGGGTCTTGATTTTTCTCCACCTCGAGTTCCATTTCATCCAACACCTAGGGGTTACTATCCATCATTCGTTATGGCAGGAGAGTCATCCATGTTTTCCCAGACACTAGAAACATTCTTACACGGTGGTCCTTCTGTTCCTTCGGGATATCAGGCTTTGTCTGGTACTTTCTCCGGAGCAGCTCCTCAACCAATAGAACAAGTGTTATCAACTGGTTTAAGTGGAATTAAAACTGAAACGTTAAACGCAAAGAAAATCTTTATGATGTCTGGTAATATTCCAAATCCGTAACCTCAAGGCAGTCAGTTACTTCCTGGAGGGAAATCTCAGGGAAATCCGTTACCGCCTGGGGGGCAACCTCAAGGTAGTCAGTTACTGCCTGGGGGGCAACCTTCAGGAAGTCAGTTACCACCTGGGGGGAAACCTCAAGATAGCTTTTTCCCAGGAAAAACTATGGAATCATATTATTTTTGGGGACAACCCCAAGGACAGTACATACCTCAAGGATATCAACCTTCAGGACAGTACATACCACAGGGTCAACCCCAAACTCAATATGCTCCTCAGGGTCCTTATGAACCCCAGCTTCAATATGCACCTTAGGGTTATCAACCTCAAGGCCAGTACCCAATTCAAGGTTACCAATAGCCTTCTGGTCAGTCATCTGTTCAAGGAGCCAGAAATTTACCACTTACTTATCAACCCTACGTTCAACCAGGTTATGGTCCGTACGTTCAACATTCTACGGGACAATACCCCAGAATGAATATGGTGTGGGATCCATCCCAGTATCAATAGCTTATGCAGCCTAACGTGCAGCTGCCTTATCAACCTAGATAGCCTTTGGTTTCTGGTTTAACCCCGCAACCTGTCTAGCCAACTATTCAAACTTCTGCACCTAGTTCTGTTCAGCAGGCTGGGCCTAGTTCACCTCAGACTCCACCTCAAACTATTGCAACATCTAATCAACTTGTAACACCTATTTCTGGAGTATTTGTAACTCCGAGTTCGGCTACCCCTGTATCCGTGCAAATCCCTCAAGTTTCTGTACCCCAGTCAGGATCTTCAATTCAGACTTCGGTTTAGATGCGTACAGGACAAGCCGGTACAAGTACAGTTGTCACAAGTCAACCAAAATTCACGTATCAACCGTACCATGGATATCCTCAATAAGGTCCCGGTTCACAAAATCCAAGTTATCAGTATCAACCGTACCCTGGCTATACTTATCAGCAGCCTCAACAACCCCATTTTGGTCTGGTTAATCCTGGTTTTCCAAGAGGTTACACGATTCCTAACGCAAATCCGATTCCTAGTTATCCTGGGTATCCACCTCCTGGAACTGCTTTGGCTACTCAAGGTTTTTGTGACCCTAACCGTCAGTTACAATTTATTGCAACTTTGGATTTACCTGATTTGATGCGCCTTACGAATGATCTGATTTTCTATTATCCGTACTAGTCGCCAATGCCGCATAAGTTGCCCAGTGATATACCCAAATTTGAAGGTAAGTCAGGAGAGGATCCATCAAATCACATCATGACTTATCACCTCTGGTGTGCATCTAATTCAATCATTGATGATTCGATTTGCTTACGTCTTTTCCAAAGAACTCTTATTGGTCTTGCAGCCAAATGGTACATTGAGTTACCACGAGGCTCGTTTAATAACTTCAGTCAGTTAGCAACTGCCTTCTTGACTCATTTTCAGTTGCCTGTCAGATACGACAATGGCACGGAATTGTTAACTTCACTAAAACAATCTACGTCTACGTATATTTCTGATCATATTCATGAATGGCGACGTAGAAGACGTTTGGTGAAAGTTTATATTCCGAATCAAATTTTGGTAGAATGGTTTGTTAAATCATTGTTACCAAAGATTACTAAAGATGTAGCTAAGGCTGGTGTTGTTACTGAAGAGCAAGTGATTGCTCAAGCTCAGTACCTTGACCTCGTTTATACGCAGTCAGGTACTTTACACGAAAAAATCCCTGACCTTCCAAAACAAGTCGACGTCTGTCTTGGCTCTTGGGTCTCTGCTGCTTGATGGTATGATTAGTGAATCAATACAAAAAGTGGAAAGAGATATTAAATAATTCTTCTCCTACTATAACTTTACCAGATTCCCCGAAAGGAGAATATTCCCCTGAAATTTCTGCTAACATTCATGTCGTAGAGACATCTACAACTAAATCTAAATCCGGTGGTAAAAATAAAGGGAAGAATAAGAATAAAAAGAATTCAAAAGATAAAACTGATAAAAATGAATCCAATGACGAAAAACGCAAACCTCGTTATCGTTTTTATATTTGTGACGAAGATCATTTTACTAAGGAATGCCCACATCGAGCAGAGGTTGTGAAATTCGTTAAAGGTTCACAACAACCTGCTGTCTTGAAGGATCCTTTTCCGACTCAAGATAGCAAAATGGTTGGTTCTACTTCGACTACTTCAGAAGAACCTATTTTGATGATGTCTCATGTAAGTTGCGGCACAGCGATCACGACTATTATGATACTAGAGTCTACTTGTTGATTGTAAAATGATCTTCAATATTATCAACTTCTGCACTATCTTATTGATAATATAGATGAAAACAATCGACTTACTCAGTAGAGCCTTTTGCTAAAGGTGTTCTTCGTAAATTAGCTTTCAATCCACATGTGAGAGCTGCTTAGAATTACAACATTGTTGAAGACTTAGCTAGTTCCCCTTCAACAATGTCGGCTTTGGAAGTGCTGCAATCATGCCCAACACAGCGTAAATTACTTTTTTCTGCTATAGGAGCTGTAGATGTTCAAGATTCTAATCTTATAATCTTTGATTTAGAAAATAGTACACCTCGTCTACCTCATCAAATGGCTTTCCAGATACCAGTGTTAGTAAAAAACAGACCGATCTATTGAACTGTGATTGATGAGGAGCAGCGTGTATTATCGATTAAGTGTAAGAATCACTTGGTTTCTATGTTAATAGACGATTCTTAAGGCTTTTGATGGTCCAGGTTTCCACCCTTTTGGTATTTTGCAGGATTTACCCATAGGGGTCGAAGGTAAAACTGTAAATCTAGATGTGGAAGTGGTTGATGCCCCTCTAGATTACAACCTTCTCCTGGGTCGCAGTTGGTCTTATGCTATGACTGTTGTTGTTTCTTCGGTCTTTCGACTTATAAAATCTCCATATCAAGGAAAGATCGTTACAATAGATCAGTTAACTTATTTCTCTTCCGACCCATCCTCTACAGAAACAATCCAGCACGTTTGTAAAGCGGTTATCCCTTATAAGGATGTTGGAGTAGGATTGGTTAAAGATTCTAGTTTACTAGGAAATTTTTCCTTTCCTCCTCCTAATGTATCACCTGCTGTTGCAACTATTCACATGATTTCGTTAGATACTATTATGTTTGATGATCCTTGGATCGTACCTTCCAATTTCGAGTTAGATTCGATTGATGGCATGATGCCTTTGATTCCATTTGAAATTGCGTACCAGGCTGTACAGTCACTTTCCGACCCCTCTTCAACCGAAAATGATCCAATGAATGGGATCCGTGAGGAATCACTTTCTATATCCAGTTTAGCCACAACGATATTTCCTAATGTTGTTCATACTAATGAGCACATTCGTGAATTTTTTTTCCGTTGATGATTTACCATGGGAAGATCTGCATCACCGATCTTCATTTTTACCTGAACTAGATCATTTTGAAGATGATTTCGCTTCAATTTTTACCGCTGAATATGTCAAAGAACCCCAGAATCCATTGCAAAATCCTGATTATGAGTTAAATTTGGAAAATATTTCTCAAACAGTTCCAATTGACATTTCAGTAAAACCAGGAATAATTGAAAACATTCATATAGGTGCTTGTTGTACTGAAGATGAAATTAAAGCTTATAAAGCCCTATTTCAAGAATTTCGTGATGTGTTTGCCTGGTCCTATGAAGAAATGCCAGGAATTGATCCGTCAATCGTCGTACATGAAATCAAGACTTACCTGGATGCCAAACCTGTTCATCAACGTTTACGTCAGATACATCCTAGAAAAGCTGCTGCTATTAAATCATAAGTTGAAAAATTACTTCGTGCAGGTTTTATATATCCAATTCCTTTAACAGATTGGGTATCAAATATTGTTCCTGTAACTAAAAAACAAGGAACGATACGAGTATGTATCGATTATAGGGATATTAATCGAGCTTGTCCCAAAGACAACTATCCAACTCCCTATATCGATCAAATAATCGATGATTGTGCTGGTAGCGAAATGTTTTCCTTTATGGATGGCTTTTCTGGGTATAATCAAATTAACATACTCCCTGCTGATCAGCCAAAAACAACTTTTATTTGTCCGTGGGGGACGTTTGCTTATCGCAAGCTACCCTTTGGCTTGAAGAATGCTAGAGCAACTTTTCAAAGGGAAATGTCTTATGCGTTTCATGACATTAAACACATTGTGCAGTC
The DNA here is from genome assembly GCA_034641835.2 of Pinus albicaulis. Classification (NCBI taxonomy): domain Eukaryota; kingdom Viridiplantae; phylum Streptophyta; class Pinopsida; order Pinales; family Pinaceae; genus Pinus; species Pinus albicaulis. The sequence continues at coordinate 39,127 of JAXQQM020061701.1, forward strand.
GTATCTCGATGATTTACCTACTCATTCATCATGTGGGGCTGACCATATCACACACATAGAGCTATCTTTATAACGTGTCGGCATTATAAAATTAGGCTGAATCCACACAAATGTGTTTTTTGAGTAGAGTCGGGTCGTTTACTCGGCTTTGTTGTCTCGAAAGCAGGCATTCACGTCGATCCGTAGAAGGTCAAAGCTATTATCAAATTACCTCCTCCTTCGACTTTATGCCAACTCCAAAGTTTGCAGGGGAAAGAAAACTTTTTACGTCAGTTCATTCCTAACTATGCCGAGCTTATAAAGGGTTTTACCCGGTTGTTGAAACAGAATATTCCATTCTTTTGGTATGAGATCGTTGATCGATCTTTTGATGCACTTAAACACGCGTTAACCCATGCACCGTTATTGCATCCTCCCAACTACAACCAGGATTACATTTTGTACCTCGCTGCTTCTCATTCCACCATTGGGATGGTGTTAGTTCAGGAAGACGAACCTCATACTGAACATGTGATTTACTATCTTAGTCGGAATCTGCATCCGACCGAGATCAAGTATACACATGTGGAGAAATTGGCATTGGCAGCTGTCCAAACTGTCCAAAGATTTAGGCACTACATCTTGTTACATAAAACCACAATCATTTCTAATTGCAACCCTATGATGTATATTTTAACAAAACAATTTCTAGGGGGAAAGTATTCCAAATGGATAGTTATCCTACAAGAATTTGACTTGGAGTTTGAGAAATCCAATTCAAAGAAATATTTGGTATTTGCAGAAATGATGTGTGATTTTCCCTCTACTAATACTGAAACTATGGCAGAAGAGCCCATTGCGGACGAATCTCTGTTTCTTATCAGTACTCTCGATCCATGGTATGGAGATATTATTGTTTATCTCCAAACCCAATATTTTTGGCCTGAAATCTCACGATCTCAACGACGAAAAGTACGCTTCCAATCCCAGCAGTATAATATCATTGGTGATACACTTTATCGTCATGGAGCGGATTCGGTTTTTCGACGCTGTCTTGTTCATGAAGAAGCTGAAAAGGTGTTAAATGATTGCCATTCTGGAGCATGTGGCGGTCATATGTCTGGGTATGCCACAACCCAAAAGATATTGCGTGCTGGTTATTTCTGGCTGTCATTATTCAAAGATTGTATTTATGCAGTCCGGAAATGCCACAATTGTCAACTTTTTGATTGTAAGATGCGTGCACCACCCGCTCCTCTTCATCCCATAATTGATGTTGGTTCTTTCGTGAAATGGGGTATCGATTTTATTACATGTAACCCTCACTCGGCCGGGGGGCATGCATATATTATCTTAGCAGTAGATTATTTTAATAAGTGGGTCGAGGCTATGCCTACATTTTTGGCTGACGGCAAACTGCTGCAACTTTCGTATTTAATCACATAATTGCTAGGTTCGGTATTCCTCAAGCCATTATTACAGATCATGGAAGTCATTTTCGAAATGTCATGATGATGGAACTGACAGATCAACTTGGTCTGCGCCACGATAGTTCCACTCCATATTATCCGCAAGCCAATGGTCTGGTCGAAGCTATAAATAAAGTTTTAGTCACCATGATTAGATGAATTATTGGTATTCACAAAACGAATTGGAATTCCATCTTGTTTTCAGCATTTTGGGCATATCGAACCTCAGTAAAAACATCAACTGGTTTCACTCCCTTTCAACTCGTTTACGGTCTGGAAGCTGTGTTTCCGATTGAATGCAAAATTCTGTCACTGAAATTAGCCATAGAATTACTCGCAACTACATCTGAGGAGGAGAAAAGTTTCTTGTACTTAGCTCAGCTGGATGAGAATCGACGAAATGCTGCAATAGTAAACGAGGCTCATGTTAAAAGAATAAAAGCTCAGTATGATAGAAGTGTTACCCCTCGAAATTTTTCAGAAGGAGACCTAGTCTTAGTTTATGATCAAGCCAACGATAAGCTAGGAGCTGGGAAATTCGTGCCCATGTGGCATGGCCCTTTCATTGTCAAGCGAAAGTTAGCGAAAGGGGCCTATGAGCTGATAGATTTTGACGGTGTCCCTTTAGATAAACCCAGAAATGGACTTTATCTAAAGCGATACTATGCTTAAAACTTGGTATGGAGATTTTTTATTAGATTAGATTTCTTTACTGCTGGTGTGTTTTAGATTAGAAAAGCGTGCTTAGTTTAGAAGTGTGTTTATCACTATTCCTTCTTATCTGAGTTTTACTTTTGATATTGCAGATGTCAACATCTCTTCCAACCTACATTGGTTTTGCTGATGGTGCTTGCCGTAGTACACAGAACATTGCTTCCGCAACTTGGGTTATTTATTCACCCTCTGATGAGTTAGTATCCATGCATGGGGTAAGCCTTGGTCAAACAACGAATAACATTGCCGAGTATAGTGCAGTGATTGAGTTATTATCTGAATCCATATCATTTGGAATTCAGAGTTTGATTGTTAGGTTGGATTCTGAACTTGTTGTATTACAATTAAAAAGGGTTTATGCCATTAGAAATCCGGTGTTATTACGGTTATTTTTAAGAGTTTGTCTCTTGGAACGTGGATTTGATTACATTGAATATCAACATATTCCAAGACATTTAAATACATTAGCAGACGCAGTTGTTTCTAGTATGATAAATCGACATTTGCAATGATCAAAATAGTAAAACAAACAACATCCATAACATGAACATAGATAGCCGGTAAATAGTGATATGTCATAGTATAGAATGTTTTTCAAAAAATATACATCGTCTTCGATCATAGGTTGGAAACACCTTATGATCGGAAAAATGATAACACAAAAAGTAAAAAATATGAGTCTACAACACGATCATCCCATCATTGATGGTGATCACGATAGGAAACCACTGCCCGAGCCACCCTACACAGGAACCTTCTAAAAGGTCCTGGAACACCAATCATGTATCTCTACAATCTGAGTGGGATCTCATCTATGTATTTCTCTGGAATGTCTAGAGTCAGACGCTCTAGATGATGCTCTAAATCAGAAAAAATTTCCGCTGATTGGCCTACTGGGGCTGGTGCGGCTGTAACTGGTTGTCTTCTATCATAGGGCTGGAGATGGGCTGGTTGTCGTGGACCCACATCTGCATTCATAAAAACTTTTTATTTATTAATTGACAAGACGATCAAAAAAAAAAAAAAATTAGAACTCAGAACTCGTTGAAAATGATTTTACCTGATTCATCCCATTGTTCCCCTGCTGGGAGAGTCATCTCCCGGTCGCCGTGAAAATCTATCCCGGCGTATGGAAAGTCCTCGATGACAAAAATTTGGCGGTCCAGCCAATGAAAATATGAAGGAGGAAATCGAATAATCTCAGTGCCCTCAATACCGTGACGGGCCATCAATGCAACCCAACGAACCATCCTAGGTTCTCGGGGTCGACTAGCATCAATAGGAATACTTTGCGGAGCTAGCATGGGTACCCTCTCTAGAGAAAAAGTGACCACAATGGATCCATATCCAAAGTTATTTAGTTTGCCATTTTTTGCTCTAGTCAGTTGGCCTTTTATATTGGCCAACACAGCTTCGCACCAGTTGAAAATGGTGCCTCGAAAATAGTCCACAACAATATGCATCTGGGAACTAGTAGCCACATGCAGTGCGGCACTCCCACACAGTCTAGTAATAATAAACGCAATTAATTTCAGCTCGGGATGGATGATAGTTTTTATATCAATCCGTTTGTCCCTGGGGTCTGCTTCATCATTACAGAACTCTTGTTGAAGACTAGCGACAGTTTGGCCACCTGGCCTAGTCCCAAACAAGGAAAGTTGTTCGCCCCTCTTGGACAAACCAGTCAGAAAATAAATATCCTCCAGCTCAATTTTGAGTCGGTGGCCGCCAATAATGAAACACTGGTTCGACACATTCCACCTATTTACCAGCCATGTCAGGAGGTCTACCTGTGCCCTTATGCCCTGAATGGCCCAAAATTTATACAAACCGCATGCTCTTAAAGCCTACATTGTGGGGAAATGGAGCATCGCGGCGTCTTCCACATCCTCGTGCTCACGTTCTCTCCAAATCAACATATTTCTTATCCTACAATGCATAAAAAGATAAGTTAGAACAATCTAATTTGAAAATTTTCGGGTGGGAAATGGAAAATTTGATTTTGAAATTCAATTGCGCGGGGACCGCACTTTTCCTTCGTACACAGTGTGTAGGAACGCATGCGTACTATATAAAAAGTGCGGACCCACGACCTTTTTTTGCATAGAAAAAGGTCGGGGTCCACAAGTCTTGTGTGTTGTGCCTGCGGACCCCTGCGGGCGATTTCTTAAACATATTTTTCCCTTAAAAGATAAAAACTAAAGTCTAAAAACAATTGTAAACAGATGAAAAGCAAGATTGAGAGGTTGTGGATTACCTGGGACTGACGGTTCTCGATTTCTTCAGATGGATCTTCCGGAATCTTCACAGGAAATTTTTTACCCAAAAGCTTCTACTTTTCACTCTGAACATGAACGGTGAAAATGAAGTTGAAAAAGTCCTTTTTATAAGTTTTTTTCGAATAGATGAATTTTAATTTGTTTATTTTTCACTTTAAAAAGGGTATTTTGAAAGCATTTTTACTTATTTTAAACAGGTATGTGTAATGTTTCAAGTTTTTGTGCAGAAATTGGATTTTTTCAGGAGAATTGATCATTTTTCAACAAAGAGTATACTTTTATCACTTTTTCGGACTCTTTCAAAAAATTCACGAAAAAACGAAACATTGGAGTTCTATTTTAAGCCCTTTTCAGACTCTCTAAACATGAAAAGATTGCCGAGTACTTCATTTTTCAAACTCATTAAAGTAAATGAATAATCGTCCCTTCAGTATAAGTTTACCCCTTTTACGGACTGAAATGGACTATGCACGAAAAATGTATATGTTGACTAATTACGGTCAATAGAGTTCTCTCCCACATTATTTTATCCTTTTTCGGGCTCGAGAGACTAAACTTACGAAAAAGTACACCCATGGAGTTTTCTTAAGTTTTTCTTCTGACTCCCTAAAATTGAAAAACATTGAGTTTCTCCTATACTGGACTCATTAAAATTTAACAGTAAAGGACCTCTTTAATTTTCAACAGGAACGAACCACTCCTTCTTAGGGTTTGAATCTTAAACTAAGTTGGACTCATCTGAAGGATGAGCTTATAAACAAGCAAATGTTATCCTTCTCAATCTTGTCAAAAATAAAGAGGTACTTGCCAGAAATGGTGGGGGAAAAGAGAGGAAAATGACTTGTTTTTTGTATTTTTCGAAAATCTAGTTAACCACTCTTGAAGATGACACTTTTAATCACCTGGGTTGGGAAATCCTTTGCCTAACAATTAATCAAACCTCATTTGAAAGTCTTCATCCAGTTTCTGGGTATTAGCTCTGGGTCAATTGCTACCAAGCCATTTGCAGTGTCGTTATGTGTTCAAGAGGACAGTTCAAATAAACCATTCATTTGCAAAATATCTGTCATCCATTTTTTACCATCCCTGAGTCAGTCCTTGCCAATATATTTTCAAAACTTGATCTATGATTTCATGTTGCCACAGGATGATCCTTGAAATGATAAAGTACTGCACTCTTCATATATGACAGACTTCGGCATCATCTATTCCAGACTTTGCACTTTAGGGGGCAATCTGTTACACTAAAAATTGTCATCCTAACATTCTACTATGTGTATGAGCTCATTATTACTCATACTCCTCCCTTTGCAAGTCTAACATATCAGTTCCTCATCTCAAGCCTTGAAAATCAGAGAAAAGTTCCTAAAACTCTCCTAAACTTTGGTATCGCACTTTATCTCTATCTTGCCTGCGGTCCCGCACCTAATGTTCAGTTTTCCTGCGTATCTAAATGCACTTTATCTGTGTTAAAAGTGTGGACCCCTGTAAGATAAAAAAGGCACAAGTAATTTCCAAAAAGATCAATAAAAGTGAATTCTAGAAGCTTCCAAAAAATATCTTGCGGTGATAGAACCGCTCTTATGAGGTGCATGAATCCCTTACCTTATGGAGCTAACCCCTTGTTGTGAGGAGCTTATCCCTTTGAAGGAGGATTCTATCCCTTCTGTTGTAGGGGCTACAACAAATGGTGATTCACTGGGCGAACTCAGAGTCTGTGCCGATGGTTAGTCTTGGTGGGGGGAGGGAGGGGCCTCCGCTGGCTGTTTTCTTTTACCTTACGGTCGACATCGCCTAGCCTTTTGGCACCTTGCTGGGTTGCTCAATCTGTTGGCCTGTTCGAGTGTTGTTTAACCAAAATTCATTCCTTTAGGTCCCCGGACTGGAAGGGTTGGAGAACTCCAGGCAGCTTCAGGGTCCGGTACAATTATTTTTCCCTCATCGTGTTGCTCCGCTGCCAGCGAACCTCTCGGTCCCGGCGGAGCCACTGCCTAGGAATCGTGAACGTTGCTCCGCTGCCAGCGAGCCTGGTCAGTACCCCGATGGAGTCGTTACATCACCTCTCTGCGCAGGAAGCCTTTCTCAATCCTTGACCCTTTATTAATGTGCTATTGCACTTATTTTGAATGTGCCTGAGGCACTTATTTAGATGTGCTCGTGGCACTTATTGGAGATGGAAATTTAGCCTGGGCGGATGAGGGATCCCGACTTATTTTTCTTGCAGAGAGGTTGTTCCTAGTCTGGTATGAGGACTTTGGTTTTTCCCAGATACCCAGTCGTAGCATAGAGTACCTCTTTTCCCTTCTGGTCTGGTTACCACTACACCGTATTTTCTTTTGCAGACACCCTCTCAGACTGGCGAGGTAAGCTTCCCGCTTGATGACTTGAGCTTGGTCATGTGCTACCTTCAAGTGCAGAGAACAAGCAAGATTTTGTTGCCTTTGAGTCTATCAGAAAAGGCTTTCCATCAACATAGAACTCGTTAGTAAAGTATGCCATTCATGGGCTCTAACATCCTTTCCTTTAAAATTTTATTTTTTTTATTTTTTTTATTTTTTTATTTTTTATTTTTATTTTTTATTATTATTATTTTTAACAAGTACGAGAAAAGAAACTATGGTACAAGGATAAGGTAGCCCTCTAAGGGAAGCTAAGTGAAATAGTGTTTGAGGTCATGCCCATTTACCGGGAGGACCTCGACTCGTCCCTCAAGGGTTTGCAATCTAAATGTGTGGGATCCTAACTTCTCCTTAATTTGGAAAGGGCCTATCCATAGTGCTTGGAACTTGGAATGCTTCCCCTTTTCCTCATGATTTTTGTCCCACTTAAGGACCAGGTCTCCTACCTAAAAAATTTTATTCCCTGCGGATTTTCTATCAAACCATCTCTTGATTCGGCTTTGGTGGATGGCGAACTTTTCCCGGGTTTTTTTGCCTTTCTTCCTCCAACTTCATCAGGGTGTCGATTCGAGTCTGCAAGGTAGGGCATGGGGTACCATGAAATTCTTGGGACAGCTGAAGGGCAGGGAGAGATAGATGAGGAGGGAGAACAGCTTCTTTTCCATACACGAGGAAATATGGAGAGGTGCCTAGGGAGGACTTGGGAGTGATACGGTCAGCCCAAAGTGCATTGTGGAGGGCATTGTGCCAGTTGCGCTGGTGGGACAGTAGGGTATTATTAATGATACGGATAAGATTCTTATTAGTTGACTCAGCTAATCCATTTCCCTGGGGATAGTAATTTGCAGAATGTTTTAGAACAATACCATTTTCCAGCGCAAAATCATATAATTTAAAAGATGAGAAGTAAGTCGCATTATCGAAAACCAAAGAAGTTGGAATGCCAAACCTGGTGATGATGGAATGCGTGAGGAATTCTATTACCTCCTGATCATTGATTCGGCGTAAAGGTGTTGCTTCGACCCACCTGGTGAAATAATCAGTAGCTGTAAGGATATACCGGTGTTGTTTGGAAGAGTGAGGTGTGATTTCACCAATTACATCCAAACCCCATTGTTGGAAAGGCTCCTCCACTGCTACTGAGAGTAAGGGGGCGGCTGGCCGTGCTTCTCGGTTTGCGAACTTCTGGCACTGGATGCATTTCTGAACATATGCATGCGCATCTCTAAAAATAGTAGGCCAATAGTATCCTGCGCGCATTATCTTATGGGCGGTAGTATCTCCGGCAAAATGACCTCCAGCCGGTCTGTCATGCAGCTCGGTCAAGATTTTCTGCACTTCGTCATGTTCCAAGCAGCGTAACAGGACCCCATCGTGATGTTTCTTGAACAACTTACCTCGGATTAGTTGGTGAGATGCAGCTTTGAGTCTTATTGCGCGTTTCTGCCGGGCAGTTAGAGCAGGGTCCATGGTGCCTTGGGCCAAATATCTTGAAATGTCGGAATACCAAGAAGGGCTACTTTGCTGAGGCACATGGTCGCTCTGATACATTTCAATTTCTTGTTCCCAACATTCTTCTTCAATTGCATGGGAACTTGCAGCTTCCGCGGCCATTTGGCATAAGCCCAGTCCTTTAATAGTGTGTGCCGGTTTAAATTCTAAATCGTATTCTTGCAAGCACGCCACCCAGTTGCCTCACCTCTCGCCTAGCTCCTGCTGCACAAAAAGTGAGCGGACAGCTGGGTGTGGAACAAAAACCGTGACATGATTTTTCAAGATGTAGGGTCTAAAATGCTTGACCGCTTTGTAGACTGCATAGGCTTGCTTTTTGATTTCTGTGTAGTTCAACTTAGCTCCTTGTAAACCGATGCTCATGAAAGAAATGGGTCGTTCATCGTTGTTGCCATCTTTCTGCGTAAGGACAGCTGCAAGTGAGGAATCTGAAGCAAAAGTATACAGGATAAAGCCTTTGCCAAAATCTGGACTTTGGAGGGAAGGAGCTTCAGTTATAGCCTGTTTGATTTTGTCGAAGGCCTCCCTTTCTGGAATTTTCCATTGGAACATAGCATTCTTTTTAATCATTCCCTGCAGTGGTCTGACTATCTGGGTGAAATCCGAGACGAATTTACAGACAAAATTAATTTTCCCCAGGAAATATTGCATTGCTTTCTTGTTGCTCGGGGGAGGAATCTGAGCAATGGCTTTCGCCCGTTCTGGATCAATTGCAATGCCTTGCTTGGTTATAATGTGGCCTAGCAGGTTTCCCTCTGCCACGGCAAAAACACTCTTTTTAGGGTTGAGCGATATCCCGTACCTTCTGCACCTCTCGAAGATTTTCTTGAGGTGGCGTAAATGATCGCCCCTGCGTTTTGAAAACACAGTGACATCGTCCAAATAGACCACCATGCTCTGCCCTATCAAACCCCGGAAAGATATATCCATGGCTCGTTGGAAAGTTTCCCCCGCATTGATCAACCCAAAGGGCATGCTCCTAAAAGCAAAGGTTCCCCATTTGGTCCGGAAGGTGGTTTTCAATCTGTCCGGTTCAGTTACTAGCACCTGGTTATAACCGGAGAAGCCATCTAATAGGGAGAACATTTCAGATCCAGACACAGCTTGTAATAGCTGTTCCATGGGTGGCACCGGGTAGTTTTCTTTGTTTGAGGCCCGATTCAGATTACGGAAATCTACGCACAAGCGGATCTCACCAGACTTCTTTCGTACTGGTACCAAATTTGACACCCACGTGGAGTGACGAACTTTGAAAATAATGGGTGCATCCAAGAGCTTCTTAAGTTCTTTCAGAATCATTGGCTCCAAAGCTGGATGCACTTTTCTGAGTTTCTGTTGGAAGGGCTTAACGCCTTCCTTCATGGGTATCACGTGCTGGATGATCTGAGTATCGTACGTACGTAAATCGTCATACGTCCAAGCAAATACGTCTCGATACTTCCGGAATAATTGAGTGAAGGCCCGTGTCTCCTCATCACTACAGTATTTGCCAAGGTTAACGAACTTTGGGTTCTCATCTGATCCCAAGTTCACTTGCCGATGTGCTAATATGAAACTTTGCACTTTGGTGTTCGGGGGCCCGCGGAATCGGCTTTGCAGATCAAATAGCTTTTCTAATGACACCACCCCCTTGGGCATGATGTTCTCTTTGCGTTCATCATGCTCTTTCTGCAAAGCATGCTCATGCTCCTCCTCGTCTATCCCCGCGTCCTTGAATACTTCAGCATTGAACATAAAGTCCAAGATCTATTGATCATCGTTAAAAATGTGTAGATTAGTAATGTTGTCTGGCACAGAGGGTCTATATATAATTTCAATAGAAAAACCGTCCCTCAAGGGGGTAAATCTAGCAGCAGCATTAGTTAGAGTATCAACTGCTGCATTGTGCATTCTAAGAACAAATTTAATTCCAAATGCATCAAAAGCAGAAATCAATCACCATACCTCTTGTTGATACGCCTTTAAATGTGGAGACAAACAGTGAATAGTGTTGCGTACCTGCCGAGTGATAATCTCGAAGTCTCCAATGACTTGCAGGCATTTTACCTTTAAATCCAGCGCCTTCTTAAGTCCGAGGATTAAAGCCTCATATTCAGCAGTGTTGTTGGTGCACTGGAACTCTAGCTGACATGAGATTAAGAATTTGTTCTTCTGAGGTTCAAGAAAGATGCAGCCCGCACCAGCTCCGTCATGGGTCTTGGAACCGTCGTAGTACAAGGTCCACATGTCATTTTCCGGCTCCTTTGAGGTAGTAGGCCGCGGAGAGATCTCGGCTTGGTGTGGGACAGGGGTGGCTTTCTCCTCCGCGACCAGTGTTAGTTCAGATTGGACCTCGGGGCCTACTGAAGACTGAGGGGATTGGTAACATCCGCATATGGCCTCCAGAAAACACATGCCAAGCTCCTCTTGGGCAAAGCTGATAGGTTCATTAGCGGCATCCAAATCAGTCACGGTGTGTTTCATAAATGGTTCACTTTTGACCTTGATTTGGTTGTTCCGCCCCTTGCAAGGGAGCCACAAGTGAGACCAGTCGGTGGCGAAATAGCCTTGCAACTTGCTGGACCAGTCTCTACTAAGCAATAGACCATATGCTTTAGGGATGTCAACAACCACAATGTCAATGCATTGATGGACCCTAGAATCTGATGACAGGTAGATAATGACATTATTCAACTCTCCTATGGCTGGCACCTATGATCTATCGAGTTGTATAATTTTTGCATTAGTTTTCTCCGGGCGAATGTTCAGCTTCTTACAGATAGATAAGGGCATGACATTTGTAGAGGCACCGGAGTCGACTAGACAGTTGTGAACGTTGAAGTTAAAAATCTCAAAGGACAAAAGGAAAGGAGGGGTGGCTCTTCTTGAGTTTGTATTGATGGCGTTTACTATAGACTGGACATCTGGACCGACTTGCGCAGACGTGTTGCTCACAGTTTTCATGGTTGAAGTATTGGCAAAAGCTTTTAGAATGAGTTCTCTTTGATTCGTAATGCGGGCAAGCTCGTAGAGAGAGATATTTTCCCTTGTTTTTTTCATATCCTCAACAATGTTATAGCTAGAATCCGGTTGAGGGCTAGGCTCGGTAGGGGTTTTTGGGGATTCTGTCGGGAGCTTTCCCTTTTGACTTGCTCGGGTAATGTTGTTGGCGGGCTTCTCCGGAGCAGATTGTTTTCCGTTCCTTGGGGGCAGAATTTTCCTTAGGAAAGCCCTTTTCTTGTCTTCATAAGATTGCTCGGGAACAGGTCCTTTTCTCCTTAGACTATAATTTCGAACGAGCTGGTCTTTGGGATTGTCTACCATGTTGATATCAATAGAGGTAAGGCTGTCCCCACCTCGGATTATGTCAAAAGCAAGGACAGAGGATCCTAGTTCTTCGTTTGAGGGCAGATCCTCATTGTGATCTGAAACATCATCCTCCGTCACATCCCCTGGGGTTTGGTCATCTAAAAGCTGATTAACTACTGCTGTCATGCTGCCAATCCATTGAGGGCACATTTTTTCAGAGTGGGTAGCTTGGTGGAAAGAACAGAAGTTATCCTTCCCTATTTCTTCCAAATTGAGAGCATTATTCGGGTTAGACGGAGGTCTGTTAGTGTTGGGATTACTTTTTCTGAAAAAGGGTTTGGGTGGTTTAGTGCTAGTTGTGGATTCTATGCCCTTTCTCCTTAGGTCAGAGACTTCATTTGTTAATAGCTTGAGGGTT
>JAXQQM020063558.1:0-55318 GCA_034641835.2 Pinus albicaulis
ATAAGCCACTTTGAGGGGGAAACCTCCAATACATTACATGAATGAACAATTCTTGGATGATACAAATTACAAAACCTCCTTTCTATATATAGGAGTCCATGGGGCCACAATGTAATCCTAGTGGGGCAACAATGTAATCCTAGATGACCTAAAAATAATAATTTAAGGGCACACAAATAACAATATGGGGGTTACAGGGGTACAATAATAACAATAATGGGGTTACACTAACAAAAATAAGGGACTATACTAGTAATATAGGGACCTAACATGCCCCTCTCCTTCAAAAAAGTGTTGTCCTCAACACTTGACTAGCTCTGGGTTCTTCTGTATAAAATTCTCATCCTCCCATGTAGAATATTTAGTGGGTAAGTACTTCCACTTGATGAGATACTCTGAAATTGATCGATTCTGTAGCTGTCGAGTTCTTGTTTCCATGACTACTTCAGGTTCCAATACGATTTTTCCTTCCTCATCAAGTTCTGGAAATATTGTTTGAACTGGAAGATTTTCACCTATAACCTTCTTTAAGCATGAAACATGGAAAACTGGACGCACTCGTGAAGAAGAAGGAAGCTCCAATTTGTATGCCATAGTACCAATCTTTTGCAACACCTTGTAAGGACCATAGTACTTTGGCGATAATTTGTTATCCTTCTTAGCTTTCTTGAGGGACATTTGTTTGTATGGTTGTAGTTGTAAAAATACCCAATCTCCTACGTCAAAACTTCTCTTGCTGTGATGTTGATCTGCCTGTTGTTTCATTCGATTTTGTGCCAAATTTAGGTTATCCTTCAAGAGTTGGAGAACTTCTTGTTGATGCTCGATGTGATCTTCCACTGCTTGAACCTTCAAATTTTCTCTTAAAGATGATGTGATGGATGGTGGATGATATCCATAAAGTGCCATAAATGGGATCATTTTAGCTATAGTATGGAAGGAAGTGTTATACCACCATTCAGTGAGAGGTAACCACTTGACCCATTGTGTTTGTTCATCAGATACAAAACAACGAAGATATCCTTCCAAACATTTATTTGCTATCTCAGTTTGACCATCGAATTGAGGATGATAAGATGAGCTATGAGCCAATTAAGTACCCAAACAAGAAAATAACTCCGTCCAAAATTTCCAATAAAAATGGGATCTCTGTCACTCACAATAACCCTTGGGTTTCTATGTAGCTTTTGAATTGTGTCCATAAATGTAGTAGAAATTGTACTTGCTTTAAATGATGAGATAATGCACAAAAGTGTGCATACTTGGTAAGTCCATCAACTACCACCATGATGACAGTATTTCCTTCGGACTTAGGTAAACCTTTGATAAAATCCATTGAAATATCCTCCCAACGTTGACTTGGAATGGAAAAAGGTTGTAGAATACTTGGGGTCTTAATTGTCTCAACATTATTCTGCTGGCAAACCAAAAATTTTGCCACAAAATTTTCAATATCATATTTAAAACCATCCCAAAAAAATTCTTTCTTCACCCTGTGGTAAGTTTTTAAAAATTCTAAGTGTCCTCCTAAAGGAGAAGTGTGCAATTCCAAAAGAATCTTTTGTTTTAGTTGGGAATTCTTACAAAGATATAAGAGATATTTGTACCATAAGGAATCATTTTTCCAACTAAATGTATTAGATGTACTAGGATCTTGCTGCAACTTTTGAATGAGTGTCCATACATCTTTGTCCTTCTTCCATTCATCTCTTGCTTCAATTATCCAATCTGGTTGGATAATAGAAATGGCACAAAGCAATGCTTCCACCTCTTCATTCTTTCTTGAGAGTGCATCTGCAACAACATTTAGCTTCCCTTTTTTGTATATTATTTCAAAGTCATAACCCAACATCTTTGTGACCCATTTTTGATGCTCTTCTGAAGATATTCTTTGTTCCAAAAAGTGTTTAAGACTATCATGATCAGTTTTTACCTTGAAGTGTCTTCCCCTTTGGTAAGTTCACCATTTCTTTGGTGCATGCAGTATTGCTAACATTTCCTTCTCATAAATAGGTTTCTGTAAATACTTTCCTTTGATTGGACGACTTTCAAAAGCAATGGGTCTTCCTTCTTGCATTAAACAACACCAATTCCATTTCCTGAGGCATCACATTCCACAATAAAGGTTTTTGTGAAGTCTGGCATAGCTAAGACCGGTGCTAGGCACATTGCCCCTTTAAGATGTTCAAAGGCCTTAGTTGCTTTAGGAGTCCATGAAAATGCATCTTTCTTCAATAATGTTGTTAGAGGTGCTGCTATTCTCCCATAATTCTTAACAAAATTGCGATAATACCCTATTAACCCTAGAAATCCTCGCAACTGCTTTATGGTTGTGGGGACTTTCCATTCCTTAATGGCTTTAATTTTGTTAGGGTCTACTTTAACACCCTTGTGAGATATAATATGACCTAGATATTCCACCTCTTGTACTCCAAAGAAACATTTGGATATTTTTGCATATAATTGTTTCTCCTGCAATAGTTTGAGCACCCTGTCAACATGTTCAACATGATCCTTCCAAGACCTGCTGTAGATTAGTATATCATCAAAACATACTAGCACAAATTTTCTAAGGAAGGGTTTAAAAATGGAATTCATCAACCCTTGAAATGTAGAAGGTTCATTGGTAAGGCCAAAAGGCATGACCAAAAATTCATAATGACCCTCATGAGTTCGAAATGCTGTTTTTGGAATATCTTCAGTCTTCATTCTAATTTGATGATATCCTGAACGAAGATCCAACTTGGCAAAATAAATTGCTCCATGTAATTCATCCAATAATTCATCAATCACAGGAATGGGAAATTTGTCTTTAATGGTGAGCTTATTGAGCTCCCTATAATCTGGACAAATTCACCATGATCCATCCTTGTGTACCAATACTACAGGAGCAGAGAAAGAACTTTGACTAGGTTGAATTATACCTGCCTCTAACATTTCTGCAATCATACGTTCAATTTCGCTCTTTTGGAAGTAAGGATATCTATAAGGCCCGATGTTTGGAGGAACACTTCCTGGAATCAAATGAATAGCATGATCATGATCACGAATAGGTGGGAGTCCTTTGGGAGTTTCAAACACCTGGGAATGATTGTCCAAGACTTGTTGGAGATCTGCAGAAATAGATGATTTTGATGTTGGAACTTCTAGTGAGCATAATTGTGCAATTACGCCTCGCTGTTCTTTCTTTAGAAGCTTTGTCATGACATTAGAGCATATTATCCTTCCTGGCTTCCCCGCAATACCCCGTAATTCAACTTCCTTTCCTTCTGAAAAAAATTTCAAGAAAAGTTCTTGAAAATTAAAAGCTACCGTCCCCAAAGATTGTAACCATTGTACTCCTAGTACAACATCAGCACCTCCCATAGGAATGGAAAGCATTGGACTATTCAATACATATTCCTCCATGGTTAGCTTGATATTATGGCATTTTCTAGAGCAATTTATAGTTCCTCCATTTGCAACCATCACTTGACATTCTGGTGCTGGGTATAGGAAACAATTTAATTCCTTGGCTACCTTACAATGAATAAAATTATGGGTGCTACCTGAATCAATCAACACAATTACCTTTTTCTTCTTGATCTGTCCTTCTATATTGAGAGTTTGAGGAGTGGTAATTCCTGCCAGTGCATTACATGATATGGTCGGATTCATTTCTTCCTCTTCTAGGGCCGGTTCCTGGTGTATATCCTCTTCTTGTTCATTTTCTTTTTCTTCTTCACAATCTATGTAAAATAATTTCTTTTCAGCACACTTATGACCTTTAGTGTATTTTCTATCACAACTGTAGCAAAGCCCTTTTGCTCTTTTTTCTTCCAATTGTTGTGGTGTCAACCTTGTAGGTTGTGGAAATCTAGGAGTAGCAACACTTCCCTCTTTATAGAAGTGAGTGGCAGGCTTCCTTGTCGCCATAATTTTACATTCAATTTTTCTTGCCAACCTGAATGCCTTCTCCAATGAATCAGGTTCCAAAACGTGAACTTCATGTTGGATGTTATCCTTTAAAGTACCTATGAAGAGATCAATCTTGTGTTCCTCCGGAATATCAGTTACCCTTATATTCAATTTTTGGAAGTCCTCAATGTGCTCCCCCACTAAGCCCTTTTGTTTGAGATTTATCAATTGGCTAAAGAAGGTGTTGCTCTTTGTATCCTCATAATATGCTATCATTTCCTCCGTAAAAATTGACCAAGTGACAATTTTTTTATGGGAGCAAAGCCATCGATACCATACAAATGTATTTTGTTCTAAATGTAAAGTTGCAATGCGTACCTTTTTGTGTGTTTTGCACGTTATGGAGATCAAAATATTGCTCCATCTGTAGTATCCATGTTACAGGATCCTTTCCATCAAACTTCCTCATATCCATTTTTGGAATATGGTGGTTCTTCCCTCCAACATTAGAGTTTATGAAATCACAATAAACATTTATTTTGTTCTCATCATGAGTTTCCTCTACTATCTTTTCACCATTAGGAAAAATTTCTTGTACCAACTTTGTCAAACATTCCATGTCTGCATTTAGATCATTCTTCATGTTTTCCAACTTAGCTTCCATGTCATCCATCTTAGATTCCATGCCAGCTTCCATGCCATCCATCTTAGCTTCCATGCCATTCTTCAAACCATCCATATTAGATTCCACGCCTTTCTTCAAACCATCCATCTTAGTTTCCATGCCTTCCTTCAAAACTTCCATGTCATTTTTTGTTGCTATTTGTGAGAGCGAAATTTGTTGCACTTGCTGTTATAATTTTGATATGTCATGTTGCCATTCTTCGTCTTCATGATTCATAGTAGAGCCTTCTAAAGGTTTAATAGGTGTTGAATTATTTTTCGGGGCCATTTGAGAATCTAATACTGATATCTATTCTACAATATTCCCTTGGAATCAATTCAACTTGATTCTTCAAACAAGACTTATGCAATTCGGAAAAAAAATACACACCTTTTACTTACTTTTGAGGAGCTCGATATTGAAATTGACTTATCTCTATACTTGCAGATTCTCAATATCTGAAATTTTACCCTATAGTAGTCCTTTGAAGCTTCTTTCAAATGCCATAGGTCTGACTTGATTTGGATTCTTCAAGGCAAAGGTATGTCCAATCTCCCACAATGACCTAATTATGGACTTGTTCAGTAGAGATAACTTGTATGACCTGACATGTGTCACTGTTTGCTCCTTTAGCTCTGACATTTATAGAAAGGAAACTATATTTCATGTACATCTAGTTACTTTTTACAGAATTCCAATCCGATGCTCAGAGAGAGAGAGTTATGAATATTTTCCCACGATCATCTCTTTGAGATGAAATTCGGGAGCTTGAAAAAGACCTAACTTCCACAGATCATATATCCAAAAATATTGCGCACCAAGCTCTGAAATTTTATGACAATGTTCCTCCAGATTTCTGCTTTGCGCTCTAACAATTTAAGCTTCTGAACCTTATTAGAAAAAAGGTTATAGCGAACATTCCGCGATGACCTTTTTAAGTGAAATTTAGGAGCCTGCAAAAATCCATAACTTCCATAGATCATATCTCCGAAAATATTTCGGACCAAGCTCTAAAATTGTACGACGATGTTCCTCAGGATTTTGGCTTCGTAATTTAAAAATTTCAGCTTCTGAACCTTCGTAGAAACAATGTTACGGAGAAAATTCCACGATGACCTGTTTGGAGCAGCAAAACCCTAGAATCCAAAGCTTTGATACCAAATGTTGTGAAACCAGCTCAAAAAATAGAAGAAATGAGATATTAACACCTTAGAAATAAGCCACTTTGGGGGGGAAACCTCCAATACATTAAATTAATGAAAAATTCTTGGATGATACAAATTACAAAACCTCCTTTCTATATATAGGAGTCCGTGGGGCCACAATGTAATCCTCGTGGGGGCACAATGTAATCCTAGCCAACCTAACAATAATAATTTAAGGGCAAAATAATAACAATATGGGGGTTGCAAGGGTACAATAATAAAAATAAGGGGGTTACACTAACAACAATAAGGGATGATACTAGTAATATAGGGACCTAACATTAATTTCATTCCCGGTAATTACCAAAACAAGGAAAAGAGGATATGGTTTCATTGAGTTTTCATAGTGGCTTACAAAATGAGATCTTGTGAGTTTTGAATTTTTTTTAAAAATGTGTTTAGTTCAATCATTCTACATCCACCAAAGGAGAAATGTATGGATTATATACCATTATTCATTGACATTAGGGTTAGTGAAAGGAATATCTTGGCGAGATTGTAAAGTGGAGATGATGTTATTTTGAACTCTATTATTTTGTTGAAAGAGCATATCCATACATTCCCAAAGGGGGGTTGAAAAGCTACCGCACTGTGAGAATATGGTTAATATTTTCATAATTGGAGCATAGAAGACAAATTGAGGTAGCATTAAAACCCTGGTCTCTCGATTTTATCCCATGTTCGAGTTTTTCCAAAGATAAGGGCTAAATAAAAACTTTAATTTTGGGTCAGTGTTTTAGATTCCAGATTTTTATATCATTTGGGTGTGCTCCTATGATTTTTTTACCCTATTGGTCCTAGCATGATTTGTGGTATGGGGATATATTTCCCTCGTTTGAGGCCCATAGGGTACCTAAATATTGAAGAGGGTAGTACAAACTCCTATAGGCTACAAGGTTGTGAGACTCCTTAACTGGTCTAAGTTGGAATGCATAGAAGGATAATGGCATGTTCTAATGGATTGTGGATGCAAGGAAGGAGGTGAAATATATTAGGTTTTGGATGCTAGGGGTTTTGGATAGTAAGTTACTATAGTCAAGTACCTAGGCTCGTGACTAGTTGGTGTTTTCTGTGAACCTTAGTTAGATTCTGGTATCGTTTTACCCTAATTGAGTCTTAACTCATCCATTGTGTGAATTATTGTTGAGATATTATGATTTTTTTGGTCTATGTTATGTGGTACATATGAGGTCAACAAAAATTTGATGCTTCATATGAAAATATAAGTGGTTCATTATTATTTTTATGTTTTTTTTAGCTATGTCATTTTATTTATTTAGACATTTTTTCATGGATAATTAGTTTAATTGTGATTACCATGAATGTATGGATATGAATCATGTATGCATTGGGTACAAATAGTGTTCTAATTATGTTTATATTTTATTGGGAATTTCTACTTATGGTATCCAATGTGTAAGAATTGAATTTAAGGAAACTCCTCATAGTGAGGGAATGCATGGATAATATACAACCCATTAAATCACTAGCAACATTAAAAATCCACTTTATCTCTTGTTCATCTATCCTATTACACCTCCAAATAAGTTATATACATACTTGATTTCATATATTTTGTGATCTATATATCTATCCCAATTTGCATAAAAAATTTCATATGTGTCCAACACTGTTTCGAATCCAAGTCTTATTTGGTAGTACACTACATAACCAATAGTACCACACAAATACCTTAAGAATATCTTTATTGCTGCCTAATTTTCCTTCCTTTATTATTACTTATACCTAATAAATGCTCCCACTGTATGTGCAATGTATGATTAAGTATAGAAAATTCCATATATCAAATTTTCAATGACACTACCACATGGAACATGAGGCATGTCCTCTTCCTCTTAATGTTTCTTTGGACATTGATAAAAAAGAAAGGCCCAATATGATACAAGATATACAATTTGGGAAATACTTCCCCTGTCAGTGTGCCAACATTATTGAATATACTTGAGATACACTTGAAGGTCAAGGCTAGAAAAAACATTATTGATATGCCATTCACTCATTCCAATGTCACTCATGAAAGATTGGAACTCAGCTACAAAGCTTCTATAGGTCTACAAACAAGTTTAAATTTTTTTATAAAATGGTATAAAAATTATTATGGGTATTCTTATAGTAAAATATGAAACCTTTTTTTCTTATGGATGACTTGAAGAGATGTTCATGTTGGTGGTTTGCATACTTTATCCTTGATTAAAAGTGATTCAAATTATTCAATTTGATTTGTCAACATTATATATTTACCTTCGCTTTTTTCAATCACTTATATAATAATAATTTATTTATTTAGTTTAAATAAGGTTATATCTCCTTATCTAAAACTTGCTCAATATAATATTGGAATTTAAATGAATTGTACCAGATTCATTTGAAGATGTCATTTATTGATGGAAAGTTTTCAAATTACTTTCTCTTAATTAATCAAAGTCTCGTACCATGCATACATGCCCTTAAATAGGGAATGGGGAAAACCCTATGAAAAAAAAATGATAACATAAAAAATGACCTTTCGTCTTGCTCATGTTGAAGGCCCTTTGCTTTAGTCAGTTCTTTTTAAGAACTATGGAAACCATAGTTAAAGTAGTCGCATCTTGTCTTTTGATTCACCAATCCAAATTCAGATGGATTTGGCTTATTTAGGCCAATTCATCTGGGTCATCTCCAATCCCTTACCTTGTATGTCATGTTTTGCACATAAGCCTCTAATTAAGGTATGTAGAAAACCTTGTCTAGAAACACCTTTGGCATGGTAAAGTGTCCTTTCAACCCACTCATGTCGAAGGCCCTTTCTTTGGTGAGTGATTTTCAACAAATATACCTTGTTTAAAGTAGTGACAACATGCCTTTTGATTAAACAATCCAAGTATGAGGGATTTTTCTTATTTATGCCAATTCATATAGGATGTCATCAATTCATTTCCTTGTATCTCATGGTTTCTTATGCATTGGGGAATTCACTTCAAAATAGAGTAGCCTTAACCAAATGATTTAATCTCACAACCATTTCATTAATGACTCTTTTTTCACCAATGTTTAGGGATATCCCTGAAGGGAACACACAACGAAATACCTTCAACATCTTTGAAGTTATTTAGGTTATGAAATATCCTAAGCCAAAATCCAATGTTATACGCACAGTCAACATGAAGTGGTCTACCTTAGCTAGGTACTCTTAAACCTTCTTCTACTGAAAAACTGACTTTTCCTCTCTTAGTTCTTCTTGATTCCCTAATATCCATCTCAAATTTCATTTTTTACTTAGTATGCTTTATTCTGCAATAATATGTTGTTATTTATTATAGAGGGGTGCTTTTGTAGAAGAACATTTTCATTTTGCAGATAAAACATCTAAAATCAAATCCTCAAAGCTAGTAGAAAATTGATTTAGTGAGGAATAATATTAGGATTTGAGCGAAGAAACCATAAACGACCTCAAGGCTCTCCAACTGTCACAAGGATCTCACATGACAAAGTGGGTATTTATCATGGGATTGATCGGAACAAATCAGAAAAAGGTAAGTATAACCTTGGTTCTAACCCTAATTAGTGTTTACATTTTTTAGGAAACCATTTTCATTCTGAGGCCCTCCCAAAGAGCTTTGGGATGTTGTGCTTATCTAAAGGATTGATGAGAAAATTTCCAAATGAATAATAAAATACACGACTCCACCCCTTAACCATGCATATATCCATCGCCAAGTCCTCCACCATCTACCTAGGAGGGGAAGTATTCTCCATTTCCTTAGATCTTCACGATGAGAATGAGTAGTTGATCGAAATATCATCATGAAATAATGAAATTGATTATATGCATTTTGTTTTCTAAAACTAACTAATTAATGTTTTTTTTGTAGAAATATCATTTTGGAAATGCACTTGGGAGTGCCAAGAGGGGCGAGGATGACTTATAAACCCATATTATATATCAATGATGATGCCATTTTTCCATTATGTCGTTTATGGGAATGAGCTTCCATTATCTGTTGGGAAAGAAGTTCCATTTTGTAAAAAATAAAAATGTATAGTTGGACCATTTTTTAATACAAATATATGAATTTGGACTTGTATATATGACAACGTCTTCATTGAATTCCAAATTCTTGATGTGGATTTCATTTTATATTCTATCAATGTTACATTATTTTTTATTAATGTAGTTAGAATGGATTTATTCTTTTTATTTACAATTTATCATGTTTGTAAGTTAAATTACTTTTATATCTATATCTTACTTGATCTTGCATGCATGGACAAACATATCATTACCATGGAACTTTTCTTAGTTATAGTAATAGATGTATCATGCAAATGAAGAGAACATATATGATGTACATGAAACTGATGTAGATGTATCATGTACATGAAATTGATTCTCTGCATTTTGGTTTTTACAGCTGATAATTTATTAATGTAATTTTTGTAGCAATATCAATATGGAAATGCACTTGGGAGTTCCAAAAGGGGCAAGGTTGACTTATAAATCCATATTATAGATCAATCACGATGCCATTTTAATATTATGGAATTTATGAGCATGAGCTTCCTTTATCTATGTTGGGAACAAAGTTCCATTTTGTAAAAAATATAAATGTATAGTTGGACCAATTATGAATACAAATACATAAATTTGGACTTGTGTATATGACACCGTCTTCCTCAACTTTTAAATTCATTATGTGGATTTGATTTTATATTCTATCAATGTTACATTATTTTTTATGTAGTTAGAATGACCTTTTTTTTACGTACAAATTATCAAGTTTGAAAGTCAAGTTTATTTTATATTTATATCTTACTCAATGTTGCAAGCGTGGACGAACATATAATTACCATGAAACTTTGCTTCGTTATAATAATAGATGTATCATTTACATGAAGAGAGAATATATAATGTACATGAAATTGATGTAGATATATGGCCATGAAATTCCATTATCTATGTTGGGAATGAGCTTCCATTATTTATGGGCATGTGATTCCACACAAAAAGTATGTATTGTTATGAAACCAACTCCAAAATAGAAGAAAATAGAGATAAACACCTTAGAAATAAGCCACTTTGAGGGGGAAAACTCCTTTACATTACATAAATGAACAATTCTTGGATGATACAAATGAAAAAAGCTCCTTATATATATATGATTCCATGGGGTCACAATATAATCCTAGCTGACCTATCAATAATAATGTAAGGTCACAATAATAACAATATGGGGGCTATAGGGGTACAACAATAACAATAAGGGGGCTACACTAACAACAATAAGGGAATACACTAGTAATATAGGGACCTAACATGCCCCTATCCTTCAAAAAGTTTTGTCCTCAATGCTTGAGCAGCTCTGGATGCTTCTGTATAAAATTCCCATCCTCCCATGTAGAATATTCAGTGGGTAAGCTCTTCCACTTGATGAGATACTCTGAAATTGATCGATTTCATAGCTATCGAGTTCTTGTTTCCATGACTGCTTCAGGTTCCAATATGATTTTTCCTTCCTCCTCAAGTTTTGGAAATATTTTTTGATCTGGAATTTTGTCACGTATAACCTTATTTAAGCATGAAACATGGAAAATTGGATGCACTCGCAAAGAAGCAGGAAGCTCCAATTTGTATGCCATAGTACCAATATTTTACAACACCTTGTAAGGACCACAGTACTTTGGCAATAATTTATTGTCATTCTAATATTGCTTGAGGGACATTTGTTTATATGGTTGTAGCCATAAAAATACCCAGTCTCCTACATCAAAACTTCTCCCACTGCGATGTTGATCTGCCTGTTGTTTCATTTGATTTTGTGCCAAATTTAGGTTATCATTTAAGATTTGGAGAAATTTTTGTTGATCCTTGATGTGACCTTCCATTGCTTGAACCTTAGAATTTTATCTTAAATATGATGTGATGGACAATGGATGATATCAATAAAGTCACATAAATGGGTTCATTTTTGTTGCAGTATGGAAGGAAGTGTTATACCACCATTCAAGCAGAGGTAACCACTTGACCCATTGTGTTTGTTTATCAGATACAAAACAACGAAGATATCCTTCCAAAAATTTGTTCACTATCTTAGTTTGACTATCAGATTGAGGATGATAAGTTGAGCTATGAGCTAGTTGAGTACCCAAACAAAAAAATAATTTCATCCAAAAATTTCCACTAAAAATGGGATCTATGTCACCTACCATAATCTTTGAGTTTCCATGTAGCTTTTGAATTGTTTCCATAAATGCAGTAAAAAATTTACTTGCTTTAAATGGATGAGATAATGCACAAAAGTGTGGATACTTGGTAATTCTATCAACTACCACCATGATGACACTCTTTCCTTCGGACTTAGGTAAACTTGTGATAAAATCCATTGAAATATTCTCCCAATGCTAACTTGGAATGGATAATGGTTGTAGAAGACACGGGGTATTAATTGTCTCAACTTTATTTTGCTGGCAAACCAAACATTCTGCCACAAAGTTTTGAATATCATATTTAAGGCCATTCCAAAAAAAATATTTATTCACCCCGTGGTAAGTTTTTAAAAATCGTGTCCTCCAAAAGGAGAAGTGTGCAATTCCAAAAGAATATTTTGTTTTATTTGGGTAATTCTTACAAAGATATAAGTGATATTTTTACCATAAGGAGTGATTTTCCAACTAAATGCATCAGATGTACTAGGATATTGCTGCAACTTTTGAATGAGTGTCCACACTTCTTCATCGTTCTTCCATTCCACCCTTGCTATGGTTATCCAATTTGGTTCAATAATAGAAATGGCACAAAGAAATGCTTCCACCTCTTCATCCTTTCTTGAGAGTGCATATGCAACAAAATTTAGCTTCCCTTTTTTGTAGATGATTTCAAAGTCATAACCGAAAATATTTTGTGACCCATTTTTGCTGCTAGTTTGAAGATATTCTTTGTTCCAAAAAGTGTTTAAGACTATCATGATCAGTTTTTACCTTGAAGTGCCTTCCAATTAGGTAAGGTTTCCATTTCTTTAGTGCCTGTAGTATCTCCAACATTTATTTCTCATAAATAGATTTCTGTAAATACTTTCCTTTGATTGGATGACTTTCAAAAGCAATGGGTCTTCCTTCTTGCATTAAAACAACACTAATTCCATTTCCTAAGGCATCACATTCCACAATAAAGTTTTTTGTGAAGTCTGGAATAGTTAAGACTGGTGCTAGGCACATTTCCTCTTTAAGATGTTCAAAGGCCTTAGTTGCTTCAGGAGTCCATGAAAATCCATCTTTATTCAATGATTTTGTTAGAGGTGCTGCTATTCTCCCATAATTATTAACAAACTTGTGATAATACCCTGTTAATCCGAGAAATCCTCACAACTACTTTATGGTTGTGGGGACTTCCCATTCCTTAATGGCTTCAATTTTGTAAGGGTCTACCTCAATACCCTCGTGAGATACAATATGACCCAAATATTCCACCTCTTTTACTCCAAAGAAACATTTGGAGGTTTTTGCACATAATTGTTTCTCCTCCAATAGTTTGAGCACCTTGTCAACACGTTGGACATGATCCTTCCAAGATTTGTTGTAGATTAGTATATCATCAAAAAATGCTAACAAAAATTTTCTAAGGAAGGCTTTGAAAATGGAATTCATCAACCCTTGAAGTGTAGAAGGTGCATTGGTAAGACCAAAAGGCATGACCTAAAATTCATAATGACCTTGACGAGTTCGAAATGTTGGTTTTAGAATATCTTCAGTCTTCATTCTACTTTGATGATATCCTGAATGAAGATCCAACTTGGTAAAATAAATTGCTCCATGTAATTCATCAATCACAGGAATGGGAAATTTATCTATAATGGTGAGCTTATTGAGCTCCCTATAATCCAGACACATGTGCCATGATCCATCCTTCTTCTGCACCAATAATACTGGATTAGAGAAAGAACTTTGACTAGTTGAATTATACCATCCTCTAACATTTTTGCAATCATACATTCAATTTTTATCTTTTGGAAATAAGGATATCTATAAGGCTTGATGTTTGGAGGAACACTTTCTGGAACCAAATGAATAGAATGATCATGATCACGAATAGGTGGGAGTCCTTTGGGATTTTCAATCACCTTGGAATAATTTTCCAAGACATTTTGGAGATCTGGAGAAGTAGATGATTTTGATGTTGGAACTTATAGTGACCATAATTGTGCAATTACGCCTCATTGTTATTTCTTCAGAATCTTTGTCTTGAAGTTAGAGATTATTATCATTCCCAACTTTCTTGCGATACCCCGTAATTTAAATTCCTTTTGCAGAGATTATACAAGCAATATGTATATCGATTGATTCAATCCAATCATGTGATCTACTAAATCAAGATATTGAATCCTTCTGCAAATAAATTGAGGAAAATAAACATGATTGCCAATCACAACAAGTAAATAAAGAAGAAAATCAAACCACAACACAAATATTTTCCTAGGGAAACCTTACAGCTCAAAACCCCTCTATCTTCTATTGTATATTTGCCATGGAATCATGAAACAATAAAAAATACACTCTTCTCACAAGAGTCTCTTGCACTCTCACAACTGTCTCACACTGACCCGGACAAAATCGACCAACACTTAGCCAATTTCATGCCTCTAATCAGCCTACCTTGCTTGCACAATTCATGTGGAATGCAATCCCTATTCTTTAAGAATTTCAGCCTTCCAAAACTGCGCAATGTTCATGGGAAATCCAATGGTTGTCTTACTACATGCAGGTAACCTACTAATGATACAACTAATAGTTAACATCCCTTTAACCTTTGTCTCAATTGGGTCTCCATTGGAACTGAAATGCATGCAACTATTAATAGTAAATCATCAGTTGCATGTCAGATCATTGCATGTGAATCAAATATGATTTAATTCACTTGATCTCTCACTAGTTGATGCAGGGGCATTAGATTCGGAAAATACCTTGTATTTTATTAAACATAGGGGGTCTTATGTTTTTGAAATAATATTGATTTTTATGTAAATATTAATGGGATTTTGAGTGATTTTAATTAATTAAGAAGAGATATTAAGTATTGTGAGGATTTTGTAAATGTTCCCAAATGATTGGAGAACATGAGGGAAATCAGATAGTTTAGATTTGAGATATTTAGGAATTGATTGTAAATCCTAAGTTAGATTCAGTTTCAATATTTTAGGGATAGAATCTAGATTTTAGGAGCTTGCAGATTTTGAGGATTTTGTTGAGAGATTGAAGGGATTGAACCTAAATTGGTTCATCCTAATTTGTATAAATTATCAAGCCTTAAAGGCAGAAGATAGAGTGAGGAGTTAGAGTAGGAACAGGGTTTGGATTGTAAGCCTTCGACAAAGTTGGAAGAAGGCCATAGTTGAAAATCAGGCCTGAAAGGAAATTTTCCTATGTAATTACAAATTTTATTTATATATAGAGAAAAACTCAATTTCAGAGTTTTGAGTTGAGTGCATATTTTTTTCTTTTGTTTTGAGTATATATTATGCACAATTGGGATTGATGGAACAGAGAGAGTCTGTCATTTGATGTTTTAATTGCATGTTTGATTATGTGGGTTGAGAATGAACATTCACTTGTTCGAACTCTGTGTGATTGAGAATGTTGAATCATTCGTTCGATGGAGATAGAACCATTTCAATTACTAAAACTTGAATTTCTGAATTGTACTATCATAGGGACAATTCTCTGTGATTGCAGGGCATTCATGTGTTATTACCCTTAAGGAGGAACCGAGAAGAAATTTCAGATTGCAAGGAAAGATTGTATTTCGGAAATTCCATATCTGTTGTGGAATTCCTTCAGATTGAATCTTGGCCGAATTCAAGGTCAAGGAATGGCGCGTTGGACATAAGCCAATAGCATGGAAATTGGGGTTGAATATTTGATGAAGTCATGAGTGGAAAACTTTGTAATATGCGGTATCGAAATTGAAAGGATCGATTTTTTGTGTAACCTGAGTGGTTTGTTTGATTTGAAAGAAGCATTGTAGAAATGGTGCAGTGGGATCTGAGTATGTGGAAGGTGAAGGAGATATTTAGATCAATGCCCTAAAGGTCAAGTAATAACGTAGTGAAATACGCATAGAAAAACCGTAGATGAAGTGTTAGCACCGAGGAAATATGAATTGAAGGATCATTTCGATTGCAGAGGTGTGGAGATAATGAGATACATTGTAGCATGGTTAATTGCAGAAAAGGAATTGAATTGCAGCATTGAGGTTGGAACCATGAGATGAAGGGGAACCGTGGAGGCGGTTTTGAAACACTAAACCGGCGGTGTCGCACGACTTCAAGAATGGTAAGTTGTTTGTGAATTTGGAATGCAATAGCGTTGAGCACTTGACACGTAAGGTGGAGGTGGTTTTTAAAAGCCACGAATTTCGCATAGCGTTGAAGAGACAAGGCTCGGAGATGAAACGAATGCGATATTCGTTGGATGGTAGAACCTTGTGATCGAATGGCATTCACATCGTGAAGTTGCGTATGGGTTAATGCAAAGGTAAGCGGGATATATATGTTGTGGTCCCAATTCAATTATTATTTTGATATTTGGATATAACCCAAAGTTTGAAAGTTATGTTTTGGCTAGACGTATTATGGGTTGGCACTTGATTTGTATTAGTGCGTGGTCCAAATAGCATATTGATTTGTGAGGGCATTTATTGATGGAAGGAATAATAAAGAATTTCTTTATTAAAAGAAATTACCCATTGTAGTTATATGCAAATGGTAAGCTGTGGGCTTATTACATATTGAGTTTTTATAAAGCTCGAATGATTGGATCAAACTCCCATAAGGTAAGGGGAAGCTTATATTTGAGTTTATTTTAAATTTGAATAGTTGATTTAAATATCATAAAATGAGGTAATCCAATGGTTTTATAACCATTGTTTAAATAATAAAGCTTCCGCATGAGAATTGAATCTGGGCTAGATTGTTTGGTTTTTAATAACCATGAGTTTAAAAGATAGCTTCCGCGTAGTTTTAAGTTTTCCTAGAAAGTGAATTTAATTAGGACTAAAACTAGAATGCATTTTTATATGCATAAGAGAATATGATTGTGAGTATTAGCAGGGTAACCAGCCATCAAGTGGTATCAGAGCACGAAAGGCTCTGTTTGAAGTAAAAAAAAAATTGTAACTAAATCTGAATGTGTGATAAGAGAAGAAAGAAGATTAGATTCTAAAATCTAATATGAAAAGGTACACAGAGTTGCAGTGAATAGATATTTGTAGAACTGAATGAATGAAGAACAAGATCATGCATGGATCTTGCAGGTAAAATAATCTTAAATTTGATTTGAAAATTATGATTGCAGAAATATGGTTGCAAATAGATGATGATGGCAGTGAACCTGATATTCAGCTAAAGGTTGGATAGGGAGAACAACTGAAGTGTTATCAAGAAAAGGTAAGTTGAGGAGATATCCTAGAGAGAGCAGAAGAGAGTGCTCAA
This sequence comes from Pinus albicaulis, assembly GCA_034641835.2. Taxonomy (NCBI): domain Eukaryota; kingdom Viridiplantae; phylum Streptophyta; class Pinopsida; order Pinales; family Pinaceae; genus Pinus; species Pinus albicaulis. The sequence continues at coordinate 17,247 of JAXQQM020063558.1, forward strand.
GAGGTTCCAAACATAGTGAACCAGTGCTTGCCAAAAGACCAAGTCCAGTGAAGGAATGGTGAGGTAAGTGGTAGCAGGAGAGCTCGTTGTTGCAGAGGCTTAGTACAACTCATAGTGAGTGAGAAATTCATGGAGGAAATGATCATGGAGGATCAGAGAAGAGGTTCAGAAGAATGCCACAAAAATAAGATGAAGGATAAAGAAAGAGAAATTATAGTGATGAAAGTACAATTGGAGGTACTATTGGAATGGCTGCAAGAGGAGGAAAACCAGAAAGGAGGATGGATATTTCCACTGAAGGGAAAGAGAGTGATTTGGAAACCATTACAGATGAGGTGGAGGCAAAAGGAGATTGCCTTATTGAAATAAGAACTCAGAGTACTTGAGTCAAAGATGGAATTTGAATATTCCACATGCAGATGTGTTCAAAGGGAAGTGCTTGACAAAGAAACCAAGACTGAAAAGTCTTGTGGTTTAAAAACTAATGAGTTGTGTATTTTTTCAGGTACATCACAGGGAGATGAACAAGCTTTAAAGTTTGTTAAAGAGAAGGAGAGAGAATTGAATCTGAAATATGTTCAGATCAATGCTGAGATAGAAAGATCTCAGAAAGACATGAAGACAGAGGGGTCTCATGAGAATATTCAGCAGAATATTGGAGCAGAGAAAGAAATACCATCTGATGATGGTTAAAAAGCCGATGAAGGTATGGAAAGTCATGTGAAATTTCTGAAGTCTATTTCAAATGAAATTGTTGAATTGTATAAGAAATTAGATCTTTAGAGAAGAGAATTGGAGAAGTAGAGGATCTATGCACAGGATAATTTGCTGAAGAAGCAAGACAGAGAAATTTTCATGAATGATAATCAGAGAACAAATGATAAAAGAATGATTCAGCAAAATGAAGAAGTTCATTTTGATGAATCCCAATAGAAAGAAATTCATGAAGGAAAGAAGCAGAGACTAGCTGATAGTCTCGTGGAGGATGCAATTCAGGATAATGATGTGCTGACAAAGGATTTGGGAGGAAATTTAGAACAACATACTATTGGCATATCTTGTCCTTGATGGCAACCTACTTGATAAAGTTGATGGAAACCTACTTGATGAGTTGCCTATGATAAGCAACCTATGTGCTAAAGATGTAAGAATGATGTATCTACAGATCAGTTCAGATGTGACAGAGAAAACATTTCCAGTAAGTGCCAGAAAAATGATAAATATAATATGTCACAATGTATACGCTACTTTTGTGAAGGAAACCCGCGTATATACTCTACTTTTGTGAAGGGAACCCGCGTATACATTCAGGGTTAGCATATACACAGTTTTTATGAGGCAAAGTTGCGTATACACACGAATACGCACGCTCAAAGTCGCGTATGCCTTTTGCGCTCTAAAAACTATGATACCTAGGGGCATTACCATGGTATTGACCCATTTTATTGAGTGTTGGATTATCTATTTGATCCCATCCAGGAATACCATCGGAAGTTGTGTGGTTTTGGCTCATGGTATTGATAAAGACCAAATCTATTTAAGGAGAAGAAAACCATAGTGCAAGGGTGTGCATGAGTAAGGGTTGTGAATGAATAAATCTCTCTAAGGAATATCTGCATGGATGAACTCTGTTCTTGAATGATAGATCTAAATCTATGATGCACCTATGAAGAAAATGATGAAGAGGGATCTCTAGATCTGAAATGTATATGTATTTTCTAGATCTGATTATGGATTGTTTAGATCTTAGATGAGGCGAAATACTCTCTGAAGTAAGGGATGAAATCTGAGTTGTTTATCTGATCTGAAGAGCTGCACGGTCCTGAAAATTTACAGATGTATACGCAGGTTTGCTTCAGCAAAAGCGCGTGTATACGCGGGTCTGCTTAAGGAAAAGTGTGTATGGGCAGAAAGGATTTTTTGAAGAATGCACTGAAGTATACGCGGGTTGGTCTATATGAAAGCGCGTACATACGCAGGTTCAGTGCAGTAAAAGAGTGTATGGAATCTAGGGTTTTACTGAAGTATGTGGTATGAAATATCTGATCTGTTCTGCTGTTTTATTGCTATTTGTCAATGATGTATTCATACAAAACTGGGTTGTTTGAATGATGAATATGCTGTTGAAGATCAAGTTGTTGGTTGATTGGTTGATGATTCAATGAATGAATTGATGGAGTTATAAGTTTCAGTTTGATGAATGTTGAGCTTAAATGTGTGGAGTGGGTCCAGTCTGAAAATTTGATGAAAAGTGGCCTACAAGATATGTTTTATGGAAGCTGTTGGATCTAGTGTGAAAATTGATGAAAAATGGTCCATGGTGGTGCTGAGGGTTGTAGCCTTCAGTCAGGGGGTTGTAGCTCCCTTTCAGGTGAGGCTGGTAAATGAGAGCAGCGGGTCGTAGCTCCCTTCCAGGAGAGGCTGGTAAACGAGAGCAGAGGGTTGTAGCTCCCTTGTAGGAGAGGCTGGTAAACGTGAGAAGGTTGTAGCCTTCTGCAGGTGGGTGTCTGCGTGCTGGTATGAGTCTGCACCAGTACATGGTTGTAAGATGTTTTCTCTATAATAAAATATTGAAGGCTAAGACAACTACAACGGTGGTTTTCTCCCGACTTGGGTTTCCACCTAAAATCCTGATTTTCATGTGTGTTGGTTATGTGTGACGGTTTATTCTGTTATTACTGCTCATGCTTACTGTTTATTGAACATCTAATGAATGAATGATGGAATGATATAAGTGAAGAATTATCTGCATAATAAGATTGTTGGACATACGCATGTTTTATTAAGTATATCCGCGTGTATACGCGAGTTGGCTACATGAAAGTCACGTATGTGTTTTGAAGTAAGAAAAAGTAAAAAGTTTTGAGTATGCCCTAAATACTGATTCACCCCCCCCCCCCCACTCAGTATTTTTCCCAACAATTGGTATCGGAGCAGGTCCTTCTGTAGAAGCTTGATCGCTTGAAGGAGATCCGTCGAAAAAGTCATGAAGGGTTAATGTCTATAAGGCCACCTCTATTCAATGGAAATAATCTGTTATTCTGGAAGATACGAACAAAAGCATATCTGCAAAGTCTTGGTGCATAAGTATGGGCAATCGTGGAAGGAGGTTATCAGTATCCGGCAAGTATTCCTACTGATGCAGCAGAAAGTAAGAAATATGAAATCAATGCCAAAGCTGTCAATGTCCTATTAGGAAGCCTATATGAACCAGAATTTGCTAAAGTGATGCAGCTAAATTCAACAAAAGAAATATGGGACAAAATCATTCTGAGCTATGAAGGAGATACAAAGGTAAAAAGTGAAAAACTCCAAACTCTCAGAATTGAATATGAAAATTTAAGGATGCATAGTGATGAGAGTCTTGCCAGTTTCTTTTTACATCTAGATGATATTGTAAATCGTATGAGAAGTTTGGGTGAAACCATAACCAATACTACTCTGGTGGAAAAAGTCTTAAGATCTTTAACTTCAAAATTTGAGTCAAAAGTATCAGCTATTGAAGAAAGGCAAGATCTACAAACTCTTACTATTGTTCAACTAAATGGTATTATGATTGCTTATGAAATGAGACAAGGAGGTCCCTCTCAAATCAAAGAAGTTGCCTTTAAGGCGTGTGCAAAAGGAAAAGAAAAGGAAGTTGTCAAGGAATCAAGTTATATATCAGAAGAAGAAGAAGAAGCAAACTTTGTGAGAAGAATCCAACCAGGTACTGGAAGATTCAGAGGTAAGCTTCCCTTCAAATGTTTTGATTGTGGAAGAGTGGGTCATTATGCTGCTAAATGTCCTTATAAACAATTTGAAAAGGGAAAGAGTTATTATGCAAATGAAGATAATAATGAAATGTCAAGTGAAGATGAAGAAGATTCTGACCAAGATCTGTTAGTGCTCATGGCAAAGAAGCAAAAGAAGAAGGCTACTCAAGAAAAGAAGATATCTCAGAAAACATGTGCAGCAGAAAATGAAGAAGAGGAAACATGTATTGATTGTTGTTCTTGTAATCCACTCACTTGTGCATGCAATGATGAAGATAGTGAAAGTAACAGTATAAGTCTAGAAGAAAATCTCAAGATCAATGATGAAAGTAATTTTTGGGATCAATTTAAAAGGAGGGAATCTATCCTCAAGGATGTGATCTCTAGGTTGAATGAACAGATAGAAACAATGAAGGGACAGATAGAAATGTATCAAAGACTGCAGGACAAAGTAACCAATCACAGTGAAGGACTTGAAGCAGAAATCATCTCTTTGAAAGAAGACCTTGAAGCATCAAATAAGAAGAATGAAGAACTTCTACAATCATTTGAAAAGGAAGGATGTGAAGTAGAAATCATCTCGCTCAAAACAGATCTGGAAAAATCAAATAAGAAGAATGAAGAACTTTTACAAATCTTTGAAGAGCAAGAAAATGGGTTGAAAGAAGAGATCTTAAATTTGAATGATCAAGTAGAAGAAGGAAAAAGGGTTGAAGAAAGCATGATGAAGCAATGCCAAAAATTGGAGGTTCAGGTAAACATTCTCAAAGGTAAATTAGAAGAAAAGGATAAACTCTTGAGGTTTCAAGATAGTACTAAGATTCTAGACAATATTCTTAGTAGTCAAAGGTCTCCTTCTGTTAAACTTGGTCTTGGTTTTCATGAAACTGTTAAAGGAGAATCTAGTTCACAAGGAAGTGCTAAAGAATCAAAGGATATCAATGCAAAGCCTGAAGTGTTGAAAGAAGCAAAAGGTCAACCGACAATCATGAACTCTCAAAAGAAATCATTCCCTCCTTTGATCAATAATGTTGAATGCTTTAAATGTCATAATTATGGGCATGTTGCAGAAAATTGTAGAAGCAGATTGTTTCAGTCACAAACAAATAGATTTTATACAGAAAGGTACTCCGGGTCCTTTAAGGGATATTGTTTTTCATGCAACAAGTATGGTCATAAAGCAGCTGATTGCAATAGAAGAAAGTATAGAAAAACACATTATGATCCATATGCTTACTTTTCTGGTCATGCAAGATGTTATGCCTGTAACAAGTATGGACATGTAGAAAAAGAATGCAGGATGAACAGATCTGAGAAATTGAACAATTTCCAGCACACAATAAGAAACTTCAAGCTAAGCTGGAAAAGGAAGGAAGACCGGTAAAAAACGTAGGGAATATTGACCCTACTACAGTCATCCGCTTCTAAAGCTTATTTCTCATAATGACTGCATGAATGATGTGAGATACATTATAGAGATTAGTAATGTATCATCACAGGGGGAGCAATGTATGATGATTCTCATTATTCTGGTTATATTTATTTCTAACAGAGCATCTGATGTGAAGAAGACAGGTACAGGTGATACAACTTCATAGGGAGATGAAGGAATGTGAAGCTTTCAATGTTTCACTTACCATACGCGGGTTCAGTGAACTAAATCTGCGTATACACGCGAGTTACAGTAGAGACAGTCGCGTATGCACTTGTGACAAGAAAATTTGTATGACAGCAGAAGATCAAGAGCACAGGTTTAGGGGGAGCATCAGTCTAACTATTAATGATTGTATTATTGGCACTGTATCTACTTATTATTCAGTTCTAAATGATGATGAAATGATACATGGTTTCTTATGATGAGAATATGAATGAGCCCTGTTTGCTTTTTGCTGAAGAGTATTCCTTGCTTTCACACATGGATGAGATAGAAGTCTTATGATTCAGAGATAAGGACAGATCATGCAGAGATTGTTGTTGATGACTTACTGTTGAAAGTGTTCAGGATGCACAAGCTAAGGAGGAGCCTTGGTCATATGGAAAAGATGCTTGGATGTACATTTTTCAGGGGGAGCATTAGACTTGCTGAGTATAATGCATTGTTGGCATTATGATGGTTCTGAAACATGATCTCTTTTGAGGTCTTCTTGGTAGTGGTCATAAAAGGTCATATTTGTAATTTGATGAAAAGGTCATGATGAGATCTATGATGTAAAATTGTAATATTCAGTCATGTAAGGACTTGTTCATTTTGTAAACCCAATTGGTTGGGTAGTTGAGTCCAAATGTGTAAACCCACTTGGTTGGGTACTTGAGTCTCTTATGTAAATCCACTTGGTTGGATCATTGATGTAAGTATGAGTCCTTGGTGATAGGAAAGGTCATAGAGTCATGTATTTCATTGAAAAATATGTTTGAACATTCAGCATGAACTCAGGGGGAGCATGGTAACTTCAATGCACATCAGATTTGCAGAGCTCTTCTTTCTACATGAGAAGAAAAACCTTGTTTTGGTTTTGATCCGCCCTTTGCCCTTGATGTCAAAGGGGGAGAGTAACATGGTGTTTGAATAGGGGGAGAGCATCATGGTGTTTGCATAATGGTTATATTCAATGTATCTATCTGTTGTGATGATCAAACACCATCATGGTTGCCATCAAGTCCAAAGGGGGAGATTGTTGGCAGATGTTGTCCTTGATGGCAACCTACTTGATGAAGTTGATGAAACTTCCATGTTGAGTCTCAAATCTGCATCTTTTCCATACACTTTTCTATACCTTTTCATCCACCTGAACCTCCCAAGTTGTCAATATCATTGTATATTAATTGCAAAAGAGCATCTAACATGGTTTTTAACTATATTTTTGTGTCTGCTGTTTGATTTAGATTTTGTTCATTTAGCTGCGGAATCTTGCCACTTTCCGCAGTTGCTGCAACTTTCCGCAGCCATTTTGTGAAACTCTATGTTACAGGTGTCTACAGGAAAAACAAGCCACATGGGCAAGTCAGAAATGATGTGGACATGGTTCGTGTCCTATTGGCTCGAGCAAACTCATCTAAAGAAGCTGCGGTCAAAGGTGTCCAAATGGAAGTCAACCGTAGAGTCCCACGGTGACAGGACTCTGTTTCGTGTCACGTGAAGGTTCATATGGCCGTTTCTGAATTGCGGAGGACAAATCAACATCTGTACATGGCTCCATAGCCGAATTCAAACATCCACTCCTCATGGATTTACTTTTCAATACGGCCATGATCCTAGATCTGTGGACGTAATGGTCTACGTGTTCTCCATCAGCATAAAATTTAGGAATTAGTTATGTTTCTTTTGTTATAAATAACGCGTTTGCATACGCATATGGGATTAGTTGATGTTAGTCTTTGTTATCTTTTATTAGTCTGCTCTGTAATGTAATTACGTTGCACTTGTGCTGTAATATCACCTTGCTATTATGATTGCATATTAATATAAGAAGATTGTTTCCAAACGTAATTCGTACTTGAAGATTGTTGCCAAGGCTGGTGTAGAGGGCCCCTGCACTTGCCAAGGTTCTGTGCATTATTGTATAGTTCTTGTTTTATTTCTTTAAAGCTCATTGTGCCATAATCCATTCACATGTTTATACATTTCATCTTTCATGGTATATATGCTTCATTTCTGTTTATAATCTTTCATGCTTTCTATTTTACTTCTGTCTTTCATGTTTTATATTATTGATAACTGATCAGTGTTCTTGTTTCAGGTTATAAATAGGCAGCCCGGGCATTTGCATAACTTTTTGACTAATGACATGGAATTAACATTGTTCTGTTGCTAATTTGTTTTTCTTAGTTTCTGTTTAATTTCAGTACTGCTTTGTTTAATTCAGTTTTGCTCATTTGCTTCAGTAGTTAAATTTAGATATATTAAACTTCTCATAACATCTTCAGTTGCCTCCGAAAGCCACAGCTGGACTGATGGTGAGGGATTGTATTATGAAATGTGTAGTTTGGTATTATTTTCCTTTCTGCAAATTTAGATATATTAAACTGCTCATAACATCTTCAGTTGCCTCCGAAAGCCACAGCTGGACTGATGGTGAGGGATTGTATTATGAAATGTGTAGTTTGGTATTAGTTTCCTTTTTGCAAATTTAGATATATTAAACTGCTCATAACATCTTCAGTTGCCTCCGAAAGCCACAGCTGGACTGATGGTGAGGGATTGTATTATGAAATGTGTAGTTTGGTATTAGTTTCTTTTCTGCAAATTTAGATATATTAAATTGTGCATGACATCTTCAGTTACCTCCGAAAGCCACAGCTGGACTGATGGTGAGGGATTGAATTATGAATGTATGGTTTGATATTAGTTTACTTTCTGCAAGTTAGATATCAGTTACTCAAGTTTTTTATGGTTACTTCCGAAAATCATAGTTGGACTACTGATGAGGGATCAGAAGACAAGTTGATGTAATCTAATTTAGATTTACTTTGTTGCAATTTTGGATTTCTTTAAGCATAGTTTCTTTTGTGTTTAGACAGCAGCAAGAATAGTTTGGTTTTCATGCTCAATAGTTTACTGTTTTGATTTATTAGACTAGCAGCACCTTTTCATTTCAGCAGCACATTTTCATTTCCTTTCAAGTTTTGTGATTGTAAGTTTCAAATTCCTTTTTAAGTTTCAAGTTGGTAAATCATTATAGAGGATATCATTTCCTTGAACAAACATAACCATACTTGTTTTTATTTTTAGAATTTCCATCTCACCTTAGAAAACCAAAAACGACAAAAAGTTAAGAAATAGGTTATCTTGCACATATAGTGCGCCACACTTCATCAGCTTACGAATCCCGGATTGAAAAATTAAATGCAGCAATTTAGGACACACTAAATTGACCAAACATTTTGGTGCTGTTGCCGGGGAAGTGTAAATAGGTAGCCAATTTCTTTAAAAAAAATAATAATAATAATAAAAGAAGGGAAAACTTGATAACTTCTTGAAGTATTCTCTCCTCTTGCACCTAGTGTGATCTGGAGGATCAGAAAAGAGAGTTATTGGTTCAGTAATTTCTTAAGTATGCTCTCTTCTTGCACCTAGTGTGACCTGGAAGATCAGAAAGAGAATTATTAGCCCAAATTTTTAAAAAATAAAAATATATATAAAAAATGATATGCATAGAGCAAGAGATTCTAGGGGAAGGTTTATAGCTAAAGCCAAGAGGTCGATTTTCACAACTCCATCTTCTTCAAGGCATAGACCAGATTCACCACCATCTACCCCTAGCCTTAAGATTTTTGGAATTCAAGGAGCAGCTGAATTAGAGGATTCTTCTATACCACCTACTAAATCCCATTTAGAAAACAAAGAGACTCTCTCTCATCCTCCCTTGATAGAAGAACTAGAGGACTTTAAGGACTCTAAAGAAACTATCATGGTAGAGGAAGTAATATATGGAGGTAGAGGTAGAGGTAGAAGAGGAGGAAATAATGGTAGAAATAGGGAAGGAGACAACTTGTTTGGATTCCCTATAGTTGATGAGGAAACTCATACAACAATGAAAAATATCTCACCATCTGTCCTCCCTAACTTTTATGGATTGCGAAGTGAGGATCCTGAAACATTTCTGTTTGAGTTTGAAGTCGTGTGTTGAACCTACGACTATATGGAAGACTCTCAAAAACTCAAACTGTTTCCTTCAATATTGAAGGGATCTGCTTTGAAATGGTTCATGGGATTAGCTACTCAATCTATTAGGACTTGGAATGATATGAAACAAACATTTTTGGATAGATACTTGGACTATTGTATGCCCACCAATCACAAGGAAGAGGTATTCAAGATGATGCAAAAAGAAGATGAAAATTTGGAAGATTTACTTGAAAGATTTCAATACAACTTGATACTTGAAATATTTCAATACAACTTGAAAAGAGCAAAGATGAGCAATTTAGATGATGAAACCTTGAAAGCCCTCATATTAAAATCCATTAGAGATGAATGGATAGATATTTTAAACATGATGGGGAAAGGAGACATTTCTCAACTTCCACTTCGTGATATAACAGAACTATGTGTCCATCTCTCGAGAGGAAAATCTAAAACAGGAAAAGGGCCTAGGGATCCTTTTCTTATTAGGGCTAACAAATCTGCAACTGGATCAGTAAGTAGGGCAGAGATTGGTAATATGCTTGATGAATTCAAAACTGATATCTTAGGGAGCCTTAGTGAACAGCTAGACACCCTTAAAATCCAAAACAAGCAGAAAGCAGAAACAGATGCTCTAGCCATCTTTTGTCTGAAATGTAGGAAGAAACATGCTTTAAGGGAATGTCCCTTGGATGAAAAAGTTGTAGAAACATGTATAATTTGCTCAGAGAATCATGAGATCAAGGATTGTCCTTCAATTCCTGGACTCAAAGATGTCTTTCAAGAAGACCCAAATTCAGTAGAATCTCTCTGTTTTGTTGCAAGGAGACCTTGGCAGGGACAACAAACTCAAGGGTTTAACAACCCTATGAATTTTCAAACCCCACCAAATTGGAATCCTTAGCAACAACCTTGGCCCCAACATCAGAATCCATATCAACCATGGGTACAAGGGATGCAAAATCCTTATGGGAGATTTGCTCAATTTTATCAATATCCTCCATCTTTTCAAAATCAACAAGCTCCACAACTTCCAAGCCCAAATCCACAACTTTCATTGCCATTTTCACAACAACAACCTTCTCAACAAAATACAAATCCTCAACTCATGCTCCCATACCAACAGAAGACAAATCAACTTCCAGCTCAGCCATTGCCAAATCCTAACAATAAGAATCCTCAAACTACTTATATGGTAGAAGGACAACAATATCCTACCTATATGATTGTTCCTCTCAACGATGTACAACTCAGATCTGGTAGAGTTTTAGAAAAACCTTCTATAGATATTCAAGAGCAAGATACCTCTGAGGAGGACTCTCTTCAAGTCAATAAGGGTTCTGAGGAAGAATCTCTTCAAAATTCAAACATTCGAAAAGAAAAAGAAAAGTTAACATCCACAACTCCTATAGTTGAGCAACCCGCATCTTCATCTACACCTCCTTTTCCTGAAAGACTACAAATTGACAAGGGGGTGGAAAAACAAATCTTGTTGCCTAACTATGACTTTCTAGATGAATTGAAGAATGTTTGTATCAAGATTCCCTTTCTACAAGCCATTCGAGAAATTCCTATTCTAGCAAAAACAATAAAGGAGTTGAGTTTCAAAAGACTAGGAAGGAAACTAAAAGACACAAGAAGAATCCACCTGGTAGGAAAGATTGCAGATATTATGATGGAAAAATTACCATGCAGAAGTATGTAGATCCAGGAAGTCCAATTGTCAAGACACATATAAATGGGATAGAAATTCCAAACACATTGATTGACTTAGGGGCTGCTATCAACATTATGAGTAGACAGACTATGGACCAGCTAAAACTTCCTAACCTTATATTTACACCTACTCTACTGCAACTTGCAGATCGATCAATTATTAAACCAGATGGTGTATTAGAAGATATTTCAGTCTCCTTAGACTCTTGGGAATATCCAGTAGATTTTATGATTTTGACTCCCAAAAGTAATCTAGGAGGGCACCCACTTATCTTAGGAAGACCTTGGTTAGCCACAGCTGATGCTTTTATTAGTTGTAGATCTGGGGACATGTACATTTCTAATGGTAATTCGACAAATAAATTAAATTTGTATCCTCCAGCAAAAGCAATCACAGAAGTAGGAGACAATGAATGGGTTGATGATGAGGACAATATACAACCTGTCTTTACCATTTCTGAAATCAGTGAGGATAGTCAAATTCTGAACACATTAGAAAATTTTGAGACATCTTCAGAATATGACCCCACACAATTTCAGTTGGAATCCGACATAGAATATTTATCATCAAGACAAATGTCTCTTTACTCTATGGAAGAGTTTGGTAGTTCTACTATTGAGATTTTTCCAGGAAAAACATTGAATATCAACAAACATTTGGAAGAATCACAACAAAAATAACTAACCAAAATCTTGTAAAAACATTCTACTGCATTTGCATGGGAGTATACTGACATGAAAGGTATTGATCGTAAGACTTGCATCCATCATATCTATATTGAGGAAAACAGTAGACCAATCAGACAACCTCAAAGAAGGATGAATCCAAATCTTAGGGAGATAGTGAAAGAAGAGCTCCAAAAACTTCTCAATGTAAACTTCATTTATCCAATTTCAGATAACCGATGGGTTTCTCCTTTGGTTATAGTACCTAAAAAGAATGGTAAATGGAGGGTATGCATTGATTACAGGGAATTGAACAAAGCAACTTTGAAGGATCACTTTCCTTTGCCTTTTATCGATCAAGTATTAGACACATTAGCAGGTAAAAAGTACTTTTCATTTTTGGATGGTTTTAGTGGCTATAATCAAATTCAGGTAGCACTTGAAGATCAAGATAAGACCACATTTACTTGTCCATGTGGAACTTTTGCCTACCGAGTGCTTCCTTTTGGGTTATGCAATGCACCCGCAACATTCCAAAGAGCAGTACTAGGAATTTTTTCTGATCTAATCCATGATTGTGTGGAGGTTTATATGGATGATTTTACAGTTTATGGTAATTCATTTGAAGAGGCATTAGAAAGTTTGGAAAAAGTTCTTATAAGATGTAAAGAAACAAACCTTTCATTAAGCCATGAAAAATGCTTTATGATGTTTACTGAAGGGATTGTTTTAGGACATCATATTTCAGGAGATGGGATTAAGGTTGATAGATCAAAAGTTGAAGTCATCTCCAAGTTACCTATTCCAAATTGTCAGAGAGATGTTAGAAGTTTTCTAGGATTTACTGGTTACTATAGAAGATTTATAGAAAACTTCACTAAAATAGCATCTCCACTCTTCAAATTGCTTACAAAAGACTGTGAATTTAAATGGGATCCTGATTGTCAATCAGCTTTTGAAACTTTGAAAACAAGAATATCTGAAGCACCTATCTTGAGAAGACCAAATTGGAAACTCCCTTTCCATATTTCTACGGATGCTTCAGATACAGCTCTAGGAGCTGTGTTGGGTCAAAAAGATTTAGTTCCTTATGCCATTTATTATACCGGTAAAAATTTGACTCCCACAGAGTTGAACTATACTGTGACTGAAAAAGAGTTTTTAGCTGTTGTTCATGCAATTAATAAGTTTAGACATTACATAACAGGCTATGAAACTTTTATTCATACTGACCATTCTGCAATTAGATATTTAATGAACAAGCCTGTTACTAATGGCAGAGTGACAAGATGGCTCTTACTTTTGCAAGAATTCAATATTATTGTGTTGGATAGACCAGGAAAACAAAATACAGTAGCTGATTTCTTGTCTAGGATTCAGAATACTAAAGAAGATTCTCCTGTAGAGGATAAGTTTCCTGATGAATACTTGTTTGCAGTAACTATTAAGACTCCTTGGTATGGAGATATTGCTAACTATTTGGTTACAGGGAAACTGCCTTCACATTTATTTCCAAGTGAAAAACGAAAAATTATTCAGGAGAGTTCAAAATATTCATGGATTTCTAATGAATTGTTTAAAACAGGGCCAGATCTTGTGATCAGAAGATGTGTCAGGGAAGATGAAATGCCTGATATTCTTAAGGCATGTCATGATGAACCATGCGGAGGACACTTTGCAGACAAAAGGACGGCCTATAAAATCCTCTCTTTAGGATATTATTGGCCTTCCCTCTTCAAAGATGCAAAACAATATGTCAAAAGGTGTGACAGCTGCCAAAGAGTAGGGAAACCTACCCTTTCAAATGAAATTCCATTGCAAACACGGGTACTCATTGAACCCTTTGAAAAATGGGCTTTAGATTTCATTGGACCTATTAATCCACCATCTAAGCAAAAGAAGTATATATTGGTTTGTGCTGATTATGTTACTAAATGGGTAGAAGCCAAAGCATTAGTATCTGCTACTGAAAATTCAGTTGTTCATTTTCTTTATGAGGATATTTTTACTCGCTTTGGTGTTCCAAGAGAAATTGTGACAGATCGGGGGAGCCAATTCACATCCAATTTGGTGGAGAAGTTGATGGAAGAATACAAAATCAAGCACAGAAGATCTACTCCTTACCATCCGCAAGCAAATGGTCAAGTGGAGTCCACAAACAAAGTTCTTGAAAGTATCATCACCAAAACTATTCATCTACATAGAAGAGATTGGGCAGAAAGGCTTCCTGAAGCCTTGTGGGCCTACAGAACTACATGGAGAAATACAACAGGACATTCTCCCTATGAACTTGTTTATAGGAAAGAAGTCTTGCTCCCCATTGAGTTCCAAGTCAAGACCTTCAAGATAGCAGTTCAGTTGGGGATGGACTTATCAGAAGCCCAAAAGCATAGAATGGAGCAATTGAATGAGCTAGATGAGATCAGACAAGAAGCAATTTTAAGAACTGATCTAGTTCAATATCAAAGAGCTAAATGGCATGACAAGTATATCAAAGAGAAGAAATTTCAAGAAGGAGATTGGGCATTGTTATTTGATTCCAAGTTTAAAGATTTTCAAGGAAAATTTCAGACTCATTGGCTTGGGCCATATGAGATTGACAAAATCTTTAGCAATGGAGCGGTAAGAATCAAGACCATTGATGAGTTTCAAACTCCTCTTATTGTGAATGGCCATAGATTGAAAGTTTATCATAAGCCACTCTCAAAAGAGGATTTTGTCAAATTGTTTCAAGAAAGTTCTGCAATCAGGCTGGTATAGAAGAGTTCTTCTTCTCCACCAGCCTAGCTTTTGTTCTTTTCAGTTTTAAAAAAAAAAAAAAAAAAAATGGTATAAGCCTGAAAACCAATCACTGATTGGCAGTCTTATACAGAAAATATAGGGTGAAAATCAGGAACACCTGACACTCTATATTTTCCAAAAAAAAAATCTCTCTCTTTCATTTCACAAGTCTTGTGACCACCCACTCCATTCCATTCCACTTCATTCCATTTCATTTCACTTCATTTCACTCCATTCCATTTCATTTTATCTGTTTCATTCCATTTCATCAATAAAATTATTTTTCATAACCATTTCCATCTAGTCATTTGTCATCCGTTCATTTTCATTCACCAAAATAATAGCTGTGTCAGTTTCCGCAGCTGACATCTGTTTCCGAAGCTGACTCCAGTTTCCGCAGCCAGAAGCAGATTCCGCAGCTACTACTCTGTTTTCAAAAGAATGTACAGCCAGATGTTATTTTCATAATCATGAAATAAAATGCAGGTGAGAGGATCAAAAATGAAGACCTGGAGCATTCAAGACACCAATAAAGAGCAACTAGTTGAAGACCAAGGGAAAAGGAAAAAGATTCCAAGGTATGAGTAAAATTCATTTCAAATAGCATTGAAAAACACATTTTTATATAGTTCTAAACCATAAGCTCCATCCATTATGTGCAATGATTATATTGACAACTTCCGTAACCCTTTCACGATCTCCACATGATCCTCCCGCATTCATTCTCAAACGATTCCATAATTAAACCCCCGATCTTCACTCATATTCCTATATTCCACCGGTGACAATGAGACGTAATTGATTTGACCATGGACTCTTACAGCCGCATAAATCCATAGCCGTTGTTTAAACGTGCTCGCATTTATTTCGCAGCCACCAAATTTCAAAACACTGCCGGATGTGTTATACTCTGTTAATCTCACAGTCGTGTCTCTGTCGTGCTCACGAAAACCCCTCTCTGTTCTGTTCACTCCATTTCGTTCTCTATTACGCTATAGTCTGTATCCCACTCTTTGATATCTACCCACAATCATTGTGCTCATCTCTGTGCATTCAGCCGTTCTATTTCCATTGAACCCTCACGCAGGCAAATTTGTGAAGAGCAGAAAGAAGAATGGGTAAATTGCTAAGAGCAGAACCGGAAGGACCTAAGTTCATGGAGGGATATCCGCAAGTAAGGGATATATTGAAGAAAGCAAAGTGGCTGCGGTTTATCCAAAAATTCAGAGGTTATCATAAAGAAGTGACAAAAGCATTCGCAAGGTCGTTTAATGGCTTGGAAGTAGAGATTGGAGACCTTAAGTTTGCGTTCAATGAAGCATCTATAGCATCTGCCATGGAACTTCTTCAAGAGGGTGAGCGTTGGTTTAAGAATAAAAGCATCAGTGATGAAGCCTGGAGAACAATCTTACGAAACCAAGGTATGGACATAACTATTTTTAAAAGAGGAATTCTTGTTCATGCATTGAAAGAGGAATGGGCTACTTTGCTACTAGTTGTTCAGAAATTCATTACCTGTGAAGGCCGTTTTGGGTCCATGTATATGTACCATACCAGGTTGCTGATGAATTTTCTAGATAATCAAGCTCTCAATCTCCCATATTTTCTATTAAATAGCTTGAAGAAAATGTCTGTGACCGTTCAGAAGCATTTAGGAGATGTAGAACCACATCTATATCACCACGGTCTTGTAAAAATTTTGATTGAAAAAGAGTTAAATGAAAAGAAAGACACATGGGAACAATTTCTGATTAGAAATTTCTTTGAGGAACCTCAGGAAATTCCTGAAGGTAGTACAACAAGAAGGAGTAGAAGAAAAAGAATAAATGATGAAACTCAAATTACTCCTACTCAAGAAATTCCTAAAGGTAGCACAACAAGAAGAAGTAGGAGAAAAAGAACAATTGATGAAATTCAAAATACTCCTACTACTACAATTGAAAGAAATGATAGGGAAGAGAGACTGTCAAAGAGGAAGAAGAAAGAAATTAAGGGTAAAAAGCCAATAACACCAAAAGAGAGAAAAACTATTGAGGCTATACATCAAACCCCTTCTTCTGAAGAAGAAGATCATCAAGTGTTATCTGAAAGATTAGTTTATCTTCAAAAACAGTCATCTATGGCCAAGAAGATAGAGAAAGGAAAACAAAAACAAAAGGATAGTGTACCACAGCGTGTAAGAAGAAGCAGCAGACTTAAGGGGAAATTGAGGAAAACGCAAATAAAGGGTCCTCATTTCATTGATTTGGGAGAGGAAACATCTGAACAGTCCCCAGCTCACCATAGTCCATCTCAGTCAGTTAGTGAACCTGGTTCATTTCATTCTCAGTCAGACATTGAACATAGTCCATCCCATTCTCAGCAAGATGTTGATGTGAGCCCTTCTCAGCCAGATTTTGAAGATAACTCTCCTTCACGGCATTTTGGGGACAGCCCAATAAAAATGACACATGATATAGACCCCAAGCAGCAGGAAGTATATGACTATATAGAATCTTTGGAAAAGGCAGCTACAGGTCCCAGTACTTCGTCCATTCAGCCTCATACAGTACAGGATGATTTAGTCCAATCACTAAAACAGGAAATCTTTGAGCTAGAGCTTTTAAATAGACACATCAAAAATGAAAATGAGACATTGAAGGAACAAGGCAAACTGGACAAAATCATTCATGATAATACCATGCTACATCTGGGAATATGGCAGAAGAAGAACAAGAAATTGAAAAGGAAATGCCAGAAGTTAAGCAGAGCATTGGTTAATATCAAATTTAGGTGCTTAATGAAGAAACCCAGAATGTTGGCAGCACCAAGGAAGAGGAGGAGAGGATTAGACGTGCTGGCTGAAGTGTCAAGGCATATGAACTGAGGAAGGATTATCAAAATTTTGGTTGCATGAGGACATGCAACACCTTCACGGTGGGGGTATGTTGAGTCTCAATTCTGCATCTTTTCCATACACTTTTCTATACCTTTTTCACTCACCTGAACCTCCCAAGTTGTCAATATCATTGTATATTAATTACAAAAGAGCATCTAACATGGTTTTTAACTATATTTTTGTGTCTGCTGTTTGATTTAGATTTTGTTCATCTAGCTGCGGAATCTTGCCACTTTCCGCAGCTGCTGCAACTTTCCGCAGCCATTTTGTGAAACTCTATGTTACAGGTGTCTACAGGAAAAACGAGCCACATGGGCAAGTCAAAAATGATGTGGACATGGTTCGTGTCCTATTGGCTCGAGCAAACTCATCTAAAGAAGCTGCGGTCAAAGGCGTCCAAATGGAAGTCAACCGTAGAGTCCCACGGTGACAGGACTCTGTTTCGTGTCACGTGAAGGTTCATATGGATGTTTCTGAATTGCGGAGGATAAATCAACATCTGTACATGGCTCCTTAGCTGAATTCAAACATCCACTCCTCGTAGATTTATTTTTCAATACGGCCATGATCCTAGATCCGTGGACGTAATGGTCTACGTGTTCTCCACCAGCATAAACTTTAGGAATTAGTTATGTTTCTTTTGTTATAAATAACGCGTTTGCATATGCATATGGGATTAGTCTATGTTATCTTTTATTAGTCTGCTCTGTAATGTAATTACGTTGCACTTGTGCCGTAATATCACCTTTCTGTTATGACTGCATTTTAATATAAGAAGACTGTTTCCAAACGTAATTCATACTTGAAGATTGTTGCCAAGGCTGGTGTAGAGGGCCCCTGCACTTGCCAAGGTTCTGTGCATTATTGTATAGTTCTTGTTTTATTTCCTTAAAGCTCATTGTGCCATAATCCATTCACATGTTTATACATTGCATTTTTCATGGTATATATGCTTCATTTCTGTTTATAATCTTTCATGCTTTCGATTTTACTTCTGTCTTTCATGTTTTATGTTATTGTTAAACCGATCAGTGTTCTTGTTTCAGGTTATAAATAGGCAGCCCGGGCATTTGCATAACTTTTTGACTAATGACATGGAATTAACATTGTTCTGCTGCTAATTTGTTTTTCTTAGTTTATGTTTAATTTCAGTACTGCTTTGTTTAATTCAGTTTTGCTCATTTGCTTCAGTAGTTAAATTTAGATATATTAAACTGCTCATAACATCTTCAGTTGCCTCCGAAAGCCACAGCTGGACTGATGGTGAGGGATTGTATTATGAAATGTGTAGTTTGGTATTAGTTTCCCTTCTGCAAATTTAGATATATTAAATTGTGCATGACATCTTCAGTTGCCTCCGAAAGCCACAGCTGGACTGATGGTGAGGGATTGTATTATGAAATGTGTAGTTTGGTATTAGTTTCCTTTCTGCAAATTTAGATATATTAAATTGCTCATAACATCTTCAGTTGCCTCTGAAAGCCACAGCTGGACTGATGGTGAGGTATTGAATTATGGATGTGTAGTTTGGTATTAGTTTCCTTTCTGCAAGTTAGAAATATTAAATTGTGCATGACATCTTCAGTTACCTCTGAAAGCCACAGCTGGACTGATGGTGAGGGATTGAATTATGAATGTATGGTTTAATATTAGTTTACTTTTTGCAAGTTAGATATCAGTTACTCAAGTTGTTTATGGTTACTTCCAAAAATCATAGCTGGACTAATGATGAGGGATCAGAAGATAAATTGATGTAATCTGATTTAGATTTACTTTGTTGCAACTTTGAATTTCTTTAAGCATAGTTTCTTTTGTGTTTAGACAGCAGCAATAATAGTTTGGTTTTCATGCTCAATAGTTTACTGTTTTGATTTATTAGACTAGCAGCACCTTTTCATTTCAGCAACACATTTTCATTTCCTTTCAAGTTTTGTCATTGTAAGTTTCAAATTCCTTTTTAAGTTTCAAGTTGGTAAATCATTATAGAGGATATCATTTCCTTGAACAAATATAACCATACTTGTTTTTATTTTAGAATTTCCATCTCACCTTAGAAAACCAAAAACGACAAAAAGTTAAGAAATAGGTTATCTTGCACATATAGTGCGCCGCACTTCATCAGCTTACGAATCCCGGATTGACAAATTAAATGAAGCAATTTAGGACACACTAAATTGACCAAACAACCTACTTGATGAACCTACTTGATGGATTGCCTATGATAAAAACATTTACTATGTGTTAAGGATGTAAGAATGATGTAGCTACAGATTAGTTCAGATGTGACAGAGAAAATAATTCAAGTAAGTGCCAGAGAAATGGTAAAATATAATATGTCACAATGTATATGCTACTTCTGTGAAGGAACATGATGTATACATTCGGGGTTAGCATATCTGCTTGATTTTATGAGAGCAAAATTCTTTATTATACATAAAAATACGCCAAATACGCACGGTCAAAGTCGCGTATGCCTTTTGCCCTCTAAAAAATATGATACCTAGGGGCATTACCATGGTATTGACCCATTGTATTGAGTGTTGGATTTTCTATTTGATCCCATCTAGGAATACCATCAGAAGTTGTGTGGTTTTGGCTCATGGTATTGATAAAGACCAAATCTATTTAAGCAGAAGAAAACCATAGTGCAAGGGTGTGCATGAGTAAGGGTTGTGAATGAATAAATCTCTCTAAGGAATATCTGCATGGATGAACTCTGTTCCTGATTGATAGATCTGAATCTATGATGCACCTATGAAGAAAATGGATCTATAGATCTGAAATGTATATGTATTTTCTAGATCTGATTATGGATTGTTTAGATTTGAGATGAGGTGAAATACTCTCTGAAGTAAGGGATGAAATCTGAGTTGTTTATCTGATCTAAAGAGCTACACAGTCCTGAAAAGTTACAGATGTATACATGGGTTAAAACTGACAAAAGTCGTGTATTGGTGGGTATGTAAAGAAAAAGCACATATGGGGCGAGAAAATTTTGAAGATACGAAGCTATCAAGATTGGTCTATATGAAAGCGTACATCACGGGTTGATCCGAAAGTAAAAGCGTGTATAGGTCTAAGGTTTTTGAAGTATATGGTATGAAATGTTGGATCTGTTCTGCTGTATTACTGCTATCTGTTAATGATGTATTCATACAGATATGGGTTGTTTGAAGGTTGAATATGCTGCTGATTATGATTGATTGAAGATCAAGTTGTTGGTTGTTTGGTTGATGATTCAATGAGTGAATTGATGGGGTTGGAAGTTTCAGTTTGATGTATGATTGATCTTAAATGTGTGGAGTGGGTCCAGTCTGAAAATAAGATGAAAAGTGGCCTGCAAGTTGTGATCTATGGAAGCTATTGGATCCAGTGTGAAAATTGATGAAACGTGGTCCGCAGAGGTGCTGAAAGTCGAAGCCTTCAGTGAGGGGGTTGTGTCACTTCGGTGTGTTAAACGCGAGCAGGGGTTGTAGCTCCCTTGGGAAGGCAGACGAGAGCGGGGGTTGTAACTCCCTTCCGGGAGAGGCAGGTAAACGAAGAAAGGTTGCTGGCAACTGCACGGGTGGGTTCTTTAACGTCTTTGGTATGATGCACGCCGATTACATGGGTACATGAATGTTTTCTCTATAATAAAATATTGAAGGCTGAGACAACGGCAGCGGTGGTTTTCTCCCGACTTGGGTTTCCACCTAAAATCCTGGTGTTCATGTGTGTTGCTTATGTGTGATGGTTTATTCTGTTATTACTGCTCATTCTTACTGTTTATTGAACATCTAATGAATGAATGATGGAATTATATAAGTGAAGAATTATCTGCATAATAAGATTGCTAGACATACGCATGTTTTATTAAGTATATCTGCGTGTATATGCGAGTTGACTACATGAAAGTCGTGTATGTGTTTTGAAGTAAGAAAAAGTAAAAAGTTTTGAGTATGCCCTAAATACTGATTCACCCCCCCCTCTCAGTATTTTTCCCAACACATACTGATGTGTTGTCAGAGGAGAAAGACAATGAAGATTTTCTGGGTCTTGAAAAAGACTTAGAACTGTAGAAAGAAAATTTGGTGACTGGATCATCAAATGAAACCATTGGGTCTTGTAATTTTGAAACTGACAATTTGACTGTGTTTATAGGTATTGCAGAAGACAGTCCATCTTTTGGAATTGTCTTGAAGGAAGGTGAAAGAACCATGCAGAAACTTTTTACTATTGGTGACAAGGAAGAATTGGCTTGTCTGATGGGCCAAGAGCAGAATGTGGGACAGATTTTTAAAACTGACACAGTGGTGGAAAATCAGAATTCTATTCTGATAGAGGATGAGGATACGGTGTTTGAAGAACTTGATTTGATTTCCAAAATCAATCAAGAAGGTGTAAGACAATTACTGAAGACTGTCAAGGAAGAAGAGGGATATGCTAAAACTAAATTGCATCATACTGATGATGTGAAACAAATACAAAAGAGATGGCTGAATTGTTTGCTGGAAACAATTATACAAGAGGAAGGAATTGTAGACACTAGAATAAAATTGCCTGAATTTGTGAAAGGAGCAGATACTAGTTTGTCAAATTTGATTATGCTTACTAGTATACTGAATGAGTATGTTACTGCAGGTAGAGAATTAAATGATAATTTATTTTTTGAAGATAAATTTGCAGGTGATTAACATAATAAAATTGTTGCAGAGGGAGATATCTTAAGAGATATTCAGGAAGTTTGGGAGGCAACATCAATTTTGGCAGCAAGAAGGGAAGTAACAGAAACAACAGCAAAAGCAGCAGCTGAAGTAACAAGAATTGAAAGCAGTAGCAGTAGGCAGAGTAAGTTCTAGATAGGAGAGAAGATGGACAGAGAAATTGAAAGCATCAGAAGGTTGATGATGAAGGTGTCTCAAAAGAAGAAAATAGCAGCAAGAAAGCAGAGAAATTTCAGCAAGGAAAAGACAAGAAGAGATTGTGAAAGCATAACTGGAGGCAAGTTGCAGAACAAGATATGGAAACCTGGAGAAGTGCAGTTGAAAAATAATGTAGCTGTTGGACATTAGCAAAACAAAGTATGGCATCCAGGAAGACAAGAACTAAAGGCACATGATCAAGAGATCATGATCATTTTTAACCTTGGGAGTTTGATCTAGGGGCATTAGATTCGGAAAATACCTTGTATTTTATTAAACATAGGGGGTCTTATGTTTTTGAAAGAATATTTATTTTTATGTAAATATTAATGGGCTTTTGAGTGATTTTAATTAATTAATAAGAGATATTAAGTATTGTGAGGATTTTGTAAATGTTCCCGAATGATTGGAGAACATGAGGGAAATCAGATAGTTTAGATTTGAGATATTTAGGAATTGATTGTAAATCCTAAGTTAGATTCAGGTTCAAGATTTTAGGGAGTGAGGAGTTAGAGTAGGAACAGGGTTTGGATTGTAAGCCTTCGGCAAAGTTGGAAGAAGGCCACTAGTTGAAAATTAGGCCTGAAAGGAAATTTTCCTATGTAATTACATATTTTATTTATATATAGAGAAAAACTCAATTTCAGAGTTTTGAGTTGAGTGCATATTTTTGGCTTTTGTTTTGAGTATATATTATGCACAATTAGGATTGATGGAACAGAGAGAGTCTATCATTTGATGTTTTAATTGCATGTTTGATTGTGTGGGTTGAGAATGAACATTCACTTGTTCGAACTCTGTGTGATTGAGAATGTTGAATCATTGGTTTGATGGAGATAGAACCATTTCAATTAATAAAACTTGAATTTCTGAATTGTACTATCATAGGGAAAATTCTCTGTGATTGCAGGGAATTCATGTGTTATTACCCTTAAGGAGGAACCGAGAAGAAATTTCAGGTTGCAAGGAAAAATTGTCTTTCATAAATTCCATATCTGTTGTGGAATTCCTTCAGATTGAATCTTGGCCGAATTCAAGGTCAAGGAATGGCGCGTTGGACATAAGCCGACAACGTGGAAATTGGGGTCGAATATTTGATGAAGTCATGAGTGGAAAAATCTATAATATGCGGTATCGAAATTGAAAGGATCGATTTTGGGTGTAACTTGAGTGGTTTTTTTTATTTGAAAGAAGCACTACAGAAATGGTGCAGTGGGATCCGAGTATGTGGAAGGCGAAGGATAGATTCAGATCAATGCCGTAAAGGTCAAGTAATGGCGTAGTAAAATACACATAGCAGAACAACAGATGAAGTGTTAGCGCAGAGGAAATATGAATCGAAGGATCATTTCGATTGCAGAGGTGTGGAGATAATGAGATATGTTGCAGCATGGTTAATTGCATAAAAGGAATTGAATTGCAGCATTGAAGTTGGAACCATGAGATGAAGGGGAACCGTGGAGGCGTTTTTGAAACACTAAACCGGCGGTGTTTTACGACTTCAAGAATTGTAAGTTGTTTGTGAATTTGGAACACGATAGCGTTGAGCACTTGACACATAAGGTGGAGGTGGTTTTTAAAAACCACGAGTTTCGCATAACGTTGAAGAGATAAGGCTCGAAGATGAAATGAATGCGATATTCGTTGGATGATCAAACCTCATGATCGAATGGCATTCGCATCGTGAAGCTGCGTATGGGTTAAGGCAAAGGTAAGCGAGATATATATGTTGTGGTCCCAATTCAATTATTATTTTGATATTTGGATTAACCCAAATTTTGAAAGTCATGTTTTGGCCAAACGTATTATGGGTTGGCACTTGATTTGTATTAGTGCGTGGTCCAAACAGCATATTGATTTGTGAGGGCATTTATTGATGGAGGGAATAATAAGGAATTTATTTATTAAAAGAAATTACCCATTATAGTTATATGAAAATGGTAAGCTGTAGGCTTATTACATATTGAGTTTTTATAAAGCTCAAATGATTGGATTGAACTCGCATAAGGTAAGGGGAAGCTTATATTTGAATTTATTTGAAATTTGAATAGTTGATTTAAAAATAGTAAAATGAGGTATTCCAATGGTTTTATAACCATTGTTTAAATAATAAAGCTTCCGCATGAGAATTGAATCTGGGCTAGATTTTTTGGTTTTTAATAACCATGAGTTTAAAAGATAGCTTCCGTGTAGTTTTAAGTTTTCCCAGAAAGTGAATTTAATTGGGACTAAAACTGGAATTCATTTTTATATGCATAAGAGAGTATGATTGTGGGTATTAGCAGGGTAACCCGCCATCAAGTGGTATCAGAGTAGGAAAGGCTCTGTTTGAAGTAAAAGATTTTTTTTTTGTAATTAAATCTGAATGTGTGATGAGAGAAGAAAGAAGATCAGATTCTAAAATCTGATATGCAAAGGTACACAGAGTTGTAGTGAATAGAGATTTGCAGAACTAAATGAATGAAGAACAAGATCATGCAGTGATCTTGCAGGAAAAATAATTTTAAATTTGATTTGAAAATTATGATTGCATAAATATGGTTGCAGATAAGACGATGATGGCAGTGAACCTGATATTTAGCTAAAGGTTGGATAGGGTGAACAACTGAAGTGTTCTCAAGAAAAGATGAGTTGATGAGATAGCCTAGAGAGATCAGAAGAGAGTGCTCAAGAGGTTCCAGACATAGTGAACCAATGCTTGCCAAAATATTAAGTCCAGTGAAGGATTGGTGAGGTAAGTGGCAGCAGGAGAGCTTGTTGTTGCAGAGGCTTAGTACAACTCATAGTGAGTGAGAAACTCATGGAGGATCAGAGAAGAGGTTCAGAATAATTCCACAGAAATAAGATGAAGGATAAAGAAAGAGAAATTGCAGTGATGAAAGTACAATTGGAGGTACTAAGGGAATGGCTGCAAGAGGAGGAAAACCAGAAAGGAGGATGGATCTTTCCACTGAAGGGAAAGAGAGTGATTTGGCAACCATTACAAATGAGGTGGAGGAAAAAGGAGATTTCCTTATTGAAAGAAGAACTTAGATTTCTTGAGTCAAAGATGGAATTTGAAGATTCCACATGGAGATGTGTTCAAAGGGAAGTGCTTGAGAAAGAAACCAAGATTGATAAGTATTGTGGTTTAAAAGATAATGAGTTTTGTATGTTTGCAGGTACATCACAGGGAGATGAACAAGCTTTAAAGTTTGTTAAAGAGAAGGAGAGAGAATTGAATCTGAAATCTGTTTAGATCAATGCTGAGATAGCAAGATCTCAGAAAGACATGAAGACAGAGGGGTCTCATGAGAATATTCAGCAGAATATTGGAGCGGAGAAAGAAATACCATCTGATGATGGGTAAAAATCCGATGAAGGTATGGAAAGTTATGTGAAATTTCCGAAGTCTATTTCAAATGAAATTGTTGAATTGTATAAGAAATTAGATCTTCAGAGAAGAGAATTGGAGAAGCAAAGGATCTATGCACAGGATAATTTGTTGAAAAAGAAAGACAGAGAAATTGTCATGAATGAAAATCAGAGAACAGAGGATAAAAGAATGATTCAACAAAATGAAGAAGTTCTTTTTGATGAATCCCAGCAGAAATACATTCATGAATGAAAGAAGCAGAGACTAGCTGACAGTCTCGTGGAGGATGCAAATTAGGATACTGATGTGATGAAAAAGGATTTGGGAGGAAATTCAGAACAACATACTGATGTGTTGTCAGAGGAGAAATACAATGAGGATTTCTGGGTCTTGAAAGAGACTTAGAACTGCAGAAAGAAAATTTGGTCACTGGATCATCAAATGAAACCATTGGGTCTTGTAATTTTGAAACTGACAATTTGACTGTGTTTACAAGTATTGCAGAAGACAGTCCATATTTGGGAATTTTCTTGAAGGAAGGTGAAACAGTCATGTAGAAACTTGTTACTATTGGTGACAAGGAAGAATTGGCTTGTCTTATGGGCCAAGAGCAGATTCTGGGACAGATTTTTAAAACTGACACAGTGGTGGAAAATTAGAATTCTATTCTAATAGAGAATGAGGATACAATGTTTGAAGAACTTGAGTTGATTTCCAAAATCAATCAAGAAGGTGGAAGAAAATTACTGAAGATTTTCAAGGAAGAAGAGGGATATGCTGAAACTAAATTGCATCATACTGATGATGTGAAACAAATACAAAATAGATGGCTGAATTGTTTTCTGGAAACAATTATACAAGAGGAAGGAATTGCAGACACTAGAATAAAATTTCCTGAAGTTGTGAAAGGAGCAGATACTAGTTTGTCAAATTTGATTATGCTTACTAGTATACTGAATGAGTATGTTACTATAGGTATAGAATTAAATGATAATTTATTTTTTGAAGATAAATTTGCAGATGATGAACAGAATAAAATTGTTGCAGAGGGAGATATCTTAAGAGATATTCAGGAAGTTTGGGAGGCAACATCAATGTTGGCAGAAAGAAGGGCAGTAACAGCAACAACAGCAAAAGAAACAGCTGAAGTAATAAGAATTGAAAGCAGTAGCAGTAGGCAGAGTATGTTCTAGACAGGAGATAAGATGGGCAGAGAAATTGAAAGCATCAGAAGGTTGATGATGAAGGTGTCTCAAAAGAAGCAAACAACAGCAAGAAAGCTGAGAAATTTTAGCAAGGAAAAGACAAGAAGAGATTGTGAAAGCATAACTGGAGGCAAGTTGCAGAACAAGATATGGAAACTTGGAGAAGTGCAGTTGAAAAATAATGTAGCTGTTGGACAGCAACAAAACAAAGTATGGGATCCAGGAAGACAAGAACTAAAGGCACATGATCAGGAGATCATGATCATTTTTAACCTTGGGATTTTGCTGCAGGGGCATTAGATTTGGAAAATACCTTGTATTTTATTAAACATAGGGGGTCTTATGTTTTTGAAAGAATATTTATTTTTATGTAAATATTAATGGGCCTTTGAGTTATTTTAATTAATTAATAAGAGATATTAAGTATTGTGAGGATTTTGTAAATGTTCCCAAATGATTGGAGAACATGATGGAAATCAGATAGTTTAGATTTGAGATATTTAGGAATTGATTGTAAATCCTAAGTTAGATTCAGTTTCAAGATTTTAGGGATAGAATTTAGATTTTAGGAGTTTGCAGATTTTGAGGATTTTGTTGAGAGATTGAAGGGATTGAACCTAAATTGGTTCATCCTAATTTGTATAAATTATCAAGCCTTAAAGGCAGAAGATAGAGTGAGGAGTTAGAGTAGGAACAGGGTTTGGATTGTAAGCCTTCGGCAAAGTTGGAAGAAGGCCACTAGTTGAAAATTAGGCCTGAAAGGAAATTTTCCTATGTAATTACAGATTTTACTTATATATAGAGAAAAACTCAATTTCAGAGTTTTGAGTTGAGTGCATATTTTTGGCTTTTGTTTTGAGTATATATTATGCACAATTAGGATTGATGGAACAGAGAGAGTCTGTCATTTGATGTTTTAATTGTATGTTTGATTGTGTGGGTTGAGAATGAACATTCACTTGTTCGAACTCTGTGTGATTGAGAATGTTGAATCACTGGTTCGATGGAGATAGAACCATTTCAATTACTAAAACTTGAATTTCTGAATTGTACTATCATAGGGAAAATTCTCTGTGATTGCAGGGAATTCATGTGTTATTACCCTTAAGGAGGAACCGAGAAGAAATTTCAGGTTGCAAGGAAAAATTGTATTTCGGAAATTCCATATCTGTTGTGGAATTCCTTCAGATTGAATCTTGGCCGAATTCAAGGTCAAGGAATGGCGTGTTGGACATAAGTCGACAATGTGGAAATTGGGGTTGAATATTTGATGAAATCATGAGTGGAAAACTCTGTAGTATGCGGTATTGAAATTGAAAGGATCAATTTTGTGTGTAACCTGAGTGGTTTTTTTTATTTGAAAGAAGCACTGCAGAAATGGTGTAGTGGGATCCGAGTATGTGGAAGGTGAAGGGAGATTCAGATCAATGCCGTAAAGTTCAAGTAATGGCGTAGTGAAATATGCATAGCAGAACCACAGATGAAGTGTTAGCGTGGAGGAAATATGAATCAAAGGATCATTTCAATTGAAGAGGTGTGGAGATAATGAGATACGTTGCAACATGGTTAATTGCAGAAAAGGAATTGAATTGCGGCGTTGAGGTTGGAACCATGAGATGAAGGGGAATCGTGGAGGTGGTTTTGAAACACTAAACCGGCGGTGTCGCAAGACTTCAAGAATGGTAAGTTGTTTGTGAATTTGGAACGCGATAGCATTGAGCACTTGACACGTAAGGTGGAGGTGGTTTTTGAAAACCACGAGTTTCGCATAACGTTGAAGAGACAAGGCTCGAAGATGAAATGAATGCGATATTCATTGGATGATCGAACCTCATCATCAAATGGTATTCGCATCGTGAAGTTGCATATGGGTTAACGCAAAGGTAAGCAGGATATATATGTTGTGGGCCCAATTCAATTATTATTTTTATATTTGGATATAACCCAAAGTTTGAAAGTCATGTTTTGGCCAGACGTATTATGGGTTGGCACTTGATTTGTATTAGTGCATGGTCCAAAAATCATATTGATTTGTGAGGGCATTTATTGATGGAAGGAATAATAAAGAATTTCTTTATTAAAAGAAATTACCCATTGTAGTTATATGCAAATGGTAAGATGTGGGCTTATTACATATTGAGTTTTTATAAAGCTCAAATGATTGGATCGAATTCCCATAAGGTAAGGGGAAGCTTATTTTTGAGTTTATTTGAAATTCGAATAGTTGATTTAAAAATCATAAAATGGGGTATTCCAATGGTTTTATAACCATTGTTTAAATAATAAAGCTTCAGCATGAGAATTGAATCTGGGCTAGATTGTTTGGTTTTTAATAACCATGAGTTTAAAAGGTAGCTACCGCGTAGTTTTAAGTTTTCCCAGAAAGTGAATTTAATTGGGACTAAAACTGGAATGTATTTTTATATGCATAAGAGAGTATGTTGTGGGTATTAGCAAGGTAACCCGCCATCACTAGTGCAACAAATAGTTACAACTAGTTCAACTGAATTTAACTCAATTAATTGAGTTAACTGATTTCTCATGCATTAAACTAATGAACTAACTCCAATTCGAAATCCATAACTAATAGAATCACTCTGCATGTCTCACCAACAAACATCAACTTGAAATTCATGAGCTAACTAATTTTATCAAACTCAGTTAACTATTACAAGTGATTCTGAGATAATATTACATTTTATTGTCCAATTTAATTAAGGGAAAATTAAATTAGACACACATTTCCTGTTGAATTTTCAACACTCCCTCTCAACAAGAAAGGGATTATCATCTACCCCGATCCTTCCTCTATGGTATTTGAATTTTCTCCTGGCGAATGCCTTTGTCAGAATATCGGCATCCTAATCTTCCGTGGGAATGTACTAAAGTAGCATAATGCGCCTCTAAACAAAATCTCTGAGATGGTGGTACCATATGTCTATGTGCTTGGACCTATCATGGAATACTAGATTAACCGAGAGTTTAATGTAACTTTGGTTATCACAATGTATCACCGTCGGATCAATATAAAAACCAAACAAACCAAACAGAATGTTTCTCATCCAATTGGCCTCACATGCAGCCTGACTTTCTACCATGTACGTTGCCTTGGCTGAACTAAGTGCCACAGATTGCTACTTCCTATTGTAGTAGGAAACTGTTGTCAGTGCTATGCAGAAGATTCCTCCTAATGTGATCTTTCTTTCTGATGGACTGCCTACCCAATATGCATCGGTGAAGCCTTGAAACTCCACTCCCTCTTTCCATCTGTACCACAATCCATACTCTGTAGTACCCCTGAGATATCTCAAGACATGCTTCCCCGCCTTCCAAAAGAGCTTGGTTGGATTAACCATAGCTTTCCTCAGCTGGTTAACTGCGTAGAAAATTTTTGGTCAGGTTTTCACCAAGTACATCAGTGAACCCACTAGCTTCCTGTAAACAATAGCGTCCACTACCTCACCTGAAGTAGCATCATCCTTCCTCTATTTTCCTGGAAGAGGAATCTCCATGGGTTTACAACACTCCATGTGAAACTTACGCAGAATCTCTTTAGCATACTTACATTGAGAAAAAAATATCTCACCATCCCACTTCCATATTTCCAAACCAAGGAAATAGTGAAGGAGTCCCATGTTGTTCATTTTGAACTCTCTTGCAAGATTCTCTTTTCAAGAAGTTATCAACTTCTCATTACCTGTAAAAATTATATCATCAACATAAAGTACGATAATAAAGAGCTTACCATCAACCACAATCAAGTATGGGTTCGCATCTGCTTCACTTTTGGTGAAGCCCAACCTGGTGAAATAGTTGTCAATTCTAGTGTACCAAGCACGAGGTGCTTTCTTAAGCCCATACAATGCTCTCTTGAGTCAGCACACATGTGACTCACTGTCAAAGATCTTGAAACCTTTTGGTTGCTCTATGTACACTTATTCCCCAATAAATCCATTAATAAACACAGTTTTCTCATCCATATGATGTATCTGCAACCCCATCTATGTTGAGAGTGCAAGGATAGATCTAATCGATGAGTATCTTGCAACTAGTGCTAAAGTCTCCTCATAGTCAATCCCTTCAACTTGTGAGAATCCCCAGACTAAAAATATAGCCTTGTCCTTCTGCACACTCCCATCTACCATCTACTTCACCTTATAGATCCATCTAGATCCAACCACTGATTTTCTAACCGGTCTTTGGACAACTTCCTATGCATTGTTCTTGATGATGGAGTCATACTCCTCAACCATGGTGTCAACCCAAATTGGTTGTTGCACTGCTTCCTCAAGGGAAGATGGTTTTGTCACAATACACTTACTCATAAGAGCCATGTATCCAATAAACCTATTGGATACTGTCTCTATCTGCGTAGTAAATTAGGTACTCCTACATGCTTTTCCACATCAAGTCTCAATCTATCAGCTTCCATGGTGCGCCTTCTACCATTTCCAGTGGATGGCTCTACATGATTGTTTTCTGCCACTCCATGATCCTCTGCATGTGCTTGCTCCACATATTGAGGTTCATTCTTTGGAACCAAGAGTTCCTCATCTGCATGCAAATCCAACTCCCTCTCAAGGGACAATTGCATGGCTTTCTCCTCATCAAATTTTATATCTCGTCTCACAAGAGTCATCACGTTGCTTGGAAAATACACTTGATAGTTGTGGGGAGTATCAATGTACCCCAAAAATATCCCAATCTCAGCTATTGGTTCGAGCTTCTTCCTGGGATCTTTGGTCACATGGCAATTGATAGATTAGCCAAAAAATTTTAAAATACGAAACGTCATGTTTCTTACCAAAAAAAGCCTCCTATGGTGTACTCATGCCAAGTATCCTATGAGGACTAAGGTTTTGCACAAATATCATTGTGTTGCATGTTTCTACCCACAGATCTAACGGTAGGCCCTGATCATGCAATATTGGTTGTGCTACACCCACAATTATTCTGTTCTTTCTTTTTGTGACCCCATTCTATTGTGGGTTATGAGGTGCAGTAAAATATCTCTAAATTATTTCTTTGTTATAGAATTTCTTGAAATCATTGGAGATGTACTCACCACC
The DNA here is from genome assembly GCA_034641835.2 of Pinus albicaulis. Lineage (NCBI taxonomy): Eukaryota > Viridiplantae > Streptophyta > Pinopsida > Pinales > Pinaceae > Pinus > Pinus albicaulis. Next base: position 49,196 of record JAXQQM020063558.1, read on the forward strand.
ATTATCGCTCCTAAGAGCCTTCACATGCTTCCCCGTGTCTTTCTCCACCAGTGCTTTGAACTCACATAATTTTGAGAACGCCTGATATTTCTTCTGCATGAATTACATCCAACGCTTTCTAGAAAAATCATCAACAAAGATCACATAATACCTATGCTTTATTGTTGAAGCTGTAGATAATGGTCCACACATGTCTGAGTGAACTCTCTCAAGGATTTATGAAGCTCGGTTCTCCTTCTCATGAAAAGTGGCCTTTGCATACTTCCCCATGGTACATCCCTTGCATGTGTCTATCTGTGCAAGAGTACCCTTAGGAGGACCAGTAGAAATCTGTTGCATGACCTTCAATGCTCCGTGGGGTAGATGGCCCATTCTATTGTGCCATAACTCACCCTCATCCCAGCTCACCACTTTGTCTACCTTACCCATAAATTTCGTGCAACCATCTACATCAAGTTTATAGAGATTTTTCACACGAATCCCAATCTTCTTGGCTTGTCCTATGGATTTTTGTCAAAGGAAATATTTCCCTTCACTAAAAACCACATCATAGCCTCTATCCTCCAACATTGCGACTGAAGCTAAATTATTTTTCAGGCTTGGTACATGCATTGCATATTTTAATAAGAAGGGTTTACCTGACTATCTCTAGAAGGTAACTATACCAATCCCGATAGCACTGTACTACCTGTCATCACCCATTTCGATATGCATATGGAGGTCCTTCTCCTCCAGGATATTGAAAAGTTTGCACCACTATCCAAGTACCACACTGATTGCATTGCACTTGAAACCATGCATGCAATGAGCGAGAAATCAAACTGAAATTGTGAGGCCAAAGTCTCACCAGTTGCAGATCCTGAAGCCTTCTTGTTCTTCTCAATTTGTGGACAATTAGTGGCATAATTTCCATGCTCGTGACAGTGAAAACATTTCACTCTTAACATGTCGCGCTTCTTGCCATCTTTTCCAAAATAAGATTTGGAATAGGATTTCTTTCCTTTTTCCTTCTTCGCCTTAGAATCCAAAGCACAATTTTCTTCATCATCTGTCTTAGATGAAGATCCAGCCCTGGTATTCTGCCTGAATTCTTCTTGCACCAAATCCAACAAAAGTTGTTCCCAATCTGGAAACTTCTCCCTCCCATTAACAAAATCTTGATAACTATGCCAACTCTTGTAAAGGCCTAGAAGAGCTAGGCTCACCAAGACATCATCCGCGATAATAATTCCAATGCTCCCAAGCTCATCTCGACATTGGACAAACGTAGTTAAATATTTCATAATAGTATTGCCTTTCTCCATTTTTATTTCCTGATCTTTTCCTTAAGTGCCAATTTTATATGATCACTATTACTCTAAAACAAATTTGTCAAAGTCTTCCACATTGCATATTGAGTCACTTTTCCATGGATACTTGAGATAACGTGGTCTCGTACTCCCTCCAGTAAGATCCTCCTCGCCTTTGCAACCTTATTTTTCCAAGAATCAAGATTTGCGGCATATGCTGCAACGAGTTTGGGAATGTCATTATCAATGAATTTTTTCAACCCATTGTCCTCCAGAACTGCCTCCATTCTGTATTTCCATGCAATATAATTGGAACTGTGCTCAAGTTCATACTCCAATATCAAGCCATTGAAATCCATATTGATCTTGATTTGCCTGTCTCACCAAGAATACTTTTGAAAATTCGAATGCTATTCAGTCACAAACTCAATTTTTTCTCCACTATAGTGATTTCCTGTGCTCTGATACCATGTAGATATTATAAAAATAATATGTATATCAATGGATTCAATCTGATCATGCGATATACTAAAGCAAGATACTGAATCCTTTTACAAAACAATTGTGGAAAATAAACATGATCACCAATCACAACAAGTAAAGAAAGAATCAAATCAAACCACAACACATATATTTTCTCGGGGAAATCTTAATGCTCAAAAAACCTCTATCTTCTATTATATAATCATCATGGAATCATGAAACTATTATAATTCACTCTTCTCATAAGAGTCTCCTGCACTCTCGCAACTGTCTCACACTGACCTAGACAAAATCGACCAACACTTAGCCAATTTCCTGCCTCTAATCAGTCTACCTTGCTTACACAATTCATGTGGAATGCAATCCCTATTATTTAGGAATTTCATCCTTCCAAAGATAAGAAATAATCATGGGAAGTCCAGTGGTTGTCTTATTGCATGCGTGCAACCTACTAATGATACAATTGATAGTTAACATCCCTTTAACCTTTGTCTCAACTGGGTCTCCACTGCAACTGACATGGATGTAGCTATTAATAGTAAATCATCAATTGCATGGAAAATCACTGCATGTGAATTGAATATGATTTAATTCACTTGATCTCTCACTAGTGCAACAAATAGTTACAACTAGTTCAACTGACTTTAACTCAATTAACTAAGTTAACTGATTTCTCATCCATTAAACGAATGCCCTAAGTGCAATTCGAACTGCATAACTAATATAATCACTTTGCATGCCTCACCAACCACCCTCAACTCAAAATTCATGTGCTAACTAATTTTATCACACTTAGTTAACTATTACAAGTGATTATGAGATAAGATTACATTTTATTGTCCAATTTAATTAAGGAAAAAATAAAATAGATACACATTTCTTGTTCACTTTTCAACAACTTTCCTTCCGAAAAAAATTTCAAGAAAATTTCTTGAAAATTAAGAGATACCATCCCCAAATATTGTAACCATTATACTCCTAGGACAACATCAAAACCTCCCATTGGAATGGAAAGAATTGGACTATTCAACATATATTCCCCCATGGTTAGGTTGATGTTATGGCATTTTCCAAAGAATTTTATAGTTCCTCCATTTGCATCCATAACTTCACATTCTGGTGCTAGGTATGGGAAGCAATCCAATTCCTTCGCTACCTTACAATCAATAAAATTATGGGTATTACCCGAATCAATCAACACTATTACCTTTTTCTTAATAATACTCCCCTCTATCCTGAGAGTTTCGGGAGTGGTAATTCCTGCCAGTGCATTACACGATATGGTCAGACTCATTTCTTCTTTCTCTAGGGTTGGCTCCTGGTGTATATCCTCTTCTTTTGCAGTTTCTTGTTCATTTTCCTCCTCCACTTCACAATCTATGTAAAATAATTTCTTCTCAGCACACTTATGACCTTTAATGTATTTTCTATCACAACTGCAGCAAAGCCCTTTTTCTCTTTTTTCTTCCAATTTTTGTGGTGTCAACCTTGTAGGTTGTAGAAGTATAGGAGTAGCAACACTTCCATATTTATAGATGTGAGTGGTAGGCTTCCCTGTCACCGTAATTTTACATTCAATTTTTCTTTCCAACCTGAATGCCTTCTCCAATGGATCAGGTTCCCAAAGGCGAACCTCATGTTGCATTTTATCCTTTAAAGTTCCTATGAAGACATGAATCCTTTGTTCCTCTGGAACATCATTTACCCTTATATTCAATTTTTGGAAGTCCACTATGTGCTCCACGACTGAACCGTTTTTTTGAGATTTATCAATTTTCTAAAGAAGGTGTCGCTCTTTGTATCCTCATAATGTGCTGTCATTTCCTTCATAAAAATTTACGAAGTGATGATTTTTTTACAGAAGCCAAGCCATTTTTTCCATACAAATGTATTTCTTTCTAAATATAAAGTTGCAGTGCGTACCTTTTGTGTGTTTTTCACATTATTGAGATCAAAATATTGCTCCATCTGTAGTATCCATGTTACGGGATCCTTGCCATCAAAATTCCTCATGTAATTCTTTGGAATATGGTGGGCCTTCCATCCAACATTTGAGTTTATGAAATCACGATTAACATTTATTTTGTTCTCATCATGAGTTTCCTCTACTATCTTTTCACCATTAGGAATCATTTCTTGTATCAACTTTGTCAAGCCTTCCATGTCTTCCATGCCATTCTTCAAACCATCCATCTTAACTTCCACACCTTTCTTCAAACCATCCATTAGGGGAATTTTGAGGTCTAAAATGGGCCTCCTAAGGAAATTATAAAAAAATAATGGAAATAATAAAATAAGATTAGATTACATCATCAAATTTTAGAGGGGAAAAAAAAAAAAAAAACAATTTTTCAACTCATATTTTAACCTTATCACCCTATGGGTTTACTCAAATTTGGAGCAAAAACAATTGTTGGATGCATAATTGGATTTCTCATCCAAGGAGTACCCATGTTTCATCCTTTTGATGGACCCTTCCACAAAAAAAATGAGAAATACATGAAAAACATGATTGGAATCACATGTTTTCATGTTTTTCTCATTTTTCATGTAGCAGGTTCCATCAAATGTATGCAACATGGGTACTCCTTGGATGAGGAATTAACTTTTGCATCCAACGAGTACTCCTGCTCAAAATTTGAGTAAAATATTAGGGCGATAAGTTGAAAATACGAGTTGAAAAAGTAGTTTTATTATTTTATTATTTTCTAATCTTTTTACTTTTTTACTCCAAAAATGGTGAATCATCCCCCATGGTTGACATCATCATCTTGAATCCTATTGGTTGTTATAAAGTTTATTTGGTTGTAAAATTTTCTTAGGAGGCCCATTTTGGACCTAAAAATTCCCCTAATGCATATTATCTTCCATGCCTTTCTTCAAACCATCCATATTAGCTTCAATGCCATTCTTCAAACCATCCATATTAGCTTCCATGCCTTTCTTCAAAACTTCCATTTCATTTTTTGTTGCTCTTTGCGAGAGCGAAATTTGGTTCACTTGCTCTTGTAATTTTGATATATCATGTTGGACTTCTTCATATTCATGAGTCATAGTAGGGTATTTTGAGGGCTTAATGGGTGTTGAATTATTTTTAGGGGGAATTTTAAAACCAAATACTAGTATCTATGCTTCAATATTCCCTTGGAATCACTTCAAGCTGATTTTTCAAACAAGACTCATGCAATTTGAAAAAAAAATACACACATTTTTCTTGATTTTGAGGAGCTCGATATTGAAATCGGCTTATCTCTAAGATTTTGAATCTTCAATATCTAAAATTTGGTCTTGTAGTAGCCCTCTAAATATTCTTTCAAATGTGATAGGTCTGACCTGATTTGGAAGCTTCAAGAAAATTTTATGCCCAATCACCCACAATGAAATAATTATGCACTTGTTATGTAGAGCGAATTTCTACGGTGTGCCACATGTCAATGTTTCCTCCTTCGGCTCTGAAGTTGATATATAGGAAGATACAATTTGTGTACTGCCAACCACTATTTACAGAATTCCAATCCGATGCTTAGAGAGAAAGTTATGGCAATTTTCCCAAGGTCACCTCTTTTATATGAAATTCAGGAGCTTGCCAAAACCCTAACTTCCATAGATCATATATCCGAAAATATTGTGAACCAAGATCTGAAATTTTACACAAAGTTCCTCAGGTTTTTGGCTTCACGTTATACAAATTTTATCTTCTAAACCTTCATAGAAAAACATTCCATGATGACCTGTTTGGAGCAAAGAAACACTAGAATCCAAAGCTCTGATACCAAATTTTATGAAACCAGCTCCAAAAATAGAAGAAAAGAGAGATTAACACCTTAGAAATAAGCCACTTCGATGGGGCGAACTCCTTTACATTACATAAATGAAAATTTCTTGGATGATACAAATGAAAAAACCTCCTTCTATATATAGGAGTCCATGAGGTCACAATATAATCCTAACCGACCTAACAATAATAATGTAAGGACACAATAATAACAATATGGGGGCTACAAGGGTACAAAAATAACAATAAGGGGGCTACACTAACAATAATAGGGGACTCCACTAGTAATATAGTGACCTAACATGAATGGTGAGAATAGAAGAAATGTATAAGATATGTTTGAGACATGTGGGAATAAGAACCCAAAAGGTATGTATGATGAGAATACGAGTAAGAAATAAGCATAGTGAGAGTGCACCAAAGAAAATTTACACTAGTAAAAGGAAGAAACATGTATGGTAAGTGTATAAAAGAACTTAGAAAATAATATCACCCTACCATATCTCAAAATTATAAAAAAAAATTGATATTGAGTCTTTACAAACTCAATTTTAATATGAAAATTTTGTTTAGATG